>OY723279.1:1389220-1771942 GCA_963210315.1 Rhynchopus euleeides
AGGTTAGTGTATGTCACCCCCCGCCAGGGCCGCTTGGGGGTGACATAAACACACCCCTTTTGGGGGGTGACATATACACGGGGGGTGGTAGGTATTTGGGGTCCAAGTGAGTTTAGCAGGGTTTTCACGTGTCACGAATGTGACACGCATGTCGGGAATAGTCGCGGGTTGTGGAACTTGTCGCTGTGGAAGAGGGAGTATGGTTTTGAGGCCCCCCGCCCCCCAGGTTCCCTGCCCACCTGGATGACTCAAGCGCCTCACACCGGGCAGGGGGTCTGAGTTCTGCGGAACTGGCTTCAAGGGACGCCCCCTCGTAATGACTGGGTGGATGGAGCCAAGTAATACCAGGTGGTCGGACACCGGAACTCTCGGCATTTATTAGTCGCGGGAACTGTGTCCGTGTGGTAGGTGACCCCTTCCGATTCCACTGATTCCACTCTTGAACATGTAGTGTTGAAAGATACTTGGTGTTCTGATGTTTTACAGGGTACTTGACAAAGGAAAGAGGGTGGTCAGTCTTGTGATCCACCCTGAATCCTTCCTGTGAGCAGCAGATCCACAACACCTCGACTTCTTTCAGCGGCTGTATTGATATTGCCTGACACAGCAAACATGATTCAATTGGAGGAACAAGCCTCGTACACCAGCGGCCCAAAAGGTGGATTCCATGTATGGTTTTAGGATTTCCCTTACTACTGATGGTGTAGAGACTACAAAGCCTGACCTGATGACGCCACCATGAACCTGGGAGACACGCCGCGTGAGAAGGGACCTCGGTGCGGGGTGGCGTGAAGATCCTGCCTGAGTGCTCTCGTCGGGACCCGCGGTAAACCGTGGCGTTCCCCCCGAGGCAAGTCCAGGACGAAGGTTCAGATAACCGCTGCACCTCTTCGTCCGAAAGGAGCTCACAGGATAGGGGAACTGCCCACACCCCACTCACGACAGTGTATCCGAAAGGTGCACTGCGCGTGTGGTGGCGGTGTCGGGTCCCGACCCACCTCGTTCCCCCATGCCCGTCAGTTGTTGCCCCTGCAGGGGTGGCTGCTGTCTGGCATGGGGGGCGCCCTCCCTGCCTTGCAAGGGAAAATGTAGAACGGCATGCTGCCCGTTTCTTCATTTTTTCACCTTGCCTGGCAGGGGGGGGGCCCACCCTCACGGGGGGAAAAAGAGGAACGGCATGCTGTCCGTTCACTCTTTTTTCCTCCCGTCGTGGGTGGGCGGCCAACTACCCGGGGTATCCGGCTGGGTATCCGGCCCGGGTACCCGGATCCGGGGACCCGGGCCGGTAACCGGGACCTCCCGGGTACCCGGCCGGGTACCCGGAAAGGTGGAGACCGCGTCGTGCACCCACCCACCCACCCCACGGTTCCATACAGTCACCCATGTCCATGCTCATTCTACACAGTCACCCAGGTTGTCTCGTCATCCTGCACGCTGTGTGGGGGCAGACAGGTCCTTCCACACCAAGTTTGGTCCGGCGTGACGTTTGCAAACCCTCCCGGGTGACCAGAAGACGACCCCCCCCCCAGGGGGGTTCCATAGGGGGTTTCCATTTTAAACGGTCCCCCACCGCCCAACTCCGCCCAACTCCGCCCAACACCGCCAAACTCCGCCAAACTCCGCCAAACTCAGGGCAAAATCAGGTGGTTACATGTATTATACTTGTAGTTATACATGTAAAATTTACAAGATCCCACCGTGCGCGGGCTGAGGTCAGGCTGGCGACCCAGGTTTTCAGGGTGACACCAGGATTTTCTCGAAATTTTGGGTGACCCCCACCCTGGTCGGGGGGGGGTGGGGGGGGTCCCTCGCAACACCACGGACTAGTCGGGCAGTGACGGGTGGGGTCGACTAGTCGGGACGACGGGTGAAAACTCGACAGGCGGCACCCGTCGACTCGACGGGTGGACCCGTCGAGTCGACGGGTGGCACCCGTCGGCACGACGGGTGAACCTGCTGAAACGACGGGTGTTCCAGCCATTTCCTGTTGATATGGGCCAATTTCAATTGAAAACTAGGGGAGTACCTTGCATGGCATCAGGTTATTTTTCACGCCGAACTATCTTCCCTGCACAGACCCACCCCCCATTACTTTCCATTTACAATTCCTAGTTGGTGATGGGGCCTCAAGTGCATGTGCGACGGCTGTTCTCGTGGATTTTCATTGTTCGAGGGATCTTGACTCTGACAAACTGTGTCAGTTTGACAGAGCAACCTACTTCATGAAGGTGATCACTTTTCTGCCAGGCAAATTTTCGCCCCAGCCCCCAACCCTTGCACAACCCACAAGGCAGCCTCCAAGATACCGTACCCTCATCACCACCCAGGCCAAGATACCCCTAAAAAACCTCCCGGAATGCCGGGAGTATCGCATCCGGCTTGAGGGTGCGCGCACCGCCAGGGCCTACACCACCATCATCGAACAGCTGGGGTGGCAGACGGCGACGGTTGCGAGTGTGGACCGCGGAACCGCCCGCATTCTTGCGGAGAGGAAGCCGCCCCACACCCTCCTCAGGGCAGGGGATGCCACCGCCACCATCGTCGATGTGGCAGAGGAGAGGGCAGAGAAGGAGAGGCAGGTCGCCGAGGAGCGGGCGGCAAGGGAGAAGGAACGTGAAAAGCAAGAATTGGAAAGAGCGAAGCAGCGGGTCGCCACCCTCACCGCCCTGCAGCTCCCCCCGAAGCTCCGCGACCCCCGCGAGCAGCCCACCACCCGCGCCACATACTCCAAAACGGAGATGGTGCAGAGGCATGGGGGGAAGCGCAGGGGCGATGCGGTGTGGGAGCAGGCGAAGCTCGCGTGGCAGAAGTCCCGCACACGCCAGCTGAAAGAGGCGACCACCCACCTCGCACGGCTGCAACCTCCCACCCCCGCGAACACCAACACCATGGATCTCGACCCACAGCCGCAAACCTGCGGGGATATCGCGGCACTACACAGCGCTTTGACAGCCAGCAGGGAGGAGGTGGCAGCGCTGCGGGAGTGGAGAGAGGAGGTGCGGGTCTGGCAAACCCAGCAGGACGCGAAGCAGCACAAGCTAGAGGCCGAGGCTGCCGCGCTGCGTAAGCAGGTAGCAGAGCTGCACAAGAGGGATGACGAGGTGCGTGCCTCTCAGGCCCAAGAGATCGCCAGGGGACTCCACCGTGAAGCGGAGGAGGCAGCCAAGCAGAAGTACCTGGACGATTGGCGCAAAAAGGTGGAGGAATGGCTGGAGGACGCAGAGCAGCGGAGAAAGAGGAGGAGAAAGCCTGCCAAGCGGCTCACGAGCGGCTCGCCGCCCTCGGGAGCCCCGGCAAAGGATGACTCCTCCTCCTGCTCTGCTGTCGATGAAGACGACGACGCCCCGTCGCCACGCGAAGCAGGGGTCTACGCGGGCTCCCCAAGGGTGGGGAACCCCCCCCCGCCCCCAGCTGTCGACGTGGCGTCGAGACACATCGCCTCCTTGGGACGACGGACCCAACTGGATTCCCTCGCTACATCCGCACAGACCAGCCCCTACGGTGGAAAGTCCCCAAAGGGCCGAGGGAGGGGAAAGGATGCAACGCGGGCAAAAGGGGTGGATATATAAAGGGGACGGGACACCGCACCCCCACCCCCACTTACACACCCCCCCACCCCCAACACTTGCTCCACCACACATCCACCCGACAACGCCTTCTTTTGTGTGCCGGAGATGTGGAGCGAAACCCCGGGCCCCCAACCACGCTGCGTGTCCTCTCCTGGAATGCCAACGGCTTGGAGGGGGCGCGCAGGGCAGAGTTCGAACACCACGTATCTAAAAATCACTACGACGTACTCCTTATACAAGAGCTAAAAAGGGCCCAGACCGCCACCCTCAAGATAGAGGGCTACGCAACGCACCTGCGGCGAAGGACTCGCAAGCGAAGTACGGGTGATCTGGAGAGCGGAGGAGGAGTTGCGACCTTCACACGAAATTCCCTCCACGCTGAGACGGTCTACGTCACCCCCGACTCCTCCTGCACCGAGAGGCTCGACGTGAGGGTGACGGGGAAAGATGGGCGGGCGGTCACAATGGTGAATGTGTACCGCCCGGGTGGTATCGGAGGGTCCCCCGACGATAAACGCACCGACGACTTCGACCCGGAGGACCTCCCCACCGATGACCAAACCATCATCGCTGGGGACTTCAACGTCCACCACGCCACCTGGGATGCCGCAGCGACACAGGATCCGCAAGGTGTACTCCTACACCGGTGGATGCTCCTAAACGGTATGATCGCCTGGAATGACCCAGAGGTGCCGACACGCATCGGACACGGCACGCGCTCCTCACCAGACATCGTGATATCCCATAGCTCCTGGGATGGGTGCACCTGGAAGACGCTTGACAGCCTGGGATCAGACCATCTCCCGATAGAGCTCTGCCTCCCCTTCGGTGGGGCCCCCAAGGAAATGTCCGAGGCGACGAAGCATGTGCGAGTAAGATGGTGCTGGTCACGCGCTGACTGGAAGGGCTATGCGGCAGAGATGGAGAGTAGGGCACCCCAGGCGGAGGCATGGAAAAACCCCTACGAGGCCTACCACTGTTTCAAGGGCCTCCTAAACAACGTCGCCCTAAAGCATATCCCCCAGCAGCGCCGCCGCCCAAATCGGAAACGGTGGTTCAACGCTCGGGTGAAACGGGCCATCGCTGCACGAAACGAGGAGACCCGACGACAACAAGCTGAGCCTCCGACTGCGAAAGACGCTCAGAAAGACGCTCTACACCTGCAGAGACTACGTCAGGAGGCGACCGTAGAGGTGGCGGCGGCCAAAAGGGTGCAGTGGGAGAAACGCTGCGAGGCAGCAGGCGTCAACCCCTCGGCTGCGTACACCCTGATCCGCGAGCTGGATGGCCGCAGTATCAAAGATGCCAACTTCCCACTGGTGAGAGACGGGAAGCCGGTGACCGCCCCAATGGAGAAAGCAGATATGCTGGCTGCGCACTTCGCCGGGGTGAGTGGAGGAGGTACCAAGCTCGACCCCAACGCCACACAATCTCTCCGCACAGCGCCGTCTGCCAGCGATAACCAGGCAGAGCTACACCCCAGCGAGCAGCCTTTCACAATGGAGGAACTCAGGGTTGCGCTCGCGGCGCTGGGAAAGAGGAAGGCACCCGGACCCGATGAAATTCCGAACGAATTCCTCCTCAACCTCGGGCCACGGGCACGGGCAGCCTTCCTCGGCATTCTAAACCTCTCGTGGTGCACGGGAGTCCTGCCCGACGCCTGGACGCGGGCTACCCTGGTGCCGATACACAAGCCCAAACGTCCGGCCACAAAACCGGAGTCATACCGCCCCATCGCGCTGACCAGCACCAGCTGCAAGGTGCTGGAAAGGATGATAAAGGCGCGTCTGGTCCAGCTCATGGAGGACGACACGCTGCCCTGCGCTCAGCACCACCCAGTGCAGGCAGGTTTCAGAAAGCTGCGCTCCACAGAAGACCAACTAGCGCATATCGTACAGCTCGTGCAGGAACCTCCGGATGAAACGGAGCAGACGGGGCCCTACTCCATCAGAATTATCCCGAAGCCCCAGCGGAAACCACGGGTATCGGTGGTCCTCTTCGTAGACATGCAGCAGGCTTTCGATCGCGTAAAACGGGATATCGTACTGCGCAGGATAGAGGAAATGGGCTTCCCGCGTCGATACCGCACCTGGCTCACAGCCTTCCTGACAAATCGACGGGCACGGGTATCTGTGGAGGGTGCGATCAGCGGGCTGTACGAGATGAAGGAGGGGGTACCGCAGGGCACGGTCCTATCCCCTCTTCTCTTCAACATCGTGATGGACGAAATGGCGGAGCTGCTGGCGGGCCTCGGGCACGACGTCCGACCGGCGATATATGCTGACGACATCGCGATTGTAGTATCTGGGAGCAACATCGAACAGGTGGCAGCGAAGGCGCAGCAGGCGCTGGAACTGCTCTGCGCAGAAGGACCGACACGTGGCCTGGAGATCTCGAGAGAAAAGACGGAGCACACGGTGTTCGGGAAACGGGGGGCCCTACGGGAGGTTGCGGAAGGCCCCCTGCTCGCCTACCCAGACGGCACACCTGTGAAACGCACCACGACACCACGCTACTTAGGAGTCACGCTGGACCCTACGTGCAGCATGCAGTACCATCATGAGCGGGTTATAGACAAGCTGCTACAACGCCTGAATGTGGTGAAGATGCTCGCAGGCTCATCGTGGGGGTGTAATGCGCACACACTGCGCACAGCCTACCTCACGTATGCATTACCGGCGGTGAGCTATGCGCTCGGGGTGTACGGCCCCCTTCTCAGCAATACCATGCGGGCGGAGCTGGAGAGGCTGCACCACCAGGCAGCGCGCTTCATCACCGGTTGCCCTACCAGCACGCGCACTGAGGACCTGCTCTGGGAGGCCCACCTAGACACCTTCTCCGCGATCCTCGACACAGCGGTGGCCACAACCTACGAACGCTTCAGGAGGCTCGACGGTACCCCAGGAAATGCGGTGACGACCCTGGTAGGATCAAAGTACAGCTGGTTGCACCAAGCGAGATGCACCTCCGCTGAGTGTGGTTTATCTGGGGAGACCATGCCAAAGCGAGAGGCCGCTCCCCTCCACGTGGCTACCCCCACGCACCCATGGGAGTGGAATGCGATCGCGGAGCACATCGACATCCGCACCTCCCTCCCAGGCATCATCGCATCCCGGACGAAATACTCCAACGACTCGCTTTTCATATCTGCACAGATGATGCTGCGGGACTTGCCTGACTGCGCATGGCACGCGTACACCGATGGCTGCGTCAGCGACGGCCGAGGTGCGGGGGCGGTGGTAATCTATCGCGGAGACACGCCAAACGCCCCACACCTGGAGAGCAGCCACGAGGCTGGCAGAATCGCCTCCAGCTTCCAAGCAGAGTTGCTGGCGCTTGTGCGTGCGATGGAGGCATTGACCACACTGGTGTCACCGGGGGACCACTGTGCGGTCATAACGGATTCGATGTCTGTGCTGCAGGCCCTGCAGACGGGACCTCACCGCGCCCGTGAGGACCTCGAACACAAGCTATGGCAAACCATCCGTGAACTGGCTTTACAAAAGGACACCACGCTGCATCTCCGCTACGTCCCCTCACACGTCGGTGTCGCGGGAAATGAGGCAGCAGATGCCCTAACAAAGGAGGGGTTGAAACAAGCGCCCCAGACCCGCATCCCATTCGCCACTGCGAAGGCAGCGGCGAAGCGTGCCATCCGTGGGGAGATGCCGCCGCCACGGCGGGATACACTGTACTACTCGGGTGCTACAGACGCGCCACCTCGCAGACCCCCGTTGCGCGTAGAGGGCCTCACAAGACTTGGAGACACTGAGATACGCAAACTGAGGACCCGGCGGCATCGCCTGGTATACGACTTCGACACGTCTGACGGGGTCCCTGCATGCACGCTCTGCGGACAAAACAGCACGGTGCAACACGTTTTTGCCACCTGCCCGCACACGACACGACTACGAAGCCGACTAGGTGTAGCGGGATCACCGCATAACATCCTGCTGGGGCAGCCGGGCGCGGCACTGCGATACCTGGTGGCGGCAGGCCTACTGCCGGGCAAGCTGGAGGAATACGTGAGAGTTACACGGGGTTGCCGCCCAGCACAAACGGCTTTACACGTTTAATATTCCTCCCTCGTGCGTAGCTGTGACCCATGGCTGCTTACCAGCATCCGTGCTTCACAGGAAACTCAGCACACAGTGTCGTGAAACAAGGGCCTGCCTAATGGCAACAGCCAAGACCCCTTCACAAACATAACCTCCACCCTCTTTTCTCACTGTCCCCCCTCCCCTAATACCCCCATTTCTTCCTTTCCTTTCAAGGGGAGACGTCCTCGCAGTGGCTGTTTGGCCTGACGCGATTCCCCGCCCGAGGGCCAGAGCAACACGGCACTCAAGGCAACCAGGGAGCGAGAGGCGTCACAAGGCGAAATGCCTCCCACTGTGGCCCGGCGACCGCCTCACCCGCTGCCGCCAAGCGGGGAAGTGGCCCAGTGGGTAACATGCAAAAAAAAAAACCCCCCAAGATACTATCATCACCACCCAGGCCACCCAGACGAGCCACACCAATCAATGCCAGCGGCAAAGCGTACTGCAGCGCAGGCCCTCGCCAGCGCTGTGGACATGACGGTGTTTGTACGTGCTTGGATCAACACGTATGTTGTCGAGCGTGATGCTGATGGGTTGAGCCACATGGCCCTGAAGCAGCTTCTCGGCAAGCTGGCGGATACTACCATCAAGTCGACTGATCCCATCATCAGTCTTGCCCTGTACAAAAAGTATGAGAAGCTGGGGGGTGGGGTGATCAGCAAGTCGACCGCGAAGGATGGTCGCACGATGTACGCTGCCCGTGTCAATAGCGGGTCAGACATCGAGTTTGTCGGGTTGGGCCTCCGGAAGAGCAACGGGAAGGACCACCCGACAGGGCTCAAGGAGATGGCCGACGCCTGCCCCGCGCACTGCAGCTATGGTGAAGCTGTACGAGGCGGAGAAGAAACAGGCACAGAAGACCCAGCAGAGCAGGCTGGCCGTAGGCATTTTCGACGGTGCCTTCGCAACACGGTTGGTGACAGTTGCCGATTAGCAGAAGGATGAGTACAGAACGTGGTTCACGTTCAACTTCCTGAAGCAAATCGCAAGAGTGCAGAGAGGGGTTTTCGAAAAGGCGAACGTGATGTTTCGGCTCGCCTGCTTAGGGTAGCAGGGGACCATCTTGAGCTGTGGTCGGCATTTAGTAAGATGGGGTCATCTTCGCACAGGAGCGCGTTTTGTACCACACCACGAAATGACTGGTTGAAACAGCTCCACGCCTGCCACAGGGCTAGCATCCAGGAACTTCATGAAGCTGGGTTTGGGAGCCTGTACGCAGGGGTGTTCACCTCCACAGCGTACACGATCACACCCCCCCTGCACGACATAAACGGGTTCATCGCAATACTCGCAGAGATCTTGCCTGATGGACCTGCCGTGCAGAAGGCTGTCCTTGGCAGCTCAACGTGTTCCAACATGACGGGAAACCAGGTCAGAGATGTTCTGAGTCGCTTACTCACCATTGCCAAGACGAAGGGGGTGCAGCATCTACTCTGTATTGCAATGGAAATGCTTGTGCATTTCCGCTACAACGACATCCCCATCAAGTACCACCAGGAGGGAAAGTGCGCGAAAGAGTTCATCTTCTCGCTCATCGCAATGCACATCCTTGTGTTTGTCCTGGAGTGGGTGTCACCTGGGAGAACATCCGAGGGGCGTGGTGTTACATATATCCATTCGATGAGCCACTGGTTTGATCCAGAAGATGCACACCCCCTCGCCCTGAGTGACGAGGAACTGGAGAGGGGGAATGGCGTCTCCAAACGCCATGCCCTGAGGGTGACATCGCAGCAGACCGCCGAACGGGACCTGCTGCTCTTCGAAATGCAGAGGACCAAAGGCAAGGGGTGCGGCCTGCTGGACCAACCGACCCTCCTGAAGTTCGGCGCGATAAAGCTTTGCCGCCGTGTCACTGCGAGGAACGCTTGTTGGAAGGGAGCAACGGCAGCACTGCAGCGGAGACTCGAGTCCCTCGGCCTTGGATCTCACGTCACAAAAAGGGGGCGATGGGGCCAACAATTTCTGGGCGACCCGGAAAACACCACTCCAAAGGCAACGCTGCTCGCATGCATCTGCAAGTCCAAATCCTGGGGCAACAGCGAGGATGTGCCAGAAGTGCCAGAACCAACGCCATCCGGTACAGTGCCTGTGCAGCAGCATATCTGCATTGTGTGCTCCAAAGTTGCCCACACGAGAGAAGCACTGTTTGCGCATTATGATGCTGCACATCGGCCACAAAACAACGCGCCGTGTCAGACCTGCACTGTCACATGCCAGGAGTGCGGCAAACGGACAACCGAAGGGACTGAGCCAGCACTACCTCAGTCACCATTCGCGCGTGCTGACACAAAAGCGTTGCTGTGTTTGTTTCGAGCTCTTTAAAGCCACTGTAAAGCGCGACGAGCACATGAGATCCGCGCACCCGTAAGTGAGGGGGGGGGGGTGTTTGGCAGTTCAGGTACGTAGGTGATTTTGTTTGTCCTCGAGAGCGGAGTGACGTCGTGGGAGGGAGTTGTTGTGAGGCCCCACCCCCAGGCCCCCTGCCCACCTGGATGGCTCACCCCCCTCCTGGTGGTCCACCGGTGGGCAGCCCCTTCACCAACTAGGAATTGTAAATGGAAAGTAATGGGGGGGTGGGTCTGTGCAGGGAAGATAGCTCGGCGTGAAAAATAACCTGATGCCATGCAAGGTACTCCCCTAGTTTTCAATGGAAATTGGCCCATATCAACAGGAAATGGCTGGAACACCCGTCGTTTCAGCAGGTTCACCCGTCGTGCCGACGGGTGCCACCCGTCGACTCGACGGGTGCCACCCGTCGTTTCACCCGTCGTCATTTCACCCGTCGTCCCGACTAGTCGTCCGGGCGACTAGTCCGTGGTGAAGTGGGGGACAGGGGGGGGGGGGGTACACTGGCTACCTCCCGCACCTGTAGGAAAGGACCCCCCCCCCTTGTACCTGTACAGGGGGGGGGGTACTTTTACCCAATTGGCATTTCCCAGTAAGTGGTGTCAATAGGCACCCCATGGTCAAAATGACCCCACCACAATCCGCACGGATCCCAAATATCCCAAAGAACGGGTTTTTGGAAAATCCGAGGGGGGGGTCCCGCTGGGTGGGTAGGTGGGGTGGGGTGTGGGCTGGTGAAGGTGGCTGCCTCCCAGCCACCTTCACCCATGACCAGTCCCTGAACCAGACCCACGTTTCATGGGCGAAACTTGGCTCGTACACCACCAAAGTGACCCCACTGTGATCCGCAAAAATTCCAAACGTTCAAAAGAAAGGGGTTTTGGAACACCCGAGGAGGGGGTCCCACTGGGTGGGTGGGGTGGGGTGTGGGCTGACTGCCTCCCAGCCACGCTGACCAGCCCCTGAACTAGACCCGTGTTTCATGGGTGATGCTTGGCTCGCACACCACCAAAGTGACCCCACTGTGATCCGCACAAATTCCAAACGTTCAAAAGAAAGGGTTTTTGGAACACCCGTGGAGGGGGTCCCGCTGGGTGGGTGGGTGTGGCTGCCTCCCAGTCACATTCCCTTAGGATCAGCCCCTGAACCAGAGGCACATTTCATGGACGGTGTTTGGCTCCTAGACCCACAAAATGACCCCACTACGATTCGCAAAAGTTCCAAACGTTCAGAAGAACGGGGTTTTGGAATACCCGAGGAGGGGGTCCCGCTGGGTGGGTGGGCTGGTGTGGCTGCCTCCCAGTCACATCCTCCTGGGGCCAGCCTCCTATGACCAGACCCTGAATCAGACCCACATTTCATGGGTGAAGCTTGACACCTCGACCCACAGTGTGACCCCACTACGATCCGCACAGATTCCAAATAGTCAAAAGAAAGGGGTTTCGGAACACCCGAGGAGGGGGTCCCGCTGATTTTGGGTCACTTTCGGGTGATGTCAGGTACCTGGAGTGACCGCAGGTAGCCCATTTTCAGGGTGGGAGCCCTACTCGTACGTCACCCAGATTCAGCCCAAACCGTGCACCTCGGGTGCACGGTCGCCGGCAGCGCGCGGGCACCCGGAAACAGGCCGCATTTGCGCGCGCTGCCTGCACCCTGCACGCCAGCAAGGGTGTGAGGAGGAGCTGGACGATGCAGAGCGCGTTGCCGACACGGATCTTGAGGATGGCGGTGCTGTGCGGCTCGTGCGGCGGTGGCCGCACGTCAAGGCACCGGTTGACTACGCCAGCATGCATGATGACGGCGCTGTACAGTGTATCACACTGTCGAGGTGTGGAACGCTGTGTGCAGTGAGCCGCAGGTCAGACCACATCACTGTCTTTGACACCAGGACTGCTGATGAGGTGGCGAGCCTTTCACATGGAGACGAAGACATTTGGCACACTGCGTTCTCAGTCTGTGGGACGTGGCTGGCAACGTGCTCAGAGGACGGCACCATCTGCGTGTGGCTGACAACAACGTGGGAGCAGGTGTGGAGTGTGCAGCAGCACGACACATGCGTGTGGAGTGCAGCGTGGACACACTGTGGACGTCTCGTGTCTGGTGACAATGACGGGAAGGTTTGTGTGTGTGACTTGGAGGGCACACCAAGTGCCACAGTACTGGAGAGGCACAGTGACATTGTTTTTGGCGTTGCAGTGTCAACTACGAGGATCTTCACCGGTTCAAACGACGGCACCCTCTGCGTGTATGACATCAGCACCCTCACCCACACCGACACACTGTGTGAGGACACGGGTGGTGTGTACAGCATCGCCCTGACCAACGACGATCAGCACCTGGTGTCGTGCTTTGGTGACAAGTCTCTGAAGGTGTGGTGCACAACCACCCTCACCTGCATCCGGACTGCGACTGCCTCAGGTGGGCCTTACCTGCTTGCGGTGTCGCAGCCAGGTGATGTTGTGGCCGTGTCCTTTTCCGACCACACCGGTGTGTTCAAGCTCAGCACGTTGCAGTGCTTGGGACAAGTGGACTCACAGGGCGAAGGTGTTGCACTCAGCCCCTGTGGGAGGTGGGTCTTCACATCAAGCAGCCATTGTGTGAAAGTGCATGCTGTGCGTGACGTTCCAGGTGAGGACAGCACTTAGGCATCCTGTTCAGCTCCCGTGTTTCTGCCGTGCACTGCCTTGCTTTGTTGCCTCCCAACACAGCACCTCCTGGCCCTGCTTGGTTGGAGGCAGCTGTGCACTGCATCTGAGGTTGCGACTGCTCAGGATGACACAGCTTTGCAGACAGCCTCTGCCCCCCACCCTCCCAAGCCCCTCCAGCCACGCTGCCCCTTGCCCTGCTCAGGATCCCGCATCACGCCGCTGTGTTTGCTGGTTGCCTGTTGTGCCAAAGGTACCCACCAACACAACACATCCACCCACCTCAGAAGAGCACGCCTGTGCCTGACCACCGTGCGGTTGCGGGGAGGGCAGAGAAGGAAGGATGGATGTGTCGGTGCGGCATGTCGACAGCGGGCACAGCTGTGTCATCGGTGTTCCGGAAGGCGGGACTGTGGTCAGCCTGAAGGCGGATGCGCTCGAGGAGATGTTCGCGGGTTCCATCAACGCAGAACGTGAGGCGGCAGGGCTGGCGGCACACATCGAAGGGTGTGAGGAGGAGCTGGACGATGCAGAGCGCGTTGCCGACACGGGTCTGGAGGATGGGGGTGCTGTGCGGCTCGTGCGGCGGTGGCCGCACGTCAAGGCACCGGTTGACTACGCCAGCATGCATGATGACGGCGCTGTACAGTGTATCACACTGTCGAGGTGTGGAACGCTGTGTGCAGTGAGCCGCAAGTCAGACCACATCACTGTGTTTGACACCAGGACTGCTGATGAGGTGCCGAACCTCACACACGGGGAGAAAGACATTTGGCACACTGCGTTCTCAGTCTGTGGGACGTGGCTGGCAACGTGCTCAGAGGACGGCACCATTTGTGTGTGGCTGACAGCAACGTGGGAGGAGGTGTGGTGTCTGAAGGTGCACGACACAGCCGTGTGGAGTGCAGCGTGGACACACTGTGCACGTCTCGTGTCTGATGACAGTGACGGGAAGGTGTGTGTGCGGGACTTGGAGGGCACACCAAGTGCCACAGTGCTGGAGGGGCACAGCGGCACTGTTTATGGCGTTGCAGTGTCAACTACGAGGATCTTCACCGGTTCAAAAGACCACACCATCCGTGTGTATGACATCAGCACCCTCACCCACACCAACACACTGTGTGAGCACACGGGTGCTGTGCACAGCATCGCCCTGACCAACGACGATCAGCACCTGGTGTCGTGCTCAAGTGACAGGTCTCTGAAGGTGTGGTGCACAACCACCCTCACCTGCATCCGGACTGCGAGTGCCTCAGGTGGGCCTTACCTGCTTGCGGTGTCGCAGCCAGGTGATGTTGTGGCCGTGTCCTTTTCCGACCACACCGGTTTGTTCAAGCTCAGCACGTTGCAGTGCTTGGGACAAGTGGACTCAAAGGGTGACGGTGTTGCACTCAGCACCTGTGGGAGGTGGGTCTTCTCAGCAAGCAGCCATTGTGTGAAAGTGCATGCTTTGTGTGACGTTCCAGCTTAGGACAGCACTTAGGCATCCTGTCCTGCTCCCGTGTTTTGGGTTCCGCACACCCTGTGTGGTAGAGTGCACGAGTCACGCCGAGTCCGAAGGCCAGACTGTGTCCCTGTTTCCCAGGTTCTTATTTTGTCAGTTCGGCGTAGCCAACTGGGGAAACTTTCTGTACCTTCAGCTGGATCGTGCATCCCCACTCACACCACTTTATCAGACCGGGGAGTGGTGTACAGAACGAGTGGGGTCTGCGTTCCAACAAAACAACTTTCGGCAGTAATTGGTTTGTTTCGTTTTGCTGTCACTTTACGATCCAGCGGGGGCACAGATAGTTTTGTGTCAAACGCACCGTGTTCACGGAAGTCGTTCAGAACCAACATCGTTGCAGTGGGAGCAATGCTTCGTTCACCTACACTCCACGCCCCACAACGTGCAGGTGACCAGAAGGTTGCACACACAAAACAAAAGAAACCCGGCATTCCTTTGTTAATTTTACCCCTGACCTGATTTTTTGTGACGACCCGCAGAATATCAGGTCGGCTGGCCCGAACAATACCCCAAGCTCCACCCATGAATCTGGTCACCTGCACGTTGGGGCGTGGAGTGTAGGTGAACAAAACATTGCTCCCACTGCAACCTTTTTAGTTCTGGCCTTCCGTGAGTACGGTGCGTTTGCCACAAAAATCATCTGCAAGAGACTGCTCCCGTGTGTTCGCCGTGCACTGCCTTGCTTTGTTGCCTCCCAACACAGCACCTCCTGGCCCTGCTTGGTTGGAGGCAGCTGTGCACTGCATCTGAGGTTGCGACTGCTCAGGATGACACAGCTTTGCAGACAGCCTCTGCCCCCCACCCTCCCAAGCCCCTCCAGCCACGCTGCCCCTTGCCCTGCTCAGGATCCCGCATCACGCCGCTGTGTTTGCTGGTTGCCTGTTGTGCCAAAGGTACCCACCAACACAACACATCCACCCACCTCAGAAGAGCACGCCTGTGCCTGACCACCGTGCGGTTGCGGGGAGGGCAGAGAAGGAAGGATGGATGTGTCGGTGCGGCATGTCGACAGCGGGCACAGCTGTGTCATCGGTGTTCCGGAAGGCGGGACTGTGGTCAGCCTGAAGGCGGATGCGCTCGAGGAGATGTTCGCGGGTTCCATCAACGCAGAACGTGAGGCGGCAGGGCTGGCGGCACACATCGAAGGGTGTGAGGAGGAGCTGGACGATGCAGAGCGCGTTGCCGACACGGGTCTGGAGGATGGGGGTGCTGTGCGGCTCGTGCGGCGGTGGCCGCACGTCAAGGCACCGGTTGACTACGCCAGCATGCATGATGACGGCGCTGTACAGTGTATCACACTGTCGAGGTGTGGAACGCTGTGTGCAGTGAGCCGCAGGTCAGACCACATCACTGTGTTTGACACCAGGACTGCTGATGAGGTGGCGAGCCTTTCACATGGAGACGAAGACATTTGGCACACTGCGTTCTCAGTCTGTGGGACGTGGCTGGCAACGTGCTCAGGGGACGGCACCATTTGTGTGTGGCTGACAGCAACGTGGGAGGAGGTCTGGTGTCTGAAGGAGCACGACACAGACGTGTGGAGTGCAGCGTGGACACACTGTGGACGTCTCGTGTCTGGTGACAATGGCGGAAAGGTGCGTGTGTGGGACTTGGAGGGCACACCAAGTGCCACAGTACTGGAGGGGCACCTCGGCACTGTTTATGGCGTTGCAGTGTCAACTACGAGGATCTTCACCGGTTCAAAAGACCACACCATCCGTGTGTATGACATCAGCACCCTCACCCACACCGACACACTGTCTGAGGACGCGGGTGGTGTGTACAGTATCGCCCTGACCAACGACGATCAGCACCTGGTGTCGTGCTTTGCTGACAAGTCTCTGAAGGTGTGGTGCACAACCACCCTCACCTGCATCCGGACTGCGACTGCCTCAGGTGGGCTTTACCTGCTTGCGGTGTCGCAGCCAGGTGATGTTGTGGCCGTGTCCTTTTCCGACCACACCGGTTTGTTCAAGCTCAGCACGTTGCAGTGCTTGGGACAAGTGGACTCACAGGGCGACGGTGTTGCGCTTAGCCCCTGTGGGAGGTGGGTCTTCACATCAAGCGACACTTCTGTGAATGTGCATGCTTTGTGTGACGTTCCAGGTGACAGCACTTAGGCATCCTGTCCTTACGTGTTTTGGGTTCAGCACACCCTGTGTGGTAGAGTGCAAGACTCACGCCGGGTCGGAAGGCCAGACTGTGTCCCTGTTTCCCAGGTTCTTATTTGTGTCAAACGCACCGTGCTCACGGAAGTCGTTGAGAACTAAAAAGGTTGCGCGGTGGGAGCAATGATTTGTTCAGCTACACTCCACGCCCCTACGTGCAGGTGACCAGAAGGTTGCACAAACAAAACAAAAGAAACCCGGCAATCCTTTTTACCCCTGACCTGATTTTTTGTGACGGCCCGCAGAATATCAGGTCAGCTGGCCCGAACAATCCCCCAAGCTCCACCCCTGAATCTGGTCACCTGCACGTTGGGGCGTGGAGTGTAGGTGAACAAAGCATTGCTGGTGCGTTTGCCACAAACACCATCTGCAAGAGACTGCTCCCGTGTTTTCGCCGTGCACTGCCTTGCTTTCTTGCCTCCCAACACATCGCCTCCTGGCCCTGCTTCGTTGGAGGCAGCTGTGCACTGCATCTGAGGTTGCGACTGCTCAGGATGACTCAGCTTTGCAGACAGCCTCTGCCCCCCACCCTCCCAAGCCCCTGCCCCTTGCCCTTTGCCGGATCACACATCTTTGAGAAATGCACAACGCGCCAGGCTGGTCCAGGCGATTCGCATTATCCGTGTCTCGATCACCCCAACCCCTGTCGTCGCTATCGTCCCCCCACCCCTGTCCTCTCACACTTGTATCAAACCCCCTCTCTCTCTCCTCGTGCAGGGGTTGTGCTCATTCTCGATCCCTCGCGAGTACATCCGCTTGATGTCAAGTATCTGACAGCATTGAAAGAACCGGCCGTATTTCCCCGAAGCGCCTCGTGCAGTGTAACCCAGCTATCAGACCTCCCTCACACGGCGCTCGACATGAGGGCGGTCTTTTGCACCCGATGGTGTGGTGTGGTGTAGATCGTCGCTTCTGGACACAGAGGCGGCAGGAAAGAAATACGAGCGTCCTCGATAGCGTCATATCCAAATGCTGCAGATGTAGGATTCAGGCCACGTCTGATTTTGTGATGCATCCGGCTTTTGTTACGTGTCATATCCGAGGTGAGACCCTTCATTTCCGCACTCTCGTGGTCGACGATTGCGCCCATAACGTCAACGTATTCAGAGGTGAGGTCGCAGACACGCTGGATTGGAGATGGACACATCAACTTTATAATCCCACGTTGCTTTGCGTGGCCCTGCGTTTGCGTCCTGCGATAGGCCCGAAAGGCCAGTCTGCTTTGCAGGCAAGAAATGAAGTGATGACATGTCAACCGGTCCAGACAGTCGTGGAATGACCTTCACAAAGCGCTTCCCACCCCCAAATGCCTCTTGGCTGACCGAGCGAGGCATTGCGCGATGGTTTTCTGCGCCGGAGGACGTGCGAGATCCCCGGCTTGTCACAAACAGACCAAAGCTGACCCGGCAATCCCTTTTTTAGCATTCTTTCTGGACTCCCCCACCCATGGTGTAGCCGACCATCCTTCCAACAACAGGCATCCCCCAAGCACCCCTCTCCCGACAATGGACGCTGCGTGCCGCAGCAATGCGGCGGAGCTGGCGGCGATGCTCGACAGCGGTGCTGATGCGAACGCGGTGCTGTGCCAGCCGCAAGGTTGGTGTGCCCTGCATGTGGCTGCTGCGCACGGCCCCCCCGCATGCACAGAGGTGCTGCTGACGCACGGCGTCAGCACCGAGAGCACTGCAGAGGATTCTGACAGCACGCCGCTGATCCTTGCAGCCGCCGCAGGGCACACTGCATCTGCCGCACTGCTTGTGCAGGCAGGCGCCGACGTGCACGCACGGAATACTAACGGCGACACGGCGCTGATCCTTGCCGCGCAGAACGGCCACACCGAATGTGTCGAGCTGCTGCTGCGGCAGAAGGGCATTGCAGTGGAAGCTGTCAACAGCCGTGGGCACACACCCCTCATCCTCGCCGCAGACTTCGGGCACACCGCGTGCGCCACGATGCTGCTTCAGGCAGGCGCGCACCCGCGCACCCGCAACAACAACGGCAACACCGCGCTGCACCTGGCTGCTAAGAAGGGCTACACAGGGTGTGTCGAGCTGCTGCTGCAGCAGGAGGGCCTGCCGCTGGACACACCGAACGGCCTCGGTCACACCCCTCTCCTCCGGGCAGCCGCCAACGGCCACACTGCATGCGCCGCCATGCTGCTCGCTGCAGGTGCTGCTGCGGGTGCCCGTGCGGAGGATGGCAGCACCGCGCTTCACCTGGCTGCGGAGCAGGGGCACGAAGGGTGTGTCGAGCTGCTGCTGCAGCAGAAGGGCCTGCCGCTGGACACGCCGAACGGGCGGGGCGAGACCCCGGCAGCCCTTGCAGCAGCCAAGGGCCACCCCGCATGCGCCGCCCTGCTGGCTGCAGGCCCCACCAGCAACTGAGGGCACGCTTGAACCCCAAGGCGGGAGCGAGTGTGGAAGGGCGGGGGAGGGGGAGGGGGCGGCTCTGGGTTAACCGGTGCTTCCTGCCTCATGGGGGGGAGGGTGGAGGGGGGGGGGGGGGTGTTACGCTGCATCGTGATGCGATGCGGGCAGACCCTGGGTTGCCTGGGCCTAGGTGGTGTGGGTTGGGGGGGGGGGGAGCAAACGGATTATCACGGTGAAAAGGGCCCGCATGGTCGATGATCGACGTCGCGGCACGCTCGCATACAATTCGATCGATGATTCAGGGGGGGTGGGGGGGGGGGGGGGACCCGGGGGGGGGGGTGGGTCTTCGCAGACTGCGGTGGTCTTCGCCATATCGACAAGTTTTCAGCAACGTTCGGTGATTTTCTCGTCGGTCATGTACTGAATGTTGGGTTCGCGTGTTGGCACCGTCCCTGAAGAGGAGGGGGGGGGGGGCTGAACCGGCTGTCACAAAATCCAATGTAAACGGGTGGTGTTGCCGAAAGTGATTCGCACAATGCACACGAATTATGCAAAGCAGCGCGCAAAGTACGCAAGTTAGACATTTTTGGTTGCAAATAGCGTTATGCGCACACGACGCAGTCTCGGAGACGCGGACTCGGACTTTTCAGCACCGCACCAACCAACCAAGCCCAATTACACACAAACCATGGATGTGTCGGTGCGGCATGTCGACAGCGGGCACAGCTGTGTCATCGGTGTTCCGGAAGGCGGGACTGTGGTCAGCCTGAAGGCGGATGCGCTCGAAGAGATGTTCGCGGGTTCCATCAACGCAGACTGTGAGGCGGCAGGGCTGGCTGCATACATCGAAGGGTGTGAGGAGGAGCTGGACGATGCAGAGCGCGTTGCCGACACGGGTCTGGAGGATGGGGGTGCTGTGCGGCTCGTGCGGCGGTGGCCGGAGGTCAAGGCACCCGCAGAGTACCCCTCTGTGCATGGCGACGAGGTATCCGCAATTGCACTGTCGAGGTGTGGGAGGCTGTGTGCATTGGGTGACGACGGAGGGCACATCACTGTGTTTGACACCATCACCGCTGATGTGGTGGCGCACTTCACACACGGCAACAAGCATATTCATTGCGCCGCGTTCTCAGTCTGTGGGACGTGGCTGGCAACGTGCTCAGAGGACGACCCTGTCTACGTGTGGCTGACAGCAACATGGGAGCAGGTGTGCATCCTGGACCATAACACAACTCTATTGTGCATTGCAGCGTGGACGCATTGCGGACGTCTCGTGTCGGGTGACGATTCTGGGATTGTGCGTGTGTGGGACTTGAAGGGCACACCAAATGCCACAGTGCTGGAGGGGCACACCACGTCCGTTTTCGGTACATGTGTGTCTCGCGCTATCTTCACCGCATCAGAAGACATCATCCGTGTGTGGGACATCAGCACCCTCACACACACGCGCACCCTGGACGAGCACACTGGTGGCCTCACAGGCATTGCTCTGACCAACGACGAGAAGCACCTGGTGTCGTGCGCTTACGATGATGCTCTCAGGGTGTGGTGCACAACCTCCCTCAGCTGCCTACGCACTGTGAAGCTGAACGGCAGTCCCTTCGCACTTGCTTTGTCGCAGCCAGGCGATATTGTTGCAATGGAGGCTGTGCGTGGCACCACGCTGTACCGCCTCAGCACAGGTGAGTGTCTGGGGAGTGTGGACTCACACGGCAATGTGGCACTCAGCCCCTGCGGGGAGTGGATCTTCATACCAACGGAGAACGCGTCTGCCTCTGTGAGTGCCCTGTCTTCTGTTTCACTCTGACCTAGCCTCGGAAACCAGCCTTTCGGTGCAGCAGATCCCTATCTTCTTCCGAATTTGGCGCACAAACAACAGCCTTATCTTTTTTTTTACACTGCGTTGCCCTTTGGCACAGGGGTGGAGCTTGAAATATGGGGTTGCGGGCTGGATCGGGTCAGATCGGGTCAGCCAATTTTTTCTCACTGAATGGGTTCCCCCCCGGTTCGTCTCAGAGATCAGTGCTCGGGCCCAGCCTCCCGCGAGGGTACCGGACTGATATGCAGCCCCGGACGCGCAAGGACTTGGTTACAAGACAAACACATGCCATAGGGGGGGTCTGGGGGGCGGAGCCCCCAGCCGCCGGAGGCCACGGTAGTGAACATCTGTGACTTGCGGGCGTACGGATTCTGTGTGAGTTGGCTGCGTCCTCCTGAGGATATCCGGTCTGTACTCCATTCCCTGATGTAAAGGGCTTGGGTACAAGACAGGCACATGCCACAGGGGGGTCTGGGGGGCGGAGCCCCCAGCCGCCGGAGGCCACGGTAGTAAACGTCTGTTGCACGGTACGGGTTGGGCAGCTTCATTTGTCCTCTATTGTGACTGTTTGAGGCCTGTGCTCATGTCGCTGGGGTCACTTTGCTCACGAAACGCCTCCTGGTCACCTTGAGACCCCAAGGCGAGGAGCCAACTTTTCCGGTTTCCCGAAAATCTATATTTTTTTTTCTTTTTACCCCTGACCTGATTTTTTGTGAGGGCCTGCAGAAAATCAGGTCAGCTGACCCGAAAAAACCCCCAAGCTCCACCCCTGCTTTGGCAGAACGTGCAACTCACCCGCTCGGGAGAAGTGTGTTAGGCCTGAAAGGAGCTGTGCCAGCAATGTGGGCGGTTCTCTGCATCAGTCATCAGGCGCCCTTCTCTTTTTCCCCAGCACAGGCACACCTCCGTATCTCTGCACTTGGGGGAGCTGGGGGGGGTGGCAGCTGTGCGGGTGCATCTGATCGGAGAATGTGAGACGGGGATTGCGGGTTTGCGGGATTGAAGCCGAAGCGAAGAAGAGAGGGGAATGCATTGCCCCAGCGCTATCTCTGCAGACTGCTTCGCGCCCCCACTCCCGAACCCTTGTGTGGCATGGTGACATGCAACACTTTCGCAGACGTGACAGCCTTCTGTTTTGGTTCAGGGGGGGCCCTCGCTACCAGTCACAGCTCGTCAGCCAGTGAGGGGAAGTGGGCCGTGGCTCACTTCTTCTCACTCAGTCACACCTTGGTAGCGAAGGCCCCCAGGCAGCCTGATTCAACACCACACACAGCACCCTCCACTGCGCTACACACCCACACCCCACACCCACACCCAGAATCCCCCACCCCTGTTCCTCTTCAGTTACACAGAAATCAGGGGGACCCATCCCCTGTCTCTCTTTCTCTCTCACCCTCTCAATTGCGTTGACAACGTGTCGCTGGCGTGCTGCCCTCCCCCCCCGCCCCACTGAAGCACCGACTACACAACCAAACGCCAGCGCCGTCAAGCCAGCATCAACCCGCCCCCGGCAAACGCGTTCACGGTGGGATCTTGTAAATTTTACATGTATAACTACAAGTATACCGTAAACGGAAAAAGGGTGGACCGTAAAAATGTTCCAAGTTCCCAAAAAAAGGCCAAACGTTCCATCTTTTTTACGGTCCACCATTTATTGGGACTGAATATGGAAAAGACAATGCGTTTTTCGCCCGCGGGCTGGTGGGTTGCGGGGCGCGGACTGCGGCCTCCACGCCGCAGACACCCACACGTAGGCCTCCCGACCTCCCAGCTTTGGACCCTCCCTCCACCACCGCAACCAACACCAGCAAGAGAAGTAAGTCCTCCCTGCGTGTGGAAAAGGCACGATCACCACCACTCACCTCGAGACTCACCCACCACCACACCTCGAGAAGTGTAGTACCATGCAAAGAGCATTCCGGTAGAAGTAAAAGTAGAACCTGCTGCACGAGCCCACAAAAGCAGCCACAGTACGGCAGGGCGCGCAGACAGAAGCTGAGACCACCGCGCTCCCTCCAGATGTAAATTCGTGAATCAGTGCCCGGAAAATTCAGGGAAATCGTACTCCTTTAGTGTAGTACACCCTGCAGTAACTGTGGGAGAACAGTTCCCGGACGATGGTGAGCGCACACTCTGTGCTGAGGCCCTGTGGTGTTAATCCTGCAGCTTCAGTCGTACGATTTCCTTGGTTCCTTCGCGACTTCGTCGCGAAGGAACTCGTAAAAAAAACCGCCAAGTCCACGATCCCAACCGTAAAATAGGTGGACCGTAAAAATGTTCCAAGTTCCGGAAAAATCCCATTTGTTCCATCTTTTTTACGGTCCACCTATAGTACGGTTCACCTTTATTACGGTCCACAATATTTCCGTTTACGGTATACATGTATTATACATGTATAATACTTGCATGTCAACTATTATACATGTATAATACATGTATATGCCTGAAATATACATGTAAAATACATGTATATCAAGTAAAAATACAAGTATAATACTTGCATGTCAACTATTATACTTGTATTTTTACTTGATATACATGTATTTTACATGTATATTTCAGGCATTTACATGTATTTTACATGTATAATACTTGTCATGCAAGTATTACACATGTAAAATACTTGCATGACAAGTAAAATACATGTACAATACTTGCATGAGGGGGGTGTCGATTTTTTCGGTTTTTTTCCGTTTTTTCCTTTTTTTTCGTTTTTTCCGCCTGTGGGCGCTGGCTGCGACTTGGTCAAAATTCGACGAAAAAAAAACGGAAAACGAAAAAACGGAAAATCCCAAAATCGACACCCTGATTTTCCGTTTTTTTCCGTTTTTTTCCGAGCACCAGAAATAGGCAGGGTTGTCGTAAGACCGGCGTGCCAAGGGGGAGGTGCTCGCATTTTTTTTTTGGGGGGGTCCAGAATGGGTCGTTTTTGGACATTTGAGCCCACTGCGAGCAGTGCCGGGTCCCGGAAACGCTGTTTCAAACGCTCAAAAGGGGAGGCGGTGGGCACCAGAACCCAGTAAATTTACCACAAATGGTCCCACCCACGAACGGGTTACCCCCTGCCTCTAGGGGTTCCCCCCACTCACAAACGGGTTACCCCCTGCCTCTAGGGGTTCCCCCCAGCCACAAATGGGTTACCCCCTGCCTCTAGGGGTTCCCCCCACTCACAAATGGGTTACCCCCTACCTCTAGGGGTTCCCCCCACTCACAAACGGGTTACCCCCTGCCTCTAGGGGTTCCCCCCACCCACAAACGGGTTACCCCCTGCCTCTAGGGGTTCCCCCCACTCACAAATGGGTTACCCCCTACCTCTAGGGGTTCCCCCCACTCACAAACGGGTTACCCCCTGCCTCTAGGGGTTCCCCCCACCCACAAATGGGTTACCCCCTACCTCTAGGGGTTCCCCCCACTCACAAACTGGTTACCCCCTGCCTCTAGGGGTTCCCCCCACTCACAAATGGGTTACCCCCTACCTCTAGGGGTTCCCCCCACTCACAAACTGGTTACCCCCTACCTCTAGGGGTTCCCCCCACTCACAAACTGGTTACCCCCTGCCTCTAGGGGTTCCCCCCACCCACAAACGGGTTACCCCCTGCCTCTAGGGGTTCCCCCCACTCACAAACGGGTTACCCCCTGCCTCTAGGGGTTCCCCCCACTCACAAATGGGTTACCCCCTACCTCTAGGGGTTCCCCCCACTCACAAACGGGTTACCCCCTGCCTCTAGGGGTTCCCCCCAGCCACAAATGGGTTACCCCCTGCCTCTAGGGGTTCCCCCCACTCACAAATGGGTTACCCCCTACCTCTAGGGGTTCCCCCCACTCACAAACGGGTTACCCCCTGCCTCTAGGGGTTCCCCCCACCCACAAACGGGTTACCCCCTGCCTCTAGGGGTTCCCCCCACTCACAAATGGGTTACCCCCTACCTCTAGGGGTTCCCCCCACTCACAAACGGGTTACCCCCTGCCTCTAGGGGTTCCCCCCACCCACAAATGGGTTACCCCCTACCTCTAGGGGTTCCCCCCACTCACAAACTGGTTACCCCCTGCCTCTAGGGGTTCCCCCCACTCACAAATGGGTTACCCCCTACCTCTAGGGGTTCCCCCCACTCACAAACTGGTTACCCCCTACCTCTAGGGGTTCCCCCCACTCACAAACTGGTTACCCCCTGCCTCTAGGGGTTCCCCCCACCCACAAACGGGTTACCCCCTGCCTCTAGGGGTTCCCCCCACTCACAAACGGGTTACCCCCTGCCTCTAGGGGTTCCCCCCACTCACAAATGGGTTACCCCCTACCTCTAGGGGTTCCCCCCACTCACAAACGGGTTACCCCCTGCCTCTAGGGGTTCCCCCCACCCACAAACGGGTTACCCCGTGCCTCTAGGGGTTCCCCCCACCCACAAACGGGTTACCCCCTGCCTCTAGGGGTTCCCCCCACTCACAAACGGGTTACCCCCTGCCTCTAGGGGTTCCCCCCACTCACAAATGGGTTACCCCCTACCTCTAGGGGTTCCCCCCACTCACAAACGGGTTACCCCCTGCCTCTAGGGGTTCCCCCCACCCACAAACGGGTTACCCCCTGCCTCTAGGGGTTCCCCCCACCCACAAACGGGTTACCCCCTGCCTCTAGGGGTTCCCCCCACTCACAAATGGGTTACCCCCTACCTCTAGGGGTTCCCCCCACTCACAAACGGGTTACCCCCTGCCTCTAGGGGTTCCCCCCACCTACCAATGGGTTACCCCCTACCTCTCGGGGTTCCCCCCACCCACAAATGGGTTACCCCCTGCCTCTAGGGGTTCCCCCCAGCCACAAATAGGTTGCCCCCTGCCTCTAGAGGTTCCCCCCAGCCACCAATGGGTTACCCCTACCTCTAGAGGTTCCGCCCAGCCACCAATAGGTTGCCCCCTACCTCTAGAGGTTCCCCCCAGCCACTAATGGGTTGCCACCTACCTCTAGAGGTTCCCCCCAGCCACCAATGGGTTGCCCCCTGCCTCTAGAGGTTCCCCCCAGCCACTAATGGGTTGCCCCCTACCTCTAGAGGTTCCCCCCAGCCACTAATGGGTTGCCCCCTACCTCTAGAGGTTCCCCCCAGCCACCAATGGGTTGCCCCCTACCTCTAGAGGTTCCCCCCAGCCACTAATGGGTTGCCCCCTGCCTCTAGAGGTTCCCCCCAGCCACCAATGGGTTGCCACCTACCTCTAGAGGTTCCCCCCAGCCACCAATGGGTTGCCACCTGCCTCTAGAGGTTCCCCCCAGCCACCAATAGGTTGCCCCCTACCTCTAGAGGTTCCCCCCAGCCACCAATGGGTTGCCCCCTACCTCTAGAGGTTCCCCCCAGCCACCAATAGGTTGCCCCCTACCTCTAGAGGTTCCCCCCAGCCACCAATGGGTTGCCCCCTACCTCTAGAGGTTCCCCCCAGCCACCAATGGGTTGCCACCTACCTCTAGAGGTTCCCCCCAGCCACTAATGGGTTGCCCCCTACCTCTAGAGGTTCCCCCCAGCCACCAATGGGTTGCCCCCTACCTCTAGAGGTTCCCCCCAGCCACTAATGGGTTGCCACCTACCTCTAGAGGTTCCCCCCAGCCACCAATGGGTTGCCACCTACCTCTAGAGGTTCCCCCCAGCCACCAATGGGTTGCCCCCTACCTCTAGAGGTTCCCCCCAGCCACCAATGGGTTGCCCCCTACCTCTAGAGGTTCCCCCCAGCCACCAATGGGTTGCCCCCTACCTCTAGAGGTTCCCCCCAGCCACTAATGGGTTGCCCCCTACCTCTAGAGGTTCCCCCCAGCCACTAATGGGTTGCCCCCTGCCTCTAGAGGTTCCCCCCAGCCACCAATGGGTTGCCACCTACCTCTAGAGGTTCCCCCCAGCCACCAATGGGTTGCCCCCTACCTCTAGAGGTTCCCCCCAGCCACTAATGGGTTGCCCCCTACCTCTAGAGGTTCCCCCCAGCCACCAATGGGTTGCCCCCTACCTCTAGAGGTTCCCCCCAGCCACCAATGGGTTGCCCCCTGCCTCTAGAGGTTCCCCCCAGCCACCAATGGGTTGCCACCTACCTCTAGAGGTTCCCCCCAGCCACCAATGGGTTGCCCCCTACCTCTAGAGGTTCCCCCCAGCCACTAATGGGTTGCCCCCTGCCTCTAGAGGTTCCCCCCAGCCACCAATGGGTTGCCACCTACCTCTAGAGGTTCCCCCCAGCCACTAATGGGTTGCCCCCTACTTCTAGAGGTTCCCCCCAGCCACCAATGGGTTGCCCCCTACCTCTAGAGGTTCCCCCCAGCCACTAATGGGTTGCCCCCTGCCTCTAGAGGTTCCCCCCAGCTACCAATGGGTTGCCCCCTACCTCTAGAGGTTCCCCCCAGCCACTAATGGGTTGCCACCTACCTCTAGAGGTTCCCCCCAGCCACCAATGGGTTGCCCCCTACCTCTAGAGGTTTCCCCCAGCCACTAATGGGTTGCCACCTACCTCTAGAGGTTCCCCCCAGCCACCAATGGGTTGCCACCTACCTCTAGAGGTTCCCCCCAGCCACTAATGGGTTGCCCCCTACCTCTAGAGGTTCCCCCCAGCCACCAATGGGTTGCCCCCTACCTCTAGAGGTTCCCCCCAGCCACTAATGGGTTGCCCCCTACCTCTAGAGGTTCCCCCCAGCCACCAATGGGTTGCCCCCTACCTCTAGAGGTTCCCCCCAGCCACCAATGGGTTGCCCCCTACCTCTAGAGGTTCCCCCCAGCCACTAATGGGTTGCCACCTACCTCTAGAGGTTCCCCCCAGCCACCAATGGGTTGCCCCCTACCTCTAGAGGTTCCCCCCAGCCACCAATGGGTTGCCCCCTACCTCTAGAGCTTCCCCCCAGCCACTAATGGGTTGCCCCCTACCTCTAGAGGTTCCCCCCAGCCACCAATGGGTTGCCCCCTACCTCTAGAGGTTCCCCCCAGCCACCAATAGGTTGCCCCCTACCTCTAGAGGTTCCCCCCAGCCACCAATGGGTTGCCCCCTACCTCTAGAGGTTCCCCCCAGCCACCAATAGGTTGCCCCCTACCTCTAGAGGTTCCCCCCAGCCACCAATGGGTTGCCCCCTGCCTCTAGAGGTTCCCCCCAGCCACCAATGGGTTGCCCCCTACCTCTAGAGGTTCCCCCCAGCCACTAATGGGTTGCCACCTACCTCTAGAGGTTCCCCCCAGCCACCAATGGGTTGCCACCTACCTCTAGAGGTTCCCCCCAGCCACCCCCGCCCCGCCCCCCCCCCCTAGGGGGGGTCAAATGGGGGTGACAAACACGATTTTTCAAAAAACCGGCGCAGAGGCCCCAAAGCCCCCGTAAACCCTCCAAACCCCCCCAGATCGGTCCGGAAACCCATCGAACCCCACTTTTCCACCATTCCGGGCACCTCAGGTGCCCGAATTGGGGTACCTAAATTTTGTGCCACCGTTTGGTACCGTACAGTGCCACTGTGTGGGAGGTTGGAAAAGAAAATGCCCCAACACACCACATCTGAGGGTTGCAATGCATGTTGCTTGCCAACCACGTCATCCGGTGGGTGTCAGGCGCTATGTAGGTGGCATTAGCCAGGTCTTCGATGTGTTCTGGCTTGTATATATACCTCCCTGCCACCATGCACCGGGAGGCTGCCTGTAGGTACGGAACAGTCCAGATGGTCGTGTGATTCCTGTGCAGCAGTGCTCCACAACCGGGATGTGTTGACAACGACTGTTGCAACACGAGCTGTACATTCCGGGAACACATGAAGTGCGCTGTCGTGGTACCCATTGTGCCAGAATTGGTAGTTGCTGCGGTCTACTTTGCCTGGCCCAAGAGCACTGGTACTGAACGGTGCAATATGCGTGGCGAGGTGAATACAACGGAAGCGCGCAAAGTCAATACAGCTCTCGGATGGCGGGTGGTGGTGCCACTAGTGTGTGACGTTCACTCGAGGATACAACGCATCACAATGAATCAGCAACCGTGGACCGAGTACAATACGCTCTCTGTGGCTGGTGTGGGGGACAAAGGCAGTGCCTGTGCCGCAGGCAGGGAGGTACATATACAAGCCAGAACACATCGAAGACCTGGCTGATGCCACCTACATAGCGCCTGACACCCACCGGATGACGTGGTTGGCAAGCAACATGCATTGCAACCCTCAGATGTGGTGTGTTGGGGCATTTTCTTTTCCAACCTCCCACACAGTGGCACTGTACGGTACCAAACGGTGGCACAAAATTTAGGTACCCCAATTCGGGCACCTGAGGTGCCCGGAATGGTGGAAAAGTGGGGTTCGATGGGTTTCCGGACCGATCTGGGGGGGTTTGGAGGGTTTACGGGGGCTTTGGGGCCTCTGCGCCGGTTTTTTGAAAAATCGTGTTTGTCCACGTAAAAGGGTGGCATTTGACCCCCCCTACCCCCCCCCCCCCCATGACTTCATCCCGTCCCCACCCAAAGCTCAAGCTTCCTGGACACGCTCGTTTGAGCAATCTGGAATCTGTAGAAGGCTCGCCGTGTAGGCGGCCTTGGCTATTTTGCCGGCTTGCTGGTCTGCGGCCCAGGATGCGCCTGCAGCGCCGTGTTGTCCCACGTTCTTGAGGCACCAAGCTTGAGGATTCTCTGGCAGATATGTTCACGATGTCCTTCACGTCTCAACGGGTTCTTCGGGTGTCCCATTCAAAAAAACACCCGAAAAATATGATGACTTTGCTAAACTGGACCCAACTCCCCATACTCTTTTTTTTGCCATTTTTCAGCATTTTCCCCTGATTTTTCGGTTTTTTTTTGAAAAAATTTATTTTTTGTCCAGAATCGACACCCCCCTGACAAGTAAAATACTTGCATGCAAGTACAATACATGTATTTTACTTGTCATGCAAGTATTTTACATGTACCGTATACGTAAATATTATGGAACGTAAATATTATGGAACGGGCCCATTTTTGGCCGGTCCGTTCCATAATATTTACGTTCCAAAATATTTACAGGGCCAGTTGGGGACTCGGTGGTGAGGACGGCTTGCGTCAGGAATCGCGCGAAAAGTGCACGAGTAGGTCCCGTCAGGGACTCTGCATGCCGTCCGATCACCTGGTCCAAGTCCCCGAGTCGCAGAAAGCCCTGTAAATATTATGGAACGAAAAAAATCTGGAACGCCAACCCA
Organism: Rhynchopus euleeides; assembly: GCA_963210315.1. Lineage (NCBI taxonomy): Eukaryota > Euglenozoa > Diplonemea > Diplonemida > Diplonemidae > Rhynchopus > Rhynchopus euleeides. Next base: position 1,418,890 of record OY723279.1, read on the forward strand.
CCAGCGTTCCAAAATATTTACGTTCCATAATATTTACGTTCCATAATATTTACGTTCCAAAATATTTACGTATACGGTATAATACTTGCATGACAAGTATTATACCGTAAACGGAAATATTGTGGACCGTAATAAAGGTGAACCGTACTATAGGTGGACCGTAAAAAAGATGGAACAAATGGGATTTTTCCGGAACTTGGAACATTTTTACGGTCCACCTATTTTACGGTTGGGATAGTGGACTTGGCGGTTTTTTTTACGAATTCCTTCGACGAAGTCGCGAAGGAACCAAGGAAATCGCACGACTGAAGCTGCAGGATTAACACCACAGGGCCTCAACACAGAGTGTGCGCTCACCATCGTCCGGGAACTGTTCTCCCACAGTTACTGCAGGGTGTACTACACTAAAGGAGTACGATTTCCCTGAATTTTCCGGGCACTGATTCACGAATTTACATCTGGAGGGAGCCCGGTGGTCTCAGCTTCTGTCTGCGCGCCCTGCCGTACTGTGGCTGCTTTTGTGGGCTCGTGCAGCAGGTTCTACTTTTACTTCTACTTTTACTTCTACCGGAACGCTCCTTGCATGGTACTACACTTCTCGAGGTGTGGTGGTGGGTGAGTCTCGAGGTGAGTGGTGGTGATCGTGCCCTTTCCACACGCAGGGAGGACTTGCTTCTCTTGCTGGTGTTGGTTGCGGTGGTGGAGGGAGGGTCCAAAGCTGGGAGGTCGGGAGGCCTACGTGCGGGAGTCTGCGGCGTGGAGGCCGCAGTCCGCGCCCCGCAACCCACCAGCCCGCGGGCGAAAAACACATTGTCTTTTCCATATTCAGTCCCAATAAATGGTGGACCGTAAAAAAGATGGAACGTTTGGCCTTTTTTTGGGAACTTGGAACATTTTTACGGTCCACCCTTTTTCCGTTTACGGTACATGTAAAATACATGTAAATGCCTGAAATATACATGTAAAATACATGTATATCAAGTAAAAATACATGTATAATAGTTGACATGCAAGTATTATACTTGTATTTTTACTTGATATACATGTATTTTACATGTATATTTCAGGCATATACATGTATTATACATGTATAATAGTTGACATGCAAGTATTATACTTGTATTTTTACTTGATATACATGTATTTTACATGTATATTTCAGGCATATACATGTATTATACATGTATAATAGTTGACATGCAAGTATTATACATGTATAATACATGTATTATACTTGTAGTTATACATGTAAAATTTACAAGATCCCACCGTGTTGTGCCGCTCCCCTCCCCCCCCCCCCCCCCCCCCCGCACACCCTTGATAAAGAATCCTAAATCCACAAAAAAAGATACCCCTCTGAAAGACACTTTCGCCTCTCCCCGCCCCCCCCCCCCCTCTCCGTGTCGACAAAACAACAGACCTTCTGGCCCCAACACACGTTGTGCAAACACAAACCTTCATTCTGAGCTTTGACACCTTGTCTACGCGATGTTCGACACCAGCCCCTACACCGGTGCATCCCTCCCGTGGCACACCCGTGCAGTGATCTGGGTCGACTGGCTGAGCCACGAGGTGGTGACACCCACCTTTGCAGGCCTGGTCCTCCTGGCGGCATGCGGGGCCATCTGGGTGGCCTGCCGAACCCCTCTGCCATCGGGGATGCTGTGTGTGGGGCCTGCGGATGCCCGTCCCCTCCCCAGCCTAACGGTGGCGGAGGCGGAGGGGCTGCTCCGGCAGGCACGGCAGCTGCTGAAGGAGGGGAACGACCCTCGGAGCACCGCTGCCCTGCGTGCATGCATGGCGGTTATCAGGCGGGCGGGCGACGCAGTCATGCAGCATCAGTCTTTCCTCGATGCTGCACATCTTGCCGCGGGAATCTACCATGCGCGTGGTGACCCTGCCTCAGCCCTTAAACTGCTTCAGGCTGAAAAGTTCTGCTACGAAGCCCACCTGATGCCATATGCGTCTGTGGGTGGTGGTAGTGGTGGCTGCGCAACGCCTGCCCCCCCGGGCCCCTGCGGCGCGACATCAACCCTGTCGGAGCAGCGGTGCAGGCATTTCTGCCTCCTCTCGCGTCTGTTCCTCGAGAATAAGAATGACACCATGGTATAGCGCGGGGCAACAAAAACAAACAAACAAAAAAAACCCCCCCCCAATGATGTGACAAGCAAAACTTGTAAGTTCTGCAGGAATTTACACATTCTTAAACCTTGATACCAAGACATAAATGGTATAGCGTGGAGGGTGGGGTGGGTGTGAAGGGGGGGAGAAGGCGGGTGCGCAACAGGAGCCCTGCGCTGGGTTATTTTTTTGAGCACATTTATGATGCGTAAAAGTGTAGGAGTGCTTCCGACGATCCTGTTCCTTTTCTGCGTGTCTAGCTATCTCGTGTCCACATGTGCTCCGCACCCACATCAAAGCAGCAGGCTCGAGGGTGGTGGAAGCGTCAACGCATCATCAAGGAAGAAGGAAGCACGGTTGCTACGCTTTTGCCCCCCTCTGTTTAGGGCATCCCTTCCGTCCCTCCATCCGACACCCCCAACAGGCGCTGGACTACGCTATCAAGGCATTCGCCTTGCGCGAGAAGATCCGTGCGAGGGGCGCTGAAGGCAGCGGCAACTACACCCCATGTAGCGTCAAGGATGCATTGGCCTGCACAACAAGTGACAGCCAGGAACACGCATCGCTGCTGGCGGCCTACAGCGCTGCCGCAGCTGGGCATGTCGGCACTCTGGTGTAAGATCCGTGGTGGTGGGCGCTGCCGCTCCCCCGCCGTTGCTGATCAAAATACCCCCCCCCTCCTGTGTTCTGCAGCACGTCTCTCTCTCTTGATCTCATTGTGTGCAGCCGCAGGGGTCCCCCCCCCCACCCGGCAGGGATAAAACGTTCTGCGAGGCCTTTGCTGGAGCTTTGTAGGGCTCTCCCCCCCCCCCCCCCCCCCACTCTCCACTCCCCAACTCCGCCACCGCCCTTCTGTTGTCGTGAAAGCAAACAACCTGCAGCGCCGCCCTGCTCTCTCCCTTCACCCCCCCCCCCCCCCACACACACACACACCCAACCACACCAGGCACCGAGCCCCGGAGGAAGGGGTGCGCCCCCCGCCAGCTGTGTGAGGTGGTGGGGCAAGGGTTGAGGGGGTTTGGGGCACCACTTCCCCAACCCAACCCACACCCACACCCACCCACCCCCCTCACCCCCCCTACAGGGCAGCGGCTGTGTTTGAAGGTTTCGAGTGCCTCAGCGGAGGGGTGTGAGGCAACGGGGGGGAGGGGGGGAGCAGAGGGTTGGAGGGGGGGGAGGGAGGGAGGGGGAATTTACGACATACAAACCTACACAGAATATAGAGGCCAGCCGGGGCCGGATAGAGAGGTGGGTGTGGGGCGGGGGGCGGGGGCGGGAGGAAACATCACACAAAAGCACATCGCTTTCCCCCCCCCCCCCTATTGCCTCTCTCTCTGTCTCTCTCTCTCTCTCTCACTCTCTCTCATCCCCTCACCCCGTCTGTGGTGGTCTAGGTAGGGAGTCTTAGCGAGATGGGTGGGTGTGAAGGGCGAGAAGCCCCGCCTCCGCAGGCACAGGCGCACCCCAGCGAGCAGCAGCAGCAGCAGCAGCCCGGGCGGGGCGTCCTGCGGAAAAAGACAAGTATCAACGTGGATGGCGATGGGCCTCCTTTGGTGGTGCTCGACTTCGACCTCACGCTGACCTGCATCCACTGCGGGAAGGGGAAGCTCACGCCTGCGGATGTGCAGGGGATGGGGCCAGAGCCGATATTCGACACGCCGCCAGGCAGGCTGCGGAGTCTGCAGGTTTTCCTCGCGGATCTGGCGGTGGACACCGGGGCCCACGTCGTCATCCTGACGCTGAACACCGCAGAGCTGGTGCAGGCCTGCCTGGAGATGGCGGGGCTGAGCCAGTATATCTCGCGGGTCATGTCGTGCTCTGCAGGCAAGAAGGGGGACCGCGTGATGCGGCTTGTCAACGAGCACGCCCCGAGTCGCGTCATCTTCGCTGATGACGACGAGAGGAATGTGACGGATGTGAAGCAGTATGTCGCCAACAGCTACGTCCTGCACGTCTCCGGGACAACGGGGCTGCAGCCCCGCCACATGGAGTGGCTGTTCTACGCAAGCCGAGGGCAGCTAGCACACTACCACGAGCTCCGCACGCACAGCTAACGCGCGGCGTGGCGGTGGGGGTGGGGGTGGGCGGGAGGAGCTGCACAGATGGTGGGCCAGGGCAAAAAAACTCTGCCCCAGGTGTGTAACGCAGAGAGGGGTGCCATCTGCATGCGTGATCTGTGATTTCGCCTCCTCTCGAAGTGTCGTGGCAGCCGCCTTGCGTGTTCGGCTGCTCGGTGCTGCTCCTGTGAAGGCACCAAAAGGAAAGGCCGATGCAGGCGCCACCCAGAACTTAAGCCACGGCATAGCGTGGCATTATACCGGCCAGCGTGAGGGATCTGCTTTCCTGCTGTAGTTTATAGTGATTTTATCCCCCCTCTCCCTCCCCCCCCCCCCCTCCCCCCCGGGGCGGCTTTGCACACACAGCCACACCTACCGCGCCTCTGCCGCGTTGCTTTCTTCGAGGTCCGTAAGTTCCTTCGTGGGTGACGAAGCTCTTTACACCCATCGCAGATTATCCTGCGTGAGCTGTCTTGGACGACGCTGGACAAGGCGGCAAGAAATAAGCCGGCCCTGAGTCTGGCTGTGTGCAATGTGATACTCTCTTCGTATTTGGACCGCATGTTCTGTTTCGGTGTTTTGATATTTCGGCGAGGCCAAAACTGGGCAGGGTGGGTGGGGGGTGGGAGTAGGCTTTCTGTGCTCTTATCCTCTTAACCTGCTGCCATCAGACCTGGTGGTGGCGGTGCGCACAGAGAGCGGTATGTATGCCAGCACCAGTTGGCACTTCACGGTGCAGCAGGGTCACAGGTGGTTCTTTCAGGGGAGAACACCAAGCGTGTTGTGTGTGTGTGTGCGACGGAAAAGACTCGTGGTGTTCGGTATCCTGCGCACAATGCACTGTCAGGCACCCGTTGGTTAAGGAGAGGGCTCGATAAACAAAGAACACAGCTCCAGGCCTGTATTCCTTCCAACACAAGATGGTGCCAAGTGCCCTACGCACACACAGTTCCCTGTCCTGCCAATTCGCACACGGCACTTCCGTAGGTAAATTCTTCTGTGTGGATTCCGTGCGATCGTCGAAAAGGAACCCTTTTTGTCTTATATTACCTTCCGTAAGTTCTCTACAGGAGTCGTGATCCTGCTCGAACCCCCACCCACACCACACCACCTCCCTGTTGCATTCTTGGCACACTTGTGTGTGAAGAACAGCGACGCGACAATAATTTCGTCTGCACCTCAGCCCCATGCCCTTCATCAGACTCGGCGTGCCTCACGGGTTTGTGTGCAGAAGGGTTACCGCACCGCAAAACGAACGAACTTTCAGAGCGGTTGCGCCTGAACTGGGTGTCACTTTATATACCAGCTATGAGCGACGGATCGAATCTCAGTCGTGATGTCGAAAAAAGAATGGGTAACGAATGAAGCCGTCCGGCCGGTCTGAGCCCCTTTGAGGATGAACGCTTTCCTGCCAGCTCGCAGCCCAACAGTCACCCGCACCCTCATATGCCCCCCCACTCCCCCTCCCCTACACATCTTTGTCTGACCTTTTGGCTCGGGACACTTTGTGTTCTGCCCAAACCTTTGCGCCTGCAAACCAGTCAGGGGAGAGAAGAATCAGCGGGGTATTCGTCGTTCGCAAGAAGCACCACCCGCACACGCCTGCTGCGGTGTGCGCTATTCTGTATGACCCTGCAGAGCAAAATATTTCCCTGCGTTGTCACACAGCACTCTCCAAAAACATACTCCAAAACCCCACCCACCCCAGGATCATCGACACACACACACACACCCCGGCATCCCCAGGCCGGCGAGGCTGAGCTCGAGCAGAGACAGACTGTGTGGGTGCCACGATCCGCACCACACAGGCATGGCCCTCACCGCTGTGTTTGGGGCACGCGCCATAACCCCTGCACTGACCCGGGCCACAGCCACAGCCGCGGGGCCAACCGGGACCCGACAACAGCCACTGCGGAGCCACCACCACCAGCGCCGCCTCTGGAGCTCCACCCCGCCTCCATATGGCGAAGGGGAACACTACCCGCAGGGCGGCAGCCAGACACCCTACCGGCACGGCATGCCGCCGCCGCCGCAGCAGCAGCAGCAGCAGCAATATCAACAACCCCCAGCGCATATGCCTTCGCTGCACCTGCCTGTCTACTTTGAGCTGCGCGAGGTGGGGAAGAATTTTAGATACAAGACTGACCCGTCTTGGGTGATCGACGTGATCCACCGCGACTGTGTCCGTGAGGAGGGGCTCTCTTACATCGCCGAGGCGTCGACCTACAGCGTGACGTTCTTCCAGCTGATTAACTACTGCGCCAAGCGGGGGTATGAGGTGGTGAGCTACGGCGTCACAGAGGACTCGCAGACACGCGGCAGCCGCCGCTGGGCGGTTCTCCGCAGCCGCGAGCTGCACGCTGCTGTGCAGGCCGCAGCTCCCCCGCCGCATTTGCAGGAGGCGGCGCAGAGCGCGCTGCGTACACCGGAGGAGCTGGAGGCGGGGCTGCAGGAGGGGCGCTACGTTAAGTGGGGCGACCGGCTCGTCCCGACGGAGCGTAAGATGGACCGGCAGGACATGCTGTTCTACGACCAGAATGCCGAGGGGAAGGTGGCGCAGTTCGCCCCTGCAGACGTGGAGGTGATCCATCAGGGGGAGAGCGAGCAGGGCGAGCCCCAGCAGCGGCAGCAGAAGCAGAGCATTGCGGAGTTCGCAGGGGAGCTGCGGAAGCAAACGGATGCTGAGACCAGCCACGTGCTGCGCGACGCATTCTCCAAAGACAAGCTGGAGACGTCGAGACGGGAGGTTCCGAACATCTCCGGCAGATATATGGTATGCCAACTTGTGCTTTTTGCAGCTGGGAGGAGGGGGAAGGGGGGAGGGGGGGGGGGAACGCTGTGCCATGGCGCACTAGTCGACGAGATAACTAGTTATCTAACGAGTGGACTAACGAGTGATAGACCTAACGAGTGATCACGAGAGATTGCTCTTTAATTTCGATCGATCACTCGTTAGATAACTAGTTAGAAAATAACTAGTTACCTCACTGGTCAAACTAGAAACTAGGGCGCCGTGCACTGCTGCCACCACCACCACCACCACCACCACCACCACCGCCACCACCACCCCCCGTGCACAGCAGCCGGATCTCTCCCTAAAGATGCCGAGCGAGGAGCGCAACACGCGTGGGATCTAGTCTAGGCTTTGGGGCAGGGGGGTGTGTGACCCCGGCATGCTCCGAAGGTTGCGGCAGGGGGCTGGCCCGATGCGGTGGTGGTGGAGGTGGTGGAAGTGGGGGATCCTCTGTCGGCGAGAGGCATGCAGCTTCCCTGTTGAGGGTATGAGATGCCCTCAACAGCCAACGGGACCATCATCTGGTGTGGCGAGAGGTTCTCCGCACCCAGGGCATGTGGCCCTGATGGCCAACCCGTCTGCATGCAGCCTCCTCCCCTACTCCTCTGCACCACTGCGATGGGGGGTTTTTTTGGGCAGTGCCCCTCCGCCTCCCCGTCTTGCCGTGCCCTCCCCCCCCTCCCCCACGGCCGGGAGACTTGCCTTTGCTTTCACTCTCTGCAATCAAACCCCCCCCACGGCTTCTGCCGTGAGCAGGCAGCCGCCTGTCGCCATGTCATGTCGAACAAAGGGGGGTAGGGGGGTGTTGGTGGATTCAGGCTGTGATGGGGGCTGGCCTGACCTGGAGGAGGGGGGGAGCTCGGCTGCACAACTGCCGCCTGCGGTATTGAGGTGCCTTTCTGTGCGCGCAGGTTGTGTGGCGTGGTGTGTTGGAATGGGGGAGATGTGTGTGTGTGGCAGTGGCTGTGCGTAGAACCGTCAACGCTTCAAAACAAACAACGCATGCCCCAAATATGCGGTTGCCGCTGGACGGCACTCTTGCTGACTTCCTACGCCCCCACCCACCCACCCACCCACCCACCCCCTCTCCAATGTTCCTCCTCTTCCTGCCAAACAAACCCTCCGCTACACGCATCCCACCCCACCCCACCCCACCCCCTCAGCAAGGCACACAGCCGGGGGTCTCCCTCCTGTACCCCGCCCCCCCCTCTCTCTCTTCCACCATGCTGCGTGCCTCTTTGGCAGCCGCCACATGGGCGGCTGCGTCTGCTGTTGTCTTCAACGTCAACACCCCGGAGCTTCCAGAGGATGCTGGGGTGTACGTCGCAGGCAGCTTCCAGGGCTGGAACCCGGGGGACGAGGCGTGGCGCCTCACACGCGCCAGCAGCACGCTCTACACCATCACAATCCCCGACACGGCATTTGCCGGCGAGGCCACATCGCAGTTCAAATTCACACGCGGCTCCTGGCCCCTCGTGGAGAAGTCCGCCGGGGGAGGCGACGTCCCCAACAGGGAGTATTCCTTTGGCGTGGACCCCGACCCCGCCACCTTCACTGTGGAGAGCTTCCCGTCCCCGGCAACGCCTGCACCCACCACGGGGCCTAACCCTGTCTTCACGGTGACGGTCCCCTCCGGCACACCCGAGGGCCTGTCGGTCTACCTTGCAGGCGCACCCAACGGCTGGACTGCCGCCGACCCTGCCTACCGCTTTGAGCTGGTCGGGGGCCTGACGCATAGGCTGGAGCTCGACGCTGCTGCGATCGGCGGGTCGGCGTTTTCCTTCAAATTCACCCTGGGATCGTGGGATCGGGTCGAGAAGAGCGCCGACGGCAGCGACGCCCCGAACCGGGTGTACACACCCGGGGCCGACCCGGTCGAGGCGGCCTTCACAGTGCAGGCCTGGGGGTCACCCCCCGCCCCCACCGCACCGGCAACCGCCACGGGGGACATCACCTACCACCAGGTGTACGCGCCGACATCCAAGGCACCGCGCGGGCTTGCTGTCTACTTGCCCCCCGGGTATGCAGAGACGAGGCACCGCTACCCCGTGCTGTATCTGCTGGATGGGGAGAATGTCTTCGACGAGGCGACGGCGTCGGATGCTGCGGAGTGGGGTGTCGATGAGACGCTCGAGCTGATGTCCTCGCAGAGCCCCTTCAGGGGTGCCATCGTGGTGGCGATCGACAGCGCCGGGGGTGCGGCAGCGAGAGCCGCAGAGTATTCCCCGTTCAACATCACCTACGGCGGGTCCGCGGTTGCGGGGGTGGGTGCGCAGTTCCTCTCCTTCCTGGTGGACGGGGTGAAGCCGTTCATCGATGCGTCGTTCCGCACCCAGCGCGGCGACCTGTCCCTGGGAGGGAGCGGGCTCGGCGCCACCTTCAGCATCTGGGCAGCTTTGGAGCGTGCAGATGTGTTCACCTGGGCCCTCGCCCTGTCGCCCTACCTCCCCGAGTCTGACTTCGGCACCCAGATGCTCGACTACATCCGGGGAACCCCCAAAGCGAAGGCCTCCAGCCTCCTCCTCTATATGGACCACGGGGATGCGGAGCTGGTGTTCGGCGCCAGCACCGCCCTGGCAAACGCAGCCCAGGATGCCGCAGCGGAGCTTGCCAAGGTGCTGCCGGAGGGGAGGATGTCGTTCTCCCTCGTGGAGGGCGGCACGCACAGCCCTGAGTCCTGGGGGCCCCGCTTTGCCAACGCGACGCAGTGGGTCTACAGCGACCAGTTTGGGTGCGGGGAGGTGTGAAAAGGGAGAGAGTCGAAGAATATGATGTGCGTATGGAGGTGTGGTGTGGCGGCATGGATCGTATCGAAAGAAAGCGGGTGTGTGTTTGTGGTGACCGCGTTTTGTGTGGGGTGTGGGAGATCCTGCGCGGATCAGAGCCCACCCCCGCCATCTCTACGTCACAGCGGAGGCCCCATGTGTGTGGTCTCAGCAGGGGGGGGTCGTGTGTTGTGGCAGTGGCAGCGTGGCGTTTTTCAAAACCCTTGGGTTGGAAGTGGTGGAAAAAGTGGGTTGATGGCCTCGACCTAAAAGGCCCTACCATGTCTGAGCACCACCATGGGAGGTGTGTGCCTCTGTGGGCAGGGGGGTTTGCATCAAGGTCAAGCCCTTCCCCCACCCTCCCGCACCTACTTTCTTTGTACAGCTGCCGTTGTGTGTGTGTGTTTGCAGTGAGGGTTCGCATCAATAGCAGTGTGGTGCTCGGTGGTGTGTGCTCTCCCCCTCTCTCTCTCTCTCTCTCTCTCTCTCTCTCTCAAACAGCTTCTCATGTATGGGTGGCGATCGCATCGTTTCAATATTCCCCTCACCCTCCCCCGCCTGACGGTCCACCAAGGCAAAAAATATCATCAGAGTGATCTGTGCGTGCCTCTCTCTGCATGCACTCCCCCCAATCCCCCACCCCCCCAGGCAGTGCTTGCTGAATACGCGTCTTCTGCGGAAAATCCAAAATCTGATACGTGCGTGCCTGTGAATAAGCATGTGATGCTCGTATTCAGCGGGCACTGCCTAGCCTTAGGCGAGGTAGCTGTCAGAGTTCGCTAACGCTTGCGTGTGGTGTGGGTGTCCCGCTTGCCGCGACATGCTGTGTGCGGGGGACGCTCCTGTCTCCCAACAAGGTGCTCGTCAGGCGCGATAGGGGGGAAGTGTGCTAGGTGTTTGCCGACACACATGCGCAGATGCAGAGGTGGTCAACATCTGGGACCCGTGGCGGCAGCCCGAGCCGTGGCACGAGGATGGGCGGCTGCGGTGCACGTGGCTGGAGGCGACGAACAACCGGACGTGCCCTGCGATGAACGGCGCAACCACCCCAGAGGGCTCGCTGACCGCCATGCGGGCCACGGCGCTGTTCATCTACCCTGTGACAGCGGCCGCACGCCCCATCGTGCTCGGGTGCGCCTTTGCAGGTGTGCTGAAGGACTCGTGGCTGTACATCCTGCAGGCAGCGGTGGGGATGTGCTCCACCTTAGTGTTTGCCGTGCTGTCGGGCATAGCACAGCCTGTGCTGCAGGGCGGCGATGACGCAGACGGCTGGGTGGTGATCTGCGCCCTCCCTTCTGTGGTGTGGCTTGCAGTCCGTGTCGAGTTTATATTCTGTACCGCACAGCTCGGTCTGACGGAGTGTCTCAGATCTTCTTACGGCGAGTTCGTCGACTTGTTTCTGGGATCGGCTACATATTGCATACCGATCTTTATCGGGGTGTACTCTTTGATCAAGAAGGACGTGTCGTATGGCTGGCTGTACCTTGTGTGCCTTCTGCCACAGGTAGTCGCCAGGAAGATGATCATATTTCCGTCACCAGCGATGGTGTTTATCTTGCTGGATTTCGCGATCTGGACCATCGTTTACTACGCATTCTACGACAGCTACTTCCAATCGTTTGTGATGGACAGCACCTGGCCCACCTTCCTCGGCCTGCGTGTGCTCTTCCCTGTGCTGATGCCTATTATCCTCCTCGCATCTCTGGGCAACAACACCTTGTGGCGCGACATCCTGAGGCGACACCGCGAACCAGAGGGTGCGCCACCTCACTACGACACCCCTCCACACTACTGCAAACCGGAGGAAGGCGGCTACGAAAGCTGTCCCGAATGCACAGATGAGGAAGCTGCCCTGCGCGACGCAGCAGACGGGGTGCCACTGCACCTGCACCTGCCCAACGGTGAGCTGGTGCCGGTTGAGCTGGCCAGCGACGCCACACTCGGGGTGCTCCGCCTGCGTGCCGCAGACGCCCTCAAGGTGGGCCGCATGGAAGTGCGGGTGCGGCTCGCCCTCCGTGGTGAGACTGTTGCCGAGTCCAACGCCACGCCACTGCACGACGTGGCAGGGCTGGAGGCGGGTGCCACTGTGGATGTGCACACCAAACCACGCTTGGAGCCCGGAGCTTCTCCCGACCTCCAATCATTATACGATGCCTGGGAGGTGGCCTGTCAGGAGGACAACGTGCAGGATGCATGGCGTGTGCTTGCCGACATACCATCGCGTGCCCTGCATTCGGACGACTGCGGTTTGCTGAACACGCTGTCCCACCATTACGTTACCCACGGCTGCAGCGGTGTGGTGTGCTGCGCCCTGATGGAGGGGAACCTCATGAGTGCAGCAGCGACAGTGCGGGCTCTGTTGCGCACCCGGGAGGACTCAGCCTTGCGTGTCATCCAAGAGTCAGGCGTGCTGGACAGGCATGGCATGTATGCTGCGTTTCATCACCTCCTGCAGCGCGCCGGCCCGCAAGAGTACCTGGAGTTCGCTGTCAAGTGCCCAGGATTTCTCGAGAGCACCGCATGCGATCACAACTTCATCGTCGTGCATGTGGGGAATCGTGGCAAGCCATTCAATGGAAACTTCGCGTCCCTGTGGAAGGATCTGCACGAGGCGGGGTGGCGGGCAACACCCTCTGCAGTGCAGCAGGCAGGCGAGCTGCAGGACTGGTTCCTCGAATTCAAGATGCTCACACCCCTGCTGTTGGCTGACGAGGTGAGTCTGCGCGATTTGCCACACTTCGGCCGTGCCCTGTGGTGCCTTCTGCTGTACGCATGCCTTGCAGGTGCAGCCATCGCCATGCACGCGACACTCGGCACGCAGGGAGCGGATCCGACAGGCGGGTGGCTGTTCGTGGCCTTCCTCTGTGTTGCCAGTGTGACCATCGGAGTCGAGCTGGTGCCGGAGTGGGTGCGGTGGCTGGTGCCGGAGTGGGTGCGGTGGCAGGTACGTCGCGTGACCTGTTTGAGATGCTTGCCTGTGGGGTACGGTAGGAGCTGGGTGTGGTAATGAATCTACAGTCCGGGCGCTAAAATATGAGGTTTTTAATTAGTGAAGTGCGCGAAAAAAAATTAATTCATCACTAATTAGAAAATTCGTTAATCGTAGGCCGGCCAATCCCGCGAGCCCCTTCTCGCCCATCACACTCCCGGCTGCCGGCTGGGAGGGCCGCCCTTGCGGCGGCACAGGATGCTCGGGAGAAGGAGACAGACGCCCAGGTCATCGCCATTGCCGAACCAGTCACAGGCCCAACCGCAGCAAAGCCGGCAGGCAAGAGCGCTGCGAAGCCCGCACCCAAGCGCGGTCCAGGCCGTCCCCCCAAATCGGCAAAGCCACCCTCGAAGGGTCAGCCAACCCTGTTTGCGTTCACGAATAAGAGGAAGAATGGGGGTGCACCAGCCGAGAAATCGGCAAGGACGGCAGTCGCCCAGACTGCGCCGGCTGCTGCTCAACAGCAAAAAGACTAGAAGTCTTCCCCTCGCTGTCCTCCCTTCCTGTCCCCTGCCTGTGAATATGACAAAATAGACACTTGTTCAACCCTTGTTTGCCGCCAGCAGCCCTACCCCTGCGCGGTTTGTTTGCCCTAGATCACTGTGTAACTTGATCGTGGACGTGTTTGTAGCGCGAGCCTGAAGAAGCAACAGCAGAACCACTGCGCTCGGCAGACACCTCCCCCCTGATCGCCCCTCTCCACAATGCCAGAAGTAGCGTACCGTGGGATGCAACAAATCGGGGGGAAAATAAATAATTACCCCCCCCCCCCCATCACCACCCACCCGCTTGAAAATAATTATTCACTAATTAAAACCCCGCATCATTAAAAAAAGTCGCTTTATCGGCCTATTACCGTATTCGGAAAAATACTGGAACGGAATAATGTTCCAAGTTCCGGCCGAGACCCCATCTGTTCCAGTTATTTTCCGTTCCAGAATTGTTTTGGGGGGTCTGCGCGGACTTGGCCGTTTTCTGAGAGTCGGGTACTTTCCCAAGGGTATGTTGGGCCCACCATCCTCCACCATGGCATGGGGTGGGGTGAGGTGGGATTTCGGACATGTGCCCCAAAAACTGACAAGTACCCGTCAATTTCCCCCATATTCTAATTCTGGAACGGAAAAATACTGGAACGGAATAATGTTCCAAGTTTCGAAAATCCGGGTTTGTTCCAGTTATTTTCCGTTCCAGAAAAAATCCGTTCCAGCATTTTTCCGTTCCAGTATTTTTCCGAATACGGTAATTAGCGACCGGACTGTAAGCTAATTGTTTCGAACAGTGTGCTTTTTTTTGGGCCCCCGTGTCTCGACGGTTCTCGATCCCGCCTGCAAGCCCCCAAGCAGCCCCACTGGTGAGTGGGGGGGGTGGGGTGGTGCTGTTCCTAGCTTCCGTTTGCCTGGCCATACGGTGGCGTTGCCTGTTGTCGCTTTCTCCCCCCCCCCCCCCTTTCCGTGTTTGTTGAGTTTGCCTGACCAGATAACGGGACAGTGCTGACACACACACACACACATCGTGTCTTGTGTTGCCTGATTTTGGTGGGGCAACATCATCAGAGCCCGCTCGGCGCGGCCCGCGCTAAACAAACCCCAGCTTAACGTGTGATTGCGTGTGGCGTACATATTTTAACCCTATGGGCGGCAATCCCGCAAACCCGGCGTTCGCCAGTGAACGGGATGCACGCCCCTCCCCCCCCCCCCCCCCCCCCCCCAGCCTCTGTGCTTGCGTGTGTGTCTTGGTAAGTTGGGGGAGGGAGTGGGGAGGGGAGGGGGGGGTCGTTATCTTCCCCCTGGTGAGGTGTAATGAACCCCAGCCTAGGCCTGCGCGTGTCTCCGAGGTCTAGTGGAGCCTCCAGGCCGCGCCCTAGCAGTCGTTGATCTCACCCGTCATCCATCGTACCGCCTCCCCCCGTCCCCCCGATTCCCATTTCTCGGGTTTTGCCCCGAAAGTTATGCATTCCCCTGCCCTATTGTCGCATCAATGTGGGAGAGAGAGAGGAGGGGGGGGGGGGGAGAGGGGGGGGCCTTGGTTGTCCTCCTGCGGGCATCGGCGGCATCTTCAGCCATCCGCGCGCTGCACTTTGCTGTGCCCGGTCGCCGTGTTGCGTGTTGCCTTCCTTTGCCTATGCACGGGGTGTGCGCAGCCCATCCACAGAACCCTCTCTCATCAGCCCGGGTGTCACGGACTCAACAGACAGATGGGCAGACAGATCAGCGGTGCCGTCTCCATCATCTGATTGGAGTTTGCTTTTCTGCAGAACAGAACAGCCCTTGGCTGTTTGTCGCAGGGGTACGGTGACTTCTCTGAGGAAATCAGCCACCTCCCCACCCCCCACCCCCTCAATTATTCGGCCTCCCGGCTCGCCAAAGCCGCCGTTTTCCAAGCCCCTCAACTATTTGACCCCCACCCAGTCGCAGTGGAGAGGCATCATCTGAAAACTCTCGTTTTGCCACCACCAAGTTACCACTAAACCCACCAATCACAGGGGGCAAAAGTCAGGTGGTAAATACTGGTTTCAAACTAACACAGGCACGGCCAATCATCGCCGAAGCAATGGAGGTGTTCCTGAAGGACACACTGTGTGGGGAGCAGCATGCGGTGCACATCGGGGAGAGCGACACGGCGGTTCAGCTCAAGGCAAAGGCACTCGACGTGGTGTTCGGGTCGCCTGCTGACATGCTTCTCGAGGACGTGGAGCTGTCGGTGGATGGGGAGGTGCTCGACGACAGCACGTCTCTGTGCGGTGCCGCAGGTGTGTCGCAGGGGTGCTGCATCGACGTGGCGCTGTCGGGTGCTCGCTTCGTTGAGGTGTTGGAGAAGCAAAGGCGTGACGACCCGGATGGGTCTGGCGTTGACATCAACACCATCCCTCCCTGGGCACGGCGTCTGCGCGACGTGGCGCTTGCGGTGGTGCAGTGTGACAGCGATGCGTTACAATACCTGGGTGAGTCATTCCGCAGTGACAAAGATATCGTCACCGCAGCGATTTGCAGCGATAGTTACATATTTCGCACCGACTCCGACGTCCTTCAATACGCTTCTGAAGACCTGCGTGGGGACGAGGACGTGGTGCTGATGTCTCTAAATATCGAGTTTGCATCCCCTTCCCTGCTCAGCAACAAACCCTTCGTCCTCATCGCCGTGCAGCGCTGGCATTGGGCATTGCGGCATGTCGATGCAGCGCTGCAGGCCGACAGGGAGGTGGTCATGTCGGCTGTCCAAACCTACGGTGGAACACTCGAACACGCCAGCGAATCCCTCCGCAACGACAGGCAGGTCGTGATGGCCGCAGGCCAGGGTCTCCAGCACGCAAATGCTGCGCTGCGCAACGACAAAGAGCTTGTTCTCCATGCCGTCCGGATGGGATACTCTGATTTGGGATCCCTGTGTATGGACAGAGATGTGGTGCTGAACGCGGTTCGCCTGCGTGGAGTGACCGCCTTCGTAAAGGCACCTGCCGCACTGCGCCACGACGCGGAGTTCCAACGCGAAGCTGTGCTGTGGCACGGTGATATTTTGGCGTGTGTCCCCGAGATAGTTCAGCCGGGCTCAGATGGGCCGCTTCACCAAGACCGAGACCTTGTGCTTGCAGCTGTCGAGATCTCGCCCATAGCACTCGAACACGCGCACCCTTCCCTGCGGGGCGACAGGGAGGTGGTGCTGGCTGCGATGAGCAGCAGAGGGTGGTATCAGGACACCGCACTGAGCTGTGCACCTTCACACCTAAAGCAGGACGAGAAGATAGTGCTGGCAGGTGTGCGGCGTAACCCTTCCGTGCTTCAAGAAGCAGACGACTCGCTGCGCAACAACAGAGACTTCGTGATGCGGTGTGTCAAGCTGCAGGGACGTGCCTTGGAGCACGCCGACCCCTCCGTTGGGAGCGACAGGGAGGTGCAGCTTGCTGCGGTGGCACAGGACCCGTGTGCATTGAGATGGTGCGATGCTTCTTTACGCAGCGACAGGGATGTGATCCTCACAGCCGTGCGGAAGAAGGGTGATGCTTTGGAGCATGCTTCAGACAACCTGCGCAGCGATCGTGAGGTCGTGCTTGCTGCTGTGAGGTCGTCGGGTCGTGCACTCAAATATGCGAATGTGGCGTTCCACAAGGACGAAGAGGTGGTGCTCGCAGCCACGCGCGGTCTCGGAGAGGCACTTGCACACGCCCACCATTCGCTACTCAGCAACAGAGGTTTCATGATTTCAGCCGTACGCAAGTGCGGGTGTGCTCTCCGCTACGCTAGGGCTTCACTGTGCCGTGACAAGGAGCTTCAACTTACTGCCGCCTTGCAGGACGGGAGGGCGCTGCAGTATGCTGACCCTTCACTGCGAAGCGACAGGTCGGTTGTGCTGCAAGCAGCTCGCGCAAACGGCGGTGCACTGCAGTTCGCCGATCCTGTGTTTTGTGGTGACGAGGAGGTGGTCCTCGCAGCCGTGACGAGTTGCGGCTACGCGCTGCGCTTCGCCCACAACACACTGTGGAACAAGCGTGAGGTGGTGCTGGCAGCTGTACGCCAGGAGGGACGTGCCCTGCAGTACGCCCCCACAGCGCTCTGCACTGACAAGGAGGTGGTGCTGGCGGCTGTGCGTGCCAACCCAAACGCCTTCCTCCACGCGTCTGCCCCGCTGCGCCGCGACAGCGACGTCGTTGCTGCCGCCTTCCCTGAGCTGCATCACAACAAGAGACGCCGCTGCCTCTGAGTGTCGGCACACTTCTGATACGCAGCAACTTCTGGGCATCGCGTGGTGGAGGCAGAGCTCGCCCTTGAGTCACTAGCCTTTGATTCAGACACACAGGACAGTGTGCCCACGCCTACACAGAACTCGGGATGATCAAGGTCTGTGTGTGTTGGGTTCGCCCCCAACAGCCCTGCATCCCCTTGCGCAACACTTCACACGCCCTGGCGAGCTGTTGTGGTGTTCAGCGTTCGTTAAGACCACCACCTGCCGTTGCACCCTCCGCCCCCCACCCCCCCCTCTCTCGCGTGATGTACCCGGTTTTGCATTTCTTTTTCTTGCCTTTTTTTGGTGTACCTACCACCCCCCGTGTATATGGCACCCCCCAAAAGGGGTGTGTTTATGTCACCCCCAAGCGGCCCTGGCGGGGGGTGACATACACTAACCTACCACCCCCCGTGTATATGTCACCCCCCTAAAAGGTGTGTTCATGTCACCCCCCTCCCGATTTTTGCACCTGGGGGGGGTGACATATACACGGGGGGCGGTAGGTAAACTGTGTTACATTGTTGGACCCCCCATCCCCCCTGCAACACATGCAGGCCGGAAAAAAAGCACTGGATTTCAGACACAACCTGCATACCGAAGTGAAGGGTGATCATTCTTGTGCTCCCTTCGACTTCTATTTCACTACCCCCCCCCCCACCCAATACACAGAGGGAGTGGAGCCATCCCGCCAATGCGTGTCCTGTTCATACGGCACGCGCAGAGCGCGAACAATGTCATTCTGGAAGAGCTTCGGGACCGCGCGAGGGCGGGAGAGCTGACGCACAGCGAAGCGGAGGCTGAGTTCCACCGGACAAGGTCGCAGGACCCTGTGGTGACCCCCGACGGCTACGCTGAGTGCGAGCGCCTGGGCGACCACTATGGGCCGACTCTGAGGGAGACGGGCGCCGTGATCTACATCAGCGGGATGCAACGGACAGCCATCACAGCGACACCCCTCATCAAAAACCTCCGCTCCGGGGGCGAGCACGTCCCTGTGTGCGTCCACCCCGAGCTCCACGAGGGAGGCGGTGTGTTCGTGACAGACCCTGTGACGAAGCGGCACTACGTGCCTGACTCCGTGACCACCGGGGGTGCGATCAAAGAACGGTTTGGCGTCGACATATCGATGCTGCCCCCCCCGCACCTGCCGTGGTATTCCAGCGCCACAGGCTTGCGGGAGACGCCTGCGGAGTGCGTGGCCCGTGCAGGTCGTATTGTCGAGTGGCTGCGGTCGGAGCCGCTGCACGAGTCTGTTGGTGAGAGGACTTTGGTGGTGGTCTCGCACCAGGCCTTCCTTTCGATGGTCTTCTCAGCCCTGCTCAACGCGCCCTCTGTGACGGCCCTGCAGTTCCAGCTGGGCAACACCGAGACGGCGCTTGCATCTATCCCGCACCCTTCGCAGGCAGCCAAATTCCCCCAGCCCATCCAGTTCCGGTGGATCGGCAACGGCGACCACCTCGGGCGTGACTCCCCTCACAACCTGAGCAAGCTGTGAGCCAGAAGCGTGTGGGCTCGGGGTGGTGATTGGGGGTGTTTCCAACGTAGAAAAGTTCATGCCGCCTGATGCCAGGTGGGGCGGGAGGGGCGGGGGGAAGGGGGCGGTGTGTGTGTGTGGAGGGGTGGCTTGTGTGAGGGTGTGGGGTCTTGCAGTGGAGCATCGCATCAAAGGGGCAGAGGGTGGAGGCTCAGGTGTGACGTAGTCAGTTAAAAAATATGCGCCAGGCGCCCCTGTGTGTGTGTGTGTGTGTTTGTGTTTCAAGTAAACTCTTGAGGCTTGGTTTCCTACAATGGGTCTGTGAGTGAGGTGGCATCCGTGTTGCTTTCACTTCGGCACAGCCTCCACTTTCGGACCCCACTAAACAACTTATCTTACTGTGTCTTTCTCTCTCTCTGTGTCTGTGTCTGCGGCATTCATTTTTTCAACGTGCCTTCGATTCGGGGCCTGTAAGGGATGGGGGGAGGGAAGGACCTCTGCCACGTGCATGCTTGGTTTTGTGCGAAGCCCCCTCTTTTCCTTGTTCGACATCCGCTGCCCTACAAAACTGTAAAACTGGACACCGAGGGGGGGGGTGGGACAAAATCTGCGCCGCTCGCGCCGGGGTGACACACGTGCCGAACCGCAAATCGAGAAGCTGCGATTCCGATTCATCGCTTCATCGCATGAGGTGGGGCAGCGGAGGCACGCGCATTCTCTGAAGGAGGTTTTTCAAAAAGCAACACTTTTTCGCCACCCCTTGCGCCCTTGGCACGCAATAAATATTGGGTGGCGCGCTGTGCTCTACCCAAAAAAGCAGCTGCAGCAACGAACCGTTTCTTACAGTTTTTTTGTTAGTTCGGATTTCGTAGCCAACTGGGGAAACTTTCTGTGCCTTTAGCTGGATCGTGCGGCCCCACTCACACCACTTCATCAGACCGGGGAGTGGTGCACACAAAGAGTGGGGTTTGCGTTCCAACAAAACAACTTTCGGCAGTAATTGATTTGTTGTCTCGTTTTGCTGTCACTTTACGATCCAGCGGGGGCACAGATAGTTTTGCCGCCCCCAATCCCCTGCGCATCGCACTCGATTTCGGGGCACACAGCCTGCAGAACTACAAAGTGAAGGCGATAATGGATGCGATATGGATGAGCCATAAGGGGGTCTTCGCTGGTCGTTATTCTTCGTCGCTTCGTCGATTTTCAGCCAATTCAGCAGGAAATGCACCAAAATGCACTGACGACCACACCGGAGCGAAGACCCCCGTAACAAAACAATCGAAAGAGAAGGCTGCTACTACGCCTCTGGTGCATGCCTCTTCTCTCCGCTTTCTTCTTCACAACCTCGGACCCCCCCCCCCTCCTCCTCCCGCTGCCCCCCGCAGGCATGTCGCTAAGCGTCGACCGTCGACCCAGTGATTTTGGGTTTCCCCCCCCATAAAAAAGCGTCGACCCAGCGTCGACCCAGTGGACTGGGTTGACGCTTGGTCGAGGCTTGGAGCGTCGACCTAGTGGAACTGGGTTGCCATTCAAGCCTGGACCAAGCGTCAACCCATTTATTACACTGGGTCGACGCTAACCTAGCGTTGGCCCGGTTACACTGGGTCGACGCTCACCAAGCGTCGACCAAGCGTCAACCCACTTTCACTGGGTCGACGTCGAAGAGAGTATGGTTTTGCAGGAACAGATGCTCACTACCGTGGCCTCCGGCGGCTGGGGGGCTCCGCCCCCCAGACCCCCCTGTGGCGTATGTCTCGTACTCAAGTCATTCGATTCCCACCGGGTCAGGGAATCCACCCACTCCAGTAGCCTCAGGAGGACGCAGCCAACTCACACAGAATCTGTACGCCCACAATGAACAGATGCTCACTACCGTGGCCTCCGGCGGCTGGGGGGCCCTGCCCCCCAGACCCCCCATCTCGCGTGCCCGTCTAGTAACCAAGTCCTTGCGCTTTGACGGCCGTGACATATCAGGGGGCAGCGTCGAAATCATGGTCCCGAAAGCCATTTTTTGGTTTCCTCCGGCACCCGACGGCGCGAGCGGGAGAGGAACCACGGAAGGAACCCAGCGCCTCACACCGTGCCCACCTAGTGGTCCACCGATGGGAAAATTTGGCAACAACACGAGCGCGCGCGAAGCGCGCGCGAGAAAAATTGACCCCTAGTGTTTTCCCCCCTGATCCCCCCCCAAAACAGGAGCGTCAACCCACCAAATCTCCAAAATCGAAAAGTTAGCGACAGGCCTGCTGCCCCCCCCCCCCCCCCCCCATTGCAACCAGTGAATGGAAAGTGCCGGTTCTCTGTGGCTCGCCGTGCCTTCTGTTTTAGACACACGCAGTGTGCAGTTGTAGCAGAGGTGGTGTCGCCTGTTGCCAGGGCTCGCCCACCCCCCTCTTCGCCTGCAAGCATCTGAAGGCCCTGGGGTGTGTGGGCTGAGCTGGCAAATGGCATGGGCCAAACCCCCACAAGAGAGAGTCAGGGTGATTTGAGCCAGCGGAACCTTCTTTGAAACTGGTTGGCAGTCCCGCCCCCCCCAGACCCCTGCCCCGCTCTCCAGAGCAGAAGGTCTGAGTGCAGTGTGATGCCGGCCGGTTGAGACTCAGTCCCCATCCCCCCAGCCCCCCAGCCCCTATCATGGACGCAACCTGCACAATGAGTGACCCGAAGAACTGCGACACCAGCGTGCAGAGGGCATACGCTCGGTGGTATAAGTTGCGCGCTGCTCGCTTTCAACGCTGTGTTGAGGTGGTTGTAAGTTCTGCAGGAATTTACACATTCTTAAACCTTGATACCAAGACATCGCTGTGTTGAGGTGGTGGCCCAGGCAGCGGACACCCTCCTCCTTCTTGTCGCGCCAAACGCCTAGACGTTCACCGACCCAGTCGGCGACAACTGTACTGCGGGTAATGCCGTACAGTTCCCGCACCTCGTCAAGCACATCCCCGACGTCCTCTGCGTTGTGCACCTCGCCGTCACCACGCACTTTCGACAGGAGGAGTACTCCCGCGCCGCCCACGTAGGCAACGACCGACATGATGGCAAAGCCAAGATGCCGCAGGCCGGTGCCATCAACGCCCAACGCCACCGGCCGGTGATGCGGGAGGGTCGACCTCGTGTTTCCTTCTACTTTCGACTTCACTCCCCATTATAACAACAGCCTATCACGGTGGGATCTTGTAAATTTTACATGTATAACTACAAGTATATACATGTATTATACATGTATAATACTTGCATGTCAACTATTATACATGTATAATACATGTATATGCCTGAAATATACATGTAAAATACATGTATATCAAGTAAAAATACAAGTATAATACTTGCATGTCAACTATTATACATGTATTTTTACTTGATATACATGTATTTTACATGTATATTTCAGGCATTTACATGTATTTTACATGTATAATACTTGTCATGCAAGTATTATACATGTAAAATACTTGCATGACAAGTAAAATACATGTATAATACTTGCATGACAAGTAAAATACTTGCATGCAAGTAAAATACATGTATTTTACTTGCATGCAAGTATTTTACTTGTCATGCAAGTATTATACATGTATAATACTTGCATGACAAGTATTATACATGTAAAATACATGTAAATGCCTGAAATATACATGTAAAATACATGTATATCAAGTAAAAATACATGTATAATAGTTGACATGCAAGTATTATACATGTATTTTTACTTGATATACCGTAAACGGAAATATTGTGGACCGTAATAAAGGTGAACCGTACTATAGGTGGACCGTAAAAAAGATGGAACAAATGGGATTTTTCCGGAACTTGGAACATTTTTACGGTCCATCTATTTTACGGTTGGGATCGTGGACTTGGCGGTTTTTTTTACGAGTTCCTTCGCGACGAAGTCGCGAAGGAACCAAGGAAATCGTACGACTGAAGCTGCAGGATTAACACCACAGGGCCTCAGCACAGAGTGTGCGCTCACCATCGTCCGGGAACTGTTCTCCCACAGTTACTGCAGGGTGTACTACACTAAAGGAGTACGATTTCCCTGAATTTTCCGGGCACTGATTCACGAATTTACATCTGGAGGGAGCCCGGTGGTCTCAGCTTCTGTCTGCGCGCCCTGCCGTACTGTGGCTGCTTTTGTGGGCTCGTGCAGCAGGTTCTACTTTTACTTCTACCGGAATGCTCCTTGCATGGTACTACACTTCTCGAGGTGTGGTGGTGGGTGAGTCTCGAGGTGAGTGGTGGTGATCGTGCCTTTTCCACACGCAGGGAGGACTTGCTTCTCTTGCTGGTGTTGGTTGCGGTGGTGGAAGGAGGGTCCAAAGCTGGGAGGTCGGGAGGCCTACGTGTGGGTGTCTGCGGCGTGGAGGCCGCAGTCCGCGCCCCGCAACCCACCAGCCCGCGGGCGAAAAACGCATTGTCTTTTCCATATTCAGTCCCAATAAATGGTGGACCGTAAAAAAGATGGAACGTTTGGCCTTTTTTTGGGAACTTGGAACATTTTTACGGTCCACCCTTTTTCCGTTTACGGTACATGTATTTTACATGTATATTTCAGGCATATACATGTATTATACATGCATAATAGTTGACATGCAAGTATTATACATGTAAAATACATGTATTATACTTGTAGTTATACATGTAAAATTTACAAGATCCCACCGTGATCGCGTTGCGCCCCCCCCCCCCCCAACGTTATCAGCTGTGCCCCACACAACCCTCCTGCACAGCAAGGCGGCAGCACAACACAGTGCCAGCTCCGGTGCTCTGTCTATTCTGTCTTCCCAGCATGGAGGGCGGCACAGGGCTGCGCACAGTGCTGGTCGGGGTGAACCTGGTGCTGGTGCTGCTGACGATGGCCCTTGTTGGGAGCATCTCGATGCAGACGGGCGACACCCTGCTGCAGGACGCACGCGACACGGGTGAGGACCATGTGTCGCGCAGCCTGGCTGCGAGCAACGCCGACCTGCAGATGCTCGGGGGGCTGTACCTCACACGCGTGCTGGATGGGGTGCGCAAGGAAGTGCGCCAGTTCCTCGACCTCCCTGTGACAGCGATGCGGCAGATATCCCAGTTCATCCTCCAGCACGACGCTGACACCATCACAGACCCCGACTGGTTTGCCAACGTGCTGCAGCCTGTGATGTACTCCAAGATGGCGCCGCTGATCGACGGCGGGTCCACGCAGCTGGTTCTGGGGGTCGTGCCCTTCAGCCCCTCGCATCCCAACGCGACGAAGGCGCGTGGCGGGGAGGCTGCTTACTTCACTGCTTCAAACACGACAGGGCGGCTGGGTCCCGACCAGCGTGTGATGATGATGATGGAGAGGCGCGATGCGGGCACTCGGCAGCGGAGTTCAACTGGGGCGGTGGGGTTCAACGGGCGGGCCTCGGAGCAGGGAAGGATGATGGATACGGACAAGCCGTGCAACCTGTATCCAGACTTCAGCAAGGGCGAGCCGCGTGGGCTGTGCATCTGGCCGTGGTTCCTGCTGGACCATCCTGTGCGAACCGAGGTTCTGGGAAGGTGTTACGCCAGGGCGACAGACCCAGATGTGTCGGCAGATGCAGCGATTGACGAGCCGAACACGGTGCACGTGTCACCCCTGCACCCGTATTACTCGTGGTTGGTCATCTCGACGTACATGAGCCTGGCTCGCCCAGACCAGGTGCGGAAGGGACCACGCCACGCAGGGCAGCTGGGGTACCTGTACATCAACATGCAGGGCATCCAGTTGTCGAACATGTTTGCACAGCAGGTGCTGCCTGCCGACTCGCTGCTGTACGCTGTGGCGCTCAACCACTGGACGGGCGAGACAGGTGACATTGTGGCTACCAACAAGTACCACGTGGTGTCGTACTACGAGGATCAGTGGCTCACGAGGATGCGCAATTTCGCAAAGATGATCCACGTGACGAACCACACGGTGGAAGCCAACTCGACGGTGCTGTCACCCATCGCACGGCACGGGCGTGCTGTGATGTGGGAGCGTGACGGCGGGTACGAGGGGGCGGTGGCACGCACACGCGAGTCGTTCGAAAGCTGGAAGGACACGACGAACGGGACCACCACCGAGTACTGGTTTGTGACGCAGAAGTCAACACGCGGGAAGCTTGTGTGGTACGTGTCGCTGCTTGTGCCGCGGGGCACCGTGATGGGGTCGATCGACGTGTCGATGTCAAGCATCCGCACCGACAGCGCGCGAGCGAAGGCCGACAGCACCCAGCAGCAGCAGGATGTTTACGTCATGATCGGGTGTGTGATGGCAGGTGCGGTGGCTGGGATGCTGGCGATCTCTGCAGTTGTGGCACGCCTTGTGACGGGTCCCATCCACGAGCTGCAGCACGACATGTACTGCGTGGCACAGATGCACCTGGACGCTGTGGACGCAGGTGCCGGCGCCTCGAGCATCAGCGAGGTGGCAGGCATGCAGGAGTCCTTCATGGCGATGGTGCGCAACCTCACGGAGTACAGGAACTACATGCCCGACTCGCTGCTGATGAACGAGGACATGACCTCAGAAGTGGAGACGGGATCCGTCTGCTCGTCAGGTGATAGCAAAAGCAAAAGCCGCAACTACGATGCAAGCAGCATGGTGTCATCAGCAATTTCACACATGAGTCGGCGAGACTGAAGGACGTGGCGCTGGTGACGAAGCGGCGTCAGGTGACTGTCGTGTGGTTCAACATCAGGGGTTGGCACACCGTGACAGAAGGCCTTGCTGACACGGATGTGATGCGAATGAATGCGGATGTGATGGCAGGGCTGCTCTTGGCCATCAGGACGAACGGCGGGGTGCAGGACGCCTTCTTCGGGGACCACCTGGCTGGGGCGTTCAACGCATTCTCCGGGTGTAGCCAGCACAAGCCGTCAGCTGCCCTTGCAGCATCGCATGCCCGCGACAACATGTCCTGCTTGGAGCTCAAGGGCAACGCCAGCCTGTCGAGTGCTGTTGCCACCGGCGCAACACGTGTCGGGCATCTGGGGTGTGCGGGGATGAAGCGGGTGACGATCCTCGGGCACGTGATGTCGTTTGCCGCAGCGCTGGAGAGGTACAACAGCGACTTTGGTATGGAGGGGCTGGCCGACGCGCAAGTGGCAGTTGCAAATGCACGTGATTTTGACACGAAGCAGCGAGGGTTCGTCAAGTACCGGAAGATGGGTGACCGCCGCTTTCCTGTGTTTGAGTTGTTCTTCAGAGGCACTGCGTGTGACAATGACGAGTGGATGTATGAGCTGCAGGCACTGGAAGCCAACAGCCCATACGTTCACTGGAATGCCGTGTGGCGCCATATTGGCACGGCGGACTGGAAGGAAGCATCCACGGCGCTCGAGACTGTTGCCAACGATATGGTCGGGTGTGCCGAGCTGGCTGCCATCGTGTCTTCACGGACGTACACACCTCACGACTTGTGCCCTGCAGGCCCTGCTGCCCCTCGGACCTAGCACTGCAGAACGTCTGATGACTTACCTTCCAAACTGTTTTAGGAGTTGCAGACAAACTGGTTCTTCGCCATGTATTTTGATGTGTTATCACCACTGTCCCACTTACACGTTGGCAATGTTGGATGAGTGGGACCGACACTTACACAGCCCCTCCATCCCTCCACCCGCTCGCCTCCTCACGTGCAAAAGCCTGAAGGAAGAAACGGCGAGCCTTCGATCACCACCCCTTTGTTTTTTTGTTAGTTCGGCGTAGCCAACTGGGGAAACTTTCTGTGCCTTTAGCTGGATCGTGCGTCCCCACTCACACCACTTCATCAGACCGGGGAGTGGTGTACACAAAGAGTGGGGTCTGCGTTCCAACAAAACAACTTTCGGCAGTAATTGGTTTGTTGTCTCGTTTTGCTGTCACTTTACGATCCAGCGGGGGCACAGATAGTTTTTTGTTAGTGTGGCGGAGCCAACTGGAGAAGCTTTCTGTGCCTTTAGCTGGATCGTGCGGCCCCACTCACACCACTTCATCAGACTGGGGCTGCGGCAGTGGTGTACACAAAGAGTGGGGTCTGCGTTCCGACAAGACAACTGTCGAGGGTATTTGGTTTGTTGTCTCGTTTTGCTGTCGCTTTACGATCCAGCGGGGGGCACAGAGAGTTTCTCGCATGTTTTGCCTCTCCCCCCATTCCCAGCTTTGTGCGGCGACTGGGGGCCTTCGATTGGAAAAATGAGCCCGCCTCACAAAACAGTAGTGCCAAACTGATGCAGTGTTGATGCTTGTTCAGAGTGGTCCACGTGGTGTTCACATGGTCCATGCTGCCACGTTGCCAAGAAGTGAAACTGATGCAATGTTGGTGCAAACTGTTCTGCCGCAGAGCCAAGGCCACCCCCCGCACACACGCTTATTGTGGGTCTCAGCCAGCAGGCATTTCATTCCCTAAGAAAACTTTTGTCAAATCGTTCCCACCATACCCTAGGCGTGCCTTTTTCAAGGACACTCGCCACTGCCATTTTTCAATGTTTCAGGCTCTCTGGGGGACATTCAGGGCCACCTGTGCTGCCTATTCATCCTTGCCAGGCCACAGGGGCTTCGCTTCGCCTGCTCTTCACTGTTGATGAGTATCCCTCTTTTCCGGGTTTGGCGCATAAACAACGCCAGATCTTTTTAGGGCAGATGGGTGTGTCTCGTGCTTCGCCGTGCGGCTGAGCGCCTTCTGGTGGATATTACCTTTCACGGGGGCAGTTCTACCATTGTGCGCACGTCTTGCAAGCGGTGTTGCTGCAACATCACGCGAGCGTGGCTCTGTGCTGCTTGCCGTCGAGGCGTTCCTCGTTGCCATCTACTACTGCGCAAGCTACGTCGATGCGCAGAACACCTCTGCCAGCGGCACCGCGTCTTGGATTGTGCGGGAGCTCCTCGGGTTTCTCAACGCACGCCTGTCGCATGCTATCTCCGACATGGACGAGGCAGCCTTCCTTTCCCTCCCCCGAGACAGAATATGATTCCATTTGGAGTTGTGCTAACGGCGCAGTATATTTTCCTCTGCAGATCATGCATGACACAACACACCCGCAGCAGGAGAGGGGAAGTGCGAGGGGTGCTTGCCATCGTGCAGAGTGTCGTGCACCTGCCAAAATCAGATCCACACTTCCGCAGGCAATTTTCTATGTAGCCTCATGCAATGAGGAAAGGAGGAAATGGAACACGGAGAAAGCAGGCCCGATTTGAGTTTACGGCACGCGCAGTGTAACAATGCAGAGAGCCACATCTCACCTCATCACAGGTCGAGGTGTGTGCGTTTCACCGCAACCTCTCCCCTCCCCATCCCCCCAGTGTTCAGTGACATGTGTCAGTGTTCCATTTCACGACACTCAGTGGAGGGGGAAAGTGTCGCTTGTCAGGAATCACTCAACCCCTGTGTGCTCCGCGCCCCTCTTCACCTTCCCAGGCAGGAGGGGGTGTGTGGAAGCGCCAAACGCATAAACAAGCGAGACGAGAGAGAGAGAGAGAACTTGTTTTGTATTGGGGGTCTTCGCTACGGGGTGGTCGGCAGTGCATTTTGGTGCATTTCCTGTTGAATTGGCTGAAAAATGACGAAGATTGTCGAAGTTTGTCGACCAGCGAAGACCCCCATTGTGTTTGTTGCGTGAAGTCAGTTCAGGTGATGCTCGGGTGGGAAGCTAGGGCGGGGCAGTCACCGCGTGTAGCTCCCCGGCACCTCCTGCATACGCAGTGTGTGATATATGTGACGCACAAAACAAGTTCTCTTCGCAACGCTACGCTATTGCGTCCAAGAGAGAGAGAGAGAGAGAGAGAGAGAGAGAGAGAGAGAGGCTGGCAGCGAACCCTTTGCACAAACCCCAGTCGCATGCTGATAACGCCGTAAGCTGCCGAATAATATTATCGAACACGCATCCCCGATGATGAGAGAGGCCTTACTTTCACAACGACAGTGGTCGATTTTGGCCCGATTTCGTCAAAATGCAGGCCCCGTTTCTCTACTTTGCGACCGCTCCCTTCCCTGCACACTTGACGCCTGCTTGGTGGGAACCACAGAGTGCCCATTGACGCCCGCCATAGCCATACTTTTCCCGCAGCACAACGCAGGCCAATCATACGACTAGATGTCGGACTCACAACCTGGTCAGCGCTGTGCTCATTATTCCTTCTACTCCTGCTTCACGAACCCATATATTTCTTGCAGTTACCTGGGACCCCCCGTGTCTCAGCCCCCCCCCTGGCCGAAAATGGCTTCCAGGGGGGCTGCGCCAGGCGCAGTGCGGCGATTCACAAGCTCCACCCTCTCCCGTTCCCGTGTTGAGTGTCATGTGTTCCAAGTGTTTCATTGCTGGTTTCGAGCGGCGAAGCCGAGCGAAAATCGCGGATCATCAAGAGAATCAGGAGAATGGACGGCTGAAAGCTATGTGATTAGCACCCACGCCACTTCCAAAGTGACCCGTCTATCACAATTGCTGGACAGGGTGTTGACCATATAGCGACAAGGGTCGAACCTGTTTTTGATGACTGACACTGATTGGAGTGGCCTACTCCCCAGTGGACTGGGGGGCTTTGATTGACTTCTCCCCAGTTCAGACTCTGAAAGCGCCTGCTTTGATTGACTGGAGATCACACTAAGACCAGGTGTTCAGTGTGCATCATCAAACGATTCACGTGTGTGGGCACCCAGCGATGCCCAGGCAGCACGTTTCCCCGCCCCCCCCCACAGGGGAGATTTACTTTTCCATTCCCTCTCGACGATCAAACCCCCCCCCACAGGGGACACGGAGTACTCTTGTATTAGCATATACCCTTGTGGGGGTCTTCGCTGGTCGACATTCTTCGACAATCTTCGTCAGTTTTCAGCTAATTCAACAGGAAATGCACCAAAATGCACTGACGACCACCCCGTAGCGAAGACCCCCTGTATTTGCATATACTCTTGTATTTGCCCCCCCCCCCCCCAGTAAAAGCCCCCCATTTTCCTCCAGGACCACGCCAACTTCCCCACCCCTATGGTCGGGCTCGCGCCCCCTCGGCACCGAAGCGATGTCTAGCGCCGGGACACTGCTGGCCGAGGTGACCCTGAGCGAGTCAGGGTGCGCCTTCTCCCGCACCGTCTCCATACCTCAGGGCGCCGGGGTTGAAGAGTTCAAACGCCGCGCGGAGGAAGCCTTCGGGCAGCGCCTCCAGCTGTCCTATGAGAAGCGCGTTCGCCGCAGGGGGCTCGGGCCTGCCCCTGCATCGGGGGGCACGCAGCTGAGCCGTGAGGTGCTGGAGCTGCTGGCGAAGTCGCGCCTCCCGCGCACCAGCCGGCATGTCATCGCCCTGACGGACAAAACATGGCAGGCCTTCCTCGCCACTGCATCGGAGAAGACTGGGCTGCGCTGCAGGGCCTGGACTGTATTCCAGGGCGGGTCACTCCTCAGCAGCGTGTCGCCGCAGCCCCGGGACCCCCTGGGGAGATCTGAGGCGCTGCCACAGGGGGCAGACGGGTCGCCTGGCCCTAGGGTGAAACGTATCGAAGTGCTCAAGAAGAAGCTCGCCTCGATGACGGCGCAGCAGCACCGTGTGGAGCGGCAGGCAATGCCCAGTGGGAAGAGTTCTCCAGATCTGTTCCGCACGCTGACCCGTGGGCAGGCCGACCAGACGGTGACCCGTTTGTGGGAGCATGCGGCGATGCGGAACGCGAAGCGGCTGGA
Organism: Rhynchopus euleeides; assembly: GCA_963210315.1. Taxonomy (NCBI): domain Eukaryota; phylum Euglenozoa; class Diplonemea; order Diplonemida; family Diplonemidae; genus Rhynchopus; species Rhynchopus euleeides. Next base: position 1,449,446 of record OY723279.1, read on the forward strand.
GGAGGACAGGGAGGAGGCTTCGCGGCTGGCGGCGAAGATGCGTCTGCCGCCGCGCCGCACAGAGAGGAGCGCCGCTGATGAGGCGATGGTGGAGCAGCTGCTGGAGGGCCCGATCATGAAGCGGCAGCAGATGGAGGAGGATCTGGAGGCCAAGTATGAAGAGAGGTCGCCGCAGCCCCGCGGGATTGCGCAGCTGACGCCGCAGGAGATGTCGGTATGGAAGAGGGTGGGAGGGTGGGAGGGTGGCAGGTGGGGGATAATGGCATTTGGAACCGTTCAGCAGCGCAACCGCTCTCGGCGTGTCTTATGGGCGTTGATGTGTTTTGGCGCTTCTGCGCACGCGGAAAAGTTTCAAAAAAAAGGATTGCCGGGTTTCTTTTGTTTTGTTTGTGCAACCGGGCCGCCTTGTGTGTGCAACCCCGCCGCCTTGTGTGTGACCTCGCAGGAGGAGAAACAGCAACGCGTACGAGGTTCAGCCTTCTCCTTTCCAGTAGGGTACAGCTGCAAGGGATCATCAAGCTGACATTGCCTGGGATCCTCCCAGGCAATGTCAGCGTTGCAACCGGTCATTTTTGTTTGTGCAACCTTCTGGTCACCTGCACGTTGGGGCGTGGAGTGTAGGTGAACAAAACATTGCTCCCACTGCAACCTTTTTCGATCTGAACGCTTTCCGTGAGCACGGTGCGTTTGTCACAAAAAAATGTTGCCGTGTATCTCCCTGTCACCCTGGGGGTTTGGTTATGCGTTTTGGCGCTTCCACACAGCACCTTGGATGGACAAAACCCCTCAACATCTGCCTCTCCGTTTTCCCTCAAGGCCTGCTTGCAGGGCCAAGGCAAAGGAGTGTCAATGGGACAGATCAAGCTTGCTTATGAGTACCGACTCCAAACGTACCGTGGTACGGAAACCAGTCGGAAACATGTCTGCACCGTGCCATCGCGTGTTGTGTACAGTTCCTCCCCCGGAACCCAACAGGAAGCGGTGACTCGTCTTTACTCTGCAAGCGAGGTGATACAGCGGAAACACGACGAGGCCCGCAAGCGGGTGTACGGTGAGGCTGTTCAAGAGAAGAAGCTGTCGAAGGAAGGTCTCGCGACCCGAATCGAAAGCGTATGCATCGGGTGCAGGTGGGGCGGGAGGGTGTGCTGAGAAACGACGGTTTAAAATCGGTTCCAATGTTTCACGGCCTAAGGTGCGGGGGTGGGTGGGGGTGGTGGGTGCGTGTCCCAGAAGGAGGTGCAGTGTGGCAAGATCATTCGCTTTCTCTCTCCGTTGGTGCAAAGCCACACCGCACACAACAGCTTTACGACAAGGCCATCACCCGGAAGAAGGACAAAATCTCACGCATCGCCGAGGAACACTGCCCGCCGGCAGTGGTGTCAAAACGGCTGACAGCCAAGCAGATACAGGAGATGTCAGAACGGCTCGCGTCGAAGTCGTAGTCACATTGAATGCCAATTTGGGAGGGGAAGGGGGTCACTTCCGTGCCCACCACCCGCCCTGAAAGGCTGTTGTGGGGCTACTGTGCCTGCCATGTTACACACCACGCCACCGCCCCTACCGCCCCGAAAGCTATTTATTTGCTCTCTTCTGTGTTCCCCTGTGCGCTGTCTCTCCAAGCCTGCAGCAGACGGAGCCTCTGTCTCTCCCCACCCACACCCACCGCAGCCCGATTTTTTTTGAGTCGGCAGAGTGTTGTGCAAACCCGGGTTCACCCAATGGGACACTTTCTGTTGTAGCTCTCGAGGAGGCAGCACACCACGCAGCCACGCTCTCCTGCCATCCCACAGGACACAGCTGTGTATGATGACAACCTAACCCTACATTTGTTCTTACCGGCGCACCACACACCCTGTGCGACTCTGTCAACTGACTTCCCACTGACACTATCATCAGCGGTTATTGATATTCCAGCGCCGCCGGAATATCAATAACCAACCAAGCAGCCACACACCACACTGCTGCGCCATGCGCTGTGCTCTCTGCCTCGACCCTTCACAACAGCACCCCGGCACACGCAGGTGGGGGGCATCAGGCAGCAGACACCGCACACCTCAGTGTGGCCTTGGAATGGCTTGCGGTCTGCGCTAAGTGGTACCCTAGAGACTAGGCCCCGGCACCTGTCCTGTGTGTGTGGCACGCCCGGTGGGTGGGTGGGGGTGTAGAAACAATGTCACGCATATTCGACTCGATGGTTCCGCTCAGCAACGGGACGGACACCAGCGGGTTCACGACGAAGAGTGACGGCATCACGTCTGTGCTCTACGGGGTATGGTGCGCAGCCTCGGGGGCAGCAGAGCCAAGTTTGTTTGCCAAAAGAAGATTTTCATGCATCACCCCCATCGCCCCCCCCCTCAAAACTCCGGCCCCTGCTGGCTGGTGACTTCCCCAATGTTCCACCAAGCCCTGCCGCCACCCCACCACACCACCCTTTGAACCCCACAGAACGTGCTGTTTACCTACGGCGGGTCCGTCACCGACAAGGTGTGGGGGCTGAACCTAGCAACACTGCGTTGGACACAGTACCAGTGTGCCGCCTGGATTCCCCTGGCGCGAACATACCACAGCGCAGCAGTCTACGGGCAGCACATGGTATGTGGCGGGCGGTTGGGGTGGGGGGGGGTGGAGCCGAACACATCATCAGTGTTGTGATATTTCACGCAAAAAAGACAACCCCAAATAACATGACACGGGACGGGACGGGGAGGAGGGTGTGGGGTGTGGGGGGGCCCCAACACTCTCTTTCTGTGGGGTTCCCTTCTCCCTTCCGAACCCGGCAGAGGCTTTGCCTCTGGACCCCCCCACACCCCACACCACACCCCTCCTAAGGCTCCTTCCCGCCTTTACACCCCCCACCCCCCCACACCCCCACCACACAGCTCGTCTACGGAGGCGTGCTAGAGGGAGGAGCCCAGGAGCCAGACAACTTCCCATACTACGAGCTCGACTTGGAGACGTTCGAATGGATGCGCGTGCAGACCTTTGGGGAGTCACCCGGCCTGCGTGCCTACCACACCGCTGTGACCCACGGCAACAGCCTGCTGCTCCTGGGGGGCCAGGACCTGTCGCGGGGCCCGGAGCACGCTGTGACGGCGGGCGACATCCAGGTGGCTCGCGCGCAGGGTTTCTTCGACCTCTTCGTGCTGGACATCCCGTCGCGCACCTGGTCCCGCATTGCGATGGGGGATGGGGCGCCGATGCTGTGGGGCCACACCGCAGCCGTCTTTACAAACTACCTCCTGGTGTACGGCGGGTTCGACGTCACGCCCGAGCCCGAGAGCAGCGGGGTCGTCACCTCGTCGCCCGACGCCCCGCCGGGGTGCAGCCTCAACGAGAAGGTGTACATCCTCGACCTCACGACAAACGAGTGGCGCGCCTCCACGCCGCACCCCAGCTACCCACACCCCGTCCCGAGGTCCCTCCACGTCGCGGTTGTCGTCGGGGCGGAGATGCTGGTGTTCGGGGGGATGACGGTGGACGACACGGGTCGCGCCGTCAACATCAACGACGCCTGGGTGTGGGACATCGCCGTGGGGCGGTGGTCCCAGGTTGAGTTCTGCGCGCCCTACTGGCCCAGCAAGCGTCTGATCTGCGCGGTGCATCAGAACCGCCTCATGGTCTGCAGCGATCTGGCCACCATCCATGTCTTGGATTTCAACAACAAGCGGCGTGGCTGGGTGCGGCACGCAGCTGACCCAGCCCTGATGTTCGAAGAGCGGAAGCTCCCTGCATCCCCCTCAGTGCTGGAGCCGGTGCTGCGCCTGGGCGGCGCTGCCCCCGCAGCGGAGATCCCTGCGGAGCTGCCACCGCCGCAGCCCGCAGCAGCCCCACCGCCACCACAGCCGCCACCCCCAGAGGCAGCACCCCCCACGCCGGCTCCGCCGCCACCCGCCGCCGCTGCCGCTCCGCCCAGCCCCAGCCCCCCTACGCCTCTCCCGCAGACATCCCCGCCGAGGCCAGAGCAGACGCAGCCGCAGCCCCACCACCACCACCACCACCCGCCCCCCCAGGGCACGGTGCTGTATCACCCTCAGCAGCATCCCCTCCCGCAGCAGATGTATCCTCAGCAGCAGCAGCAGCAGCAGCAGTATCCGGCTGCCCCTCCGGTGCGTCTGATTGCGTCCCCTGTGGTGCCCGGGGTTGCGCCGTTGCCGCCGGCGCCGGGTGTTGTGGAGGCACCGAGGTTTGTATATCCGCAGCAGCAGCAGCAGCAGCATCATCCGAGCCCCCGGGCTGTGAGGGCGCAGGAGGAGGCAGTGGCGAGGCAGCAGCAGCTGTTGGAGGATGCGCAGAGGGCGCAGCAGGATGAGTCGCTGCGGAAGCTCCGGAGGGAGATGGGCGGGCTGCGCGACGAGCTGCAGGAGCTGGAGGGGCTGAAGGAGAGGCTCAACACCTCCACCGCGGTGCGCAACGCGAACAGGGGGGGCGGGTCGGTGTCGCCGCACCGGGCGCACAGCACGTCGCACCCGCCGGTCCCCCTCGGGGATGACCCCGCGGGGGCTGCGCACCACCTGCAGGTCAACGCCCTGAAGACATACCTCGATAGGCTGCAGAGCCATCAAAAGTCGATCCTCCAGGAGCAGGAGAAAAGGCACGGGGATTACCTCGATGATTTAAACCGGACGCATGAGGAGCATGTCCGGATGTTGAAGGAACGGGGGAGGAACCAGGTGACTGCGCAGCAGCAGCTGGAGGCGATAGCGCAGACAGCCGATGCGGAAGGGCAGCTGAGGGACCAGCTGGATACAGTCCGGAAGGCCTACGACACCATGCTGGACCTGCAGCGCGCCCCGGAGCCAGCCACAGAGGGGCCTGCCGTGCGGCGTGCCTACCCCGACGGTGCAGAGGGGATGGTCGACATGGTCTCCCGTCTCTCCCATATCCCCTCGCAGCCCGCGGGGCGCCCGGAGGGCTGGCAAGGATACCCCACAGGCGGAGGCGTGCCAAGCCCAGGGCGCGGTGGCGGTGGTGGTGCCATGTTCCCCACTGCGGGGGGTCTGGGGGGGGTGGGAGGTGCTGGCTATCCGTATCCAAACCAGGCCCCGTTGCGCGGAGGGTCCGTTGTGGCGTCGGGGTCGCCTGTGGGGCAGTTTGGGGTGCTGCCCGGTGGGGTTGGGCTGCCCAGCCCGTCGAGGGCTGGGCTGGGTGCTGCGGTGCTGCCGAACACGCTGAACACCCCTGCGTTTGCGACACTCCCCGGGCAGCCCGCGATTCCAAACCCGATGCTGGAGGTGCTGGGGAGAACGGCGGTGGGGGGGGCGTTCCCTACACCGCAGAGGCAGCCGCAGCAGCAGCAGCAGCAGCCGCCGCAGCAACAGCAGCAACACGGAGGAGGTGGCTATATGGGAGGGGAACCCCCTGTGCCTCCAGAGCTGACCGAAAGGAAGGCGGAACACATCGAAGGTCTCCGTGGGAGGTTGCTCGCAATGGAGAACACCGTGACTGCACCGCCTCTGTGGGGGAGGCAAGGAGGCGGTGGTGGTGGTGGCGGTGGAGGCCACCTCAGCCCGACGCGCGGTGGTGTTGGAGGTGGGGGCTACCCCGGCGGTGTTGGTGCCGCGTCTGCGGCGTCGTCCAGCCCGGGGGCCTACTGGGATAAGCTGAAGGGGATTCTCGGGGATGACTTCGTGGCGATCGGGGGGGATGAAGGGCCTGGTGCCCTCGGGAATCTGCTGTCGCCGTCGCATTCGGGGTCCCCGCTGCCCAGAGGGGATGCTTCGTTGGAGGCTGACGGGGTCAGGATGGTGTGAGGTGGAAATCTCTTGCTGCAGCTCTGTTGTCAGTGCATCTGCCTTTCGTTCTGCAGACTTAACACCGTCGCCTCCCCCACCCCGCACAAGGTTGGTTGAGGAAAGAAGACAAATCCCTCGTGTTGTGTTGCGGCAAAAATACAGCTGGGAGTCGTGCAGGATCATTCGTGAAGAAATACGAAAGGTAAACTAGAAAGCGTTTTTCGTTGGTCGCACAAAAGAAAGTCTCCCCCCCATAAAAAAAAAGGCATGGCACGCTGCGAACAACAGGCCTGGCCCAGCCCGCAACCTGCGATGTCAATAGATGCCATGCAATAAGCAATGTCTAATAGAGATTGAAACTCGGGATCCCCAGCAGTGAATCCCCACCCCCCCCCCCCCCCAACCCCATCCCATCCCATCCGTTGCTATTACTTTTCCCGATCATCTGCTTCCCCTTCCCCCCCCCCCTCCCCTCTCAAGCACGCAAGAAGGTGCTGGGAGACTTACTTTTCCATTCACTCTCGACGATCAAACCCCCCCCCCCCTCCCCTCTCGCGGGTCTTTTGTGATATTTTTTGAGGTTTGCCTCTGCCCCCCCGGCAAAGGCATCCAGCAAGATACCCCTCTTCCACCTCCTCCCACGCACCGCCATTCCCCCCCTCACCCCCCCCCCCCTTACCTTACCCCACCCGATGTATTTAGATGTGTGTTTTGTTTATGTGTGCGATTGCCGTCGCTGTGAGATGACATGAAACCGCCCCCCTGCTTCTTGTTCACGCCTGTTGTCAGCCTCTTGTGGAAGAACGGCTGTATTTTTCGCACTAAAAAACGAGACAGAGGCATCCCTGTGGCAGCCGGTTGGGTTATGGCCGCCGGTATCCCTCCTGCGCGACAATGCGCCTCTCAGGGGAACCGTTCGTACAAACAGAACCACAACCCCACACCTCCACAGCAAAGGCCGCTGAGTGTTGCTCTTTGGTTTGTAACTTTCCCCAAAAAAAAATAGGACACGGAGACAAGCGGTGCTGACATGTGTTGGGTTGGACGTCCTGCAAAATCCCCTGGCCATGCTTCGCGGCGTGCGCATCGTATGGCGGAGGGATCGCTCGCTATCACTTCAGGACAGAGTGGTGGCAGGAGGAAAGGAGGGTGCGGGCATAAACGTGAGGAAGCCCCCGAAGGTCGAAGGGGGTGGGAAACGAGTATATCCCAGACGTGTATATGCGAAGTTGGAAGATGGAAACAGGGCGGAAGACAGACAGACAGACAGACAGGTATCGCACAGCCGAGCCGAACTCTTTTTTTCCCTCTCTCTCTGCGTTTGCTGCATCCAGCCCTTCATTACGCACACTTGTGAGCAGCAAATGTCACTCCACCACAGCCAAACGTGCTCCGCACACCACTAGCCTCCCCCATCACAGGAGTTGAGGTTTTGTGTGTGGAAGCGTCGACGCATCACAAACAAAATACGAGTAAAGAGCGGCTGTACTGGAGTGACATTTTCTGCCACGCACGCACACACCCCACCACCACCACCACCCACGCCCCGCAGAACCCCTGACCCTGGTGACACCCCCCGGGTTACACAGGCGGAGGAGGGGCGGGGGGGGGGGGGGGTCCTTCTCGTAGGGAGGGGGAAGGGGGAGGGAACTGCCGCCCATTTTTTTTGGGCATTTCCTTCCCCCACCGCTCCGCTCCCTCATCCCCCCCACCCCCCCACCCCCGACCCCCAGCCTCACACTGCTGGGGTATCTTTTTGTGTGAGCCTGGCCTGAGCTTTCTCACTTCTCTCAGCCCCGGGGGGAGGGAATGGCAGCTGTCGCGCTGAGTTGTGTGGCGGCACTAGCCAGCATCCCGACCTACCTCGATGTGGCCCCGCCTGCGCCATATGTGGAGGTGAACAGCACCTGGAATACGAGCGGGTTTGCGGCAGGCGTGTCACGCCCGTTTCCGACGGGGAAATGGTGGATGGATTTCGCCGACCCCACCGGGGGGGATTCGATCGTCAACGCCCTGCCCCTTCTCGTGAAGAAGCTTCCGAGCGGCATGCAGCTCGCACAGCCGGATTTCACCTACTCCAATGTCGAGCGGCAGGCGTCGCACAGGTTTTCCCCAGAGGTTGACGTGATAATCAGCGACAGCTCATCTGACGACCGCTGCACTGCGCTTGTCGAATCTTGGGATGACTTCGGGGTCCAAATATCCCACATGGAAACCACAGGCGTGAAGGCAGGTGAGGGTCTCCTTTCAGAGGTGGTGCGTGGTTCACCTTTCATATCCTTCAAACCGGTGGGCGGTGCGCTGACCCACTTCGTATTCCGGGAGCAGATCGCGCAGGTTTCTGACGTGCCCATCCGGCAGACACTCGACTCCGTCTCGGCGAGCCTGGTGAACGTCACCACCAACACCGGGAAGTCGTGGCTCATCGTCCTCCCTGTGATTGCGGACATCAAGATAACCGCCTCCACGGTCACCCTCAACGCCCCTATCTCAGGCTGGATCCGGGTCGCCTATGTCCCGAGCCCTGGGGACGAAAGGCACGGCGAGGCCTCCCGCTTCCTCCTGGATAACGCAGCCTGCGTCGCGCAGGGAGGCAGCGCCTCCACAACCTATAGAGGTGACACCCTCTCCGTCACCATCGCCTGGCTCGGGGGGAACGGCAGCTGCACGCCTCTCATGCTGGCCGCACCCCACCACCGGACCCACTGGGAGGGGACCTGGGAGCCCGCCTGGACCAACCACCCCCTCCGCTACCAGACTGTGTTTGGGGCGCTGATCGCGCCCGGCGGGGGGTCCGGATCGCCCACGCCGTTCCGCCTGGCGTACGACACCTCGTCGGGGTTTGACGCTCTCACGTCTAAGGCGACCAATCTGCAGCTCTGCGAGGAGTATTGGCTCCACAAGCAACTCCTCGTTGACGATGAGTACCTCCTCGGGACTGTTAAAACCGCATCTCTAAACGCGTCAGGCGAGGCAGAGACGCTGCCTGTTAAGGCTGAGGAGCTGTACGGCCTGGCGCGGGCCTATCGAGTTGCGCGGAGGGTCAACGCTGTGAAGATGGGGCAGCGCCTGCAGGCCCGGATGTACGCCCTGTTTGAGAAGATAATCAGCCTCGCGGTGTTCGACTCGACCTGGGGGGGTGTCGTCATATCCCCCCCGGAGAGGCCCTTCTCGGAGAAGGTGACGGACAACTTTGAGAACAACACGCAGGTTTTCGGGCAGATCCTCTATAGCTTTGGGGAGCTGTACGGCACCCCGCCGGGCGATGTGAAGCCCGCCCCGACCCCCCCCGGGTTCATCCTCGCGTTTGTCAACTCCCTCCTCCGCACCGTGATGTTCGCCGGGCCCAGCTTCAACTACCCCCACCTCCGGAACTTCGACTGGTACACCGGGTTGACGTACTCCGGGGGTCTTGTCAGCAACCCTTCCGGACGCGCCCTCTCCCCACCCTCATGGAGCTTGGTGCAGTGGCTTGGGGCGAAGGGGACCGCGTCGCTTCTCGACCTCGCGAATGCGACTGAACTGGCCAGCACGCTGTATGGCATTGAGGTTGGGAGCATCAGAGAGTATTGGCTGAGCCCGACAGCAGGGGATATCGGCACTGCGGGGATCGCGATTGCAACCTTCCGGGATATGGAGGTGGTGACGGCGGATGAGCTGAGCTCCCTAGCCCCTATTGGGGAGCATCTCACGCCCCTGCTGGCTCCGATCGCTGCCCTGGCGAAGACGACGCAGTCATCACGCACCCTCGGCCTTAGCGACCCCACCTCTCTGAGATCTCTGCAGACCACATCCTACGAGCTTTCCCTCTTCGCGATGGTGAACGGGTCACATACCCTCCGCCTCCTCGAGGCTGACCTGCCTGTGAACTACTCCATCTCGAACCCTCTCGCCTCGCCTGCGGAGTGGGCGATTCTCTCAGCAGACCCCTTCGGCCTGATCCCATGCGAGGAGATGTTCAGCACCTGGAATGGGTCGCTCCCCCTGACGGTAGTAGGGAGGCAGATCTGGTTTAAGGACTCGTTCAACTACCAGGTAAGGGCGTTGAACTACTTCCCGGGGGTGATACACAGGTCGCCGTCGCAGACCAATATATACGGGATGTATTATAAGAAGATTTTCGAGAGGGATTTCCCGAGGATCCGGGATGCGGGGTTCAACACGCTGCGGATTAAGTGGTTTGACGGGATGGACATTCTTGCCCTTGACAGCTTTGTCTCCAAGGTGAATGACTACGACCTGAACATCATCATGGCGTTTTCGGCGAGCGGCGACCAGATCCTGAACAACAGGCATATCGCGGAGCAGAAATTCATCGACACCATGGATGCCCTCGTTGAACACCCCAACATCATCATGTGGAATCTGGAAAGCACCGCACTTGCGGAGATCTCCATCGAAAACACATACGACTACATGACTCTGTTCAGGCAGTATATGCGTATCCGGAACAAATACGACCCTTATGTGAAGAGGCCAGTGGCTCTGTCACTCCTGCCTTTCTTCGCAGGTGAGCTGGTGACAGGGGGGTTGAACCCAGTGGATATCTACTCCGATGGCGTGGAGCTCGTGATTGCGACGGAGCTGGAGCTGAACCTGACACGCATGTCGCTCTACCTGGAGAAGATCGAGCACCCGCTGCTGATCAACCTGCAGAGTGATTCCTACCATGGGATTGAGGAGAAGCAGGACCAGCTGAACCGGAGCGAGCTGCTGTACAACCAGACCCTCCAGGTGCTCGCGCTGCACCGCCAGCACGACCTCTGCGGCGTGATGGTGAGCGAATGGGCAGACCAATACTGGCGGGGGGATATCGGGGAGAACGACAACGACTGCCCGGACCCCTCCCCGGGGAGGCACTCCCACTGCGCGACGCGGGTGATCGATTTTAACGATGGGGAGGTCAACCTGGAGCACCAGGGGCTGAACGTGCAGCGCGACACCTGGCTGCAGCACTGCATCAGCCCTAAGGAGTCATACTTCGCGGTGTCCCGCGCCCTGACGGGCGCGTCGCAGCCCTACGGCGAGTCGTGCCTCTTCATCTTCCTGGAGGACTTCTGGCAGTGGTTTGTCATGATTGCCTTCGCAGCCTTCTTCTTCCTGGGCATCGTGCTCTGCACCTCCGCACGCATCTTCGCCGCCAAGCGGAAGACGGAGGCTGAGAACCGCGGCGCCCAGGCGGGGACACGCTGGCTCCAACCCGACATCTCCAAAATCTCCCGCATCATCGTGAAGCGGACCTGCACACTCCCCCACACGCAGGGGCCCTTCCAGAGAATCGCGATCCAAACAGAATCCGGCCTCTCGAGCAAAGACCCTGCCCCGCTGTCGGGCGAGTGGGAGGGGACCGTGCTGTGGTCGGAGCTGGATCAGGTGAAGGAGCTGGGCGTCTTCCTGCAGTTCTCCGCGATGCCCAACAACATCGGGTTTACCATCCAGGGGCAGGATGCGGGCAACACATATAAGATCACGGGGCAGACACGTCTCCTCGATGTGAAGCACACCGCGGATTTACCGAAGGTCCGGGATGACGGTTCGAAACTCATCATGGATCGGTATATGGTGGAGTTCACCGCGAAGAACATGGTGCCCGACGCCGACATGCCAAACGAAGACCTCGACTTCTGCGGGGTGTGGGAGAAATGGGAGTCCCTCCCCGATGAAGACGGCGGGACCCGGGTCGTGGAGACGATTGTCGGGGGGTCGCACTGCGCCGTCACATCTGTGGAGTCCGGCTGCCGCGTGATCTACCCAGACGAGGAGTTCCAGGGTTTCACCGGCACATTCCGCCTCTCGCCTCAGCCTGAGGTAGACCCCTGGTGCTACAACCGGTGGCAGTGCGTCAGGATGCAGCTCGAGCGCCTCCAGATGCTGATCTACGACGAGATGCTCTGCCAGGGGAGGTGGGGGACGGAGGCGAAGTATCAGGAGACGGATGTTGCGTTTGACTACGCCGTGGCGACCCTGCACTACCGTTACATGCACTCCTTCTACGGGTGGTGCATTGCGCAGGCGAAGGTAGGGGGTATCCTCGACATCCCTGACGAGACCCAGGAGAAGCGGACCGACGAGCAGCTGACGGAGCTCCTGGCGCTGTTCACCATCTGGCAGCTCGGGGAGCAGATGACCCTTTTCGCGGGGCACTGGCTGTCGTGGAACTTCCACTACTTCATGAAGTTTAAGAAGTTCCCCCCGACGCACATCCTGAACGACGGGAGGCACTTCACGGAGACACCCCTCAACTTCGACGATCTCAATGAGTCGTGCGCCCTCATGCCTTACTACGACGTCCCCCACCAGTGCAACGAATACTGCAGGGAGGTGTGCTCCATCGCCCTCGAGGAGAAGGGGCAGCGCGCCATGCCAAAGCTGCTCCTCCCCGACGGCAACGTTGACAAAAACGAGACGATGCGGTACCCCTTCTTTAAGACCTTCCGGGAGCCGCGGAAGTGGGGGGTGATCTTCTATATGCTGCACGACGGGTTCTTCATCCTGCACACCACGATGCTGATGTTCATCTTCTGGGCCCTCGTGGTCTACTTCTCTGACGACACGGGGAAGCGGGGCCTTTCCGACGTGATGGACAGATCCGCAAAGGTCTGGCGCGACAAGGGCGACGAGATGCACTTCATCCTTCTGGTCCTCTGCAAGGTCGACTTCTGGCTTGTCATCGTGCATGAAGTGTTGGACCTGTGGATCCTCTCGGGCATCACGCAGAGCCCTGCCTTGGGGGTCCTGGGGACACGCATCTGCAGCATTTTCGGCCTCTTCGTCTGCTACTGCAAGTGCTGCTGCAAATCCCGCGTGCAGGGCGAGCTGGACACCCGGGAGATCTCCTGCCAGACCTTCTGGACGGACACGACCTGCAAGAGGATCCGGCTCCAGCCCTTCCTGCAGCTCCGCTGGAGCAGCTACATCACGATCATCGTCTTCCTCATCCTCCTCAGCGCCTCTCTCTTCCAGGAGGACGCTTCAGTGAGCAACACGCGCGTCGCACTGCACATCGTGATCAGACTGGGCGTGCTCCTCCTGTTCAACATCGCCATCACGGTGTGGCCTTACAGGATGCACGGCGCACCCGCTCCGACCAGCGGGACCTCCAGGACCAACCACACAGCGCTTATCATTTCGTTTGTCTTCTGGGTGATGATATACAGCGTCGCGTCGATCTTCATGGCGTGGATTATGTATCGCACGGAGGGGACCGGGTTCCAATTCTGCGACTGCGAGGGGCTTGAGAGCAACATCGAGGACAAGGGGGCGACGTCCTTCGGAGGGGACCTCCTGTCGAAGGTGTATACCTGCGCGTGGGACAAGCCGAGGTGTTTCACCGCCGTGTTCTTCATCTGGCTGTCGACATGCGTGATGTTCGCCATCTCGGTGCACGGTGGGTTCCTTCTGGGCGTGGTGTTCCTTGGAGGCGTGAAGCATCTCCTGATGCAGTGGCAGAACCGGAAGTCTCGGAACCTGCGGTCGCACAAGATGGAGACGAAGTTCATCCTCAGCGCCATCAACGTCAAACTCCTCTCCTTCTCCGACCCGCGCGACAACAAGCTGGCGATGCGCGTCTGGAACAGGGTGATCGAGACCCTCCACGAGGAGGACCTCCTCACGTCATACGAGCGCGAGACGCTTCAGATCCATCCCCACGTTGTCGACCTGCAGTTCACCATCGAGAACTCCTTTGCAAAGGAGAGGGTTTCCGGCTTCCTTGAGTATCTCCAGAGCAGCACCGATTTTGACGAGACCCTGGGCCCGGTTCAGTGCTACCCCTCCGTCTCCGTCATCGTGCCTGTCTATGGGGAGATGCTCCTCGCGGAGAAACGTTCCCTCCGCCTGAAGGCGAGGGGCGACCACCAGCAGCAGTCGCAGCTGCACTTCCTGGTGGAGCACTATGAAGACGAGTGGTATAACTTCGTGGAGAGGTGTGTCACAGAGCACCGCCTCTTCCGTGGGGCTCTCCTTGAAGACCAGGTCGTGGCCCTCCTGCAGGACAACGAGACTCTTCAGGAGGAGTTCGACTATATGAAGAAGCGTGCCCTGAAGCCTGACCAGCGCCTCCGGGAGCTCTGTGGTGACAGGGTGCTCGAGCTGTTCCACACGCGCCCGAAGCTGTTTAACGAGGAGGAGTTTGACGCCATCTGGTGGTGGTCTTCCATGAGGATGCAGACGGTGGCCCGGACGGTGCGGGGTGTGGAGCGGAACCGGGAGGCTGCGAGGTTCCTCCTGGAGCTCGAGGCGGATTACACGCAGAGCACGACCATCACCCCGACGTATATCGACATGATGTCGTCCGACAAGCTGCAGATCGTCATCGCGCTGCAGCGGATGTCCAACAGCAAGTGGTATGAGAGCAACAAGGAGGCCCTGTCCGTCACCTGGAGGAGGTTTCCGAAAATGCAGGTCGTGTTCGACGTGGAGACCGGGGACTACCGCATGTCCCCAGATGTCTTCCAGAAGTCGACGTACCTCATGCAGGACATGTGGGAGTGCATGGAGTACGCAAGCTGCATGGCGCTGTGGGATGTCGCCACAGAGGATTGGTACGTCAACCAGGTGATCGGGCGGCGTTTACCTCTGCGCATGACGAAGTCGGACCAGGTGAAGTGGTCCATCCCGGGGCCGATGCAGGGGAAGTCCGTCAACCAGGCGCACTGCCTGCCCTTCTGCAAGGGGCAGATCATCCAGACGGTGGACTGCAACCAGGATGGGTACTTCGAGGAGTCGCTAAAGCTCCGCTCCCTTCTCGGAAAGTTCTTCCCCAAAGAGGACAGGAGGTGGTCGGAGTTTAAGGTGGTGGGCCACCCGGAGTACGTCATCACCATGCAGAGCGGCACTGTCGGGAGGTACGCGGGTTACGCTGAGTACATCTTCAACACGCTTTTCCAGAGGGTGCTCGCGGTGCTGGGTGCCAGGATGCACTACGGCCACCCTGACTACTTCGATGCATCGTGGGTTGTGACGCAGGGTGCCCTCTCCAAGCCCAACCCGAGGATCAACCTCAACGAGGACATCTACGCGGGGTACCACATCAAGGCATCGAAGGAGCACACGACCCATCTGGACGATGTCAAATCTGGGAAGGGCCGCGAGACGAACTTCGACGGCGCAATGGGGTTCGAGCAGAAGCTCGGGATGGGCGCCGCGATGCAGTACCGCTCCCGCGATGTCTTCGAGCTTTCGCGCTACTCCAATGTGCTGGAGAGGCACTCAATCTTCTTTGGATCCATCGGGGTATATATGTACCTCGGGCTGGTCTTCATGCAGATCTTCACAACCATGATCCTCCATATCGCCCTGGCCCTTGCAGGCAAGACAGACTACGAGCTGCAGCGTGGCGGTTCCCCCTACGGCAGCGAGTGGATGCTGCAGGTGACCCTGCTGGAGGCTCTCCCCCTCGGTGTGCAGCTCATCCTCGACTACGGCGTGTGGGGGCTGTTCCAGTGGTTGTGGGATTTCACCGGTGTGACCGGGTTCTTCATCTTCGTCCTCCTCACGAAGTACCAAGCCTTCTGGGGGTCTGTCGTGCAGGGCAACGGGACATACGTCGCCACGGGGAGGATTGACCCCCTCTTCCGGAGGTCGTTCCGCCACATGTGGCGGCTCTACTCCCACTCCCACTTCATGTACGGCTCCCTCCTGCTTGCGCTGGTCGTGCTGTATATGGATATCCACCCGCGCGATGCGTTTGCGTCCTTCATCCGCACGCTGTTCCACTGGATGGTTGCATTCGCCTGGATGGTGACGCCGTGCGTCTTCAACCCCTCCCTCACTGTGAAGGGGCTGCTGAAGGATTTGGTGCGGTTCTTCCTGTGGGTGTGGGGCGACGCGATCCAAAAGGTGAAGGACACATCAGGGGATGCCGACAAGGCGGCCATCGGGCAGGGCCAGCGGAACGACCGCAAGAAGGAGAAGAAGAAGCTCGCGGATCTGTTCGACCTGTTGGTCCGGAAGAACCGCGGCGAGTTCCAGGATGGGAAGACGCAGACACGCCACTCCTCCAGCGGGACACCCTCCTCGATGGACAAAAGCTCCTTCCTCGACCTCCCCGACGACGAGGACACGCGGGAGGCTGACTTCGGGCAGAAGGTCGCCTCTGAGAGGTCTTCCCAAGCCCCGGAGACACCGGGCGACATGGAGCTGCAGAGTGCACCCAACTCCTTCAACGCAAAGTCGGCTTCTATGGACGACTCACCCAGAACCGCGCTGGCTGGGGTTGACGCGATCTTCGAAGACCCTGCCGAGGCGCACCGCCCCACCCTTGGGACCCGCCTTAAGAAATTCGCAGATGACGACGAGGAGCCTCTGCGCGACTCCGACGAGCTCACCACGCAGCACTTTTTGGACCGCGGGGTGGAGCAGCGCACCATCGATCTCCTCCAGGAGGTGTTCGACAAGCTCGATGCCCGCGCAGGCTACCGCGGGCTGATCGGGTCTGAGCTGATCTTCATGGGCTTCCTCAGCAGGGGCATCCGGGTGAAGCCCTCCGATGTCGACGAGCACCTCCACGCACTGAACATCACCGAGGTGACCTTCGAGGAGTTCTGCCTGATCTACTTCATGGTGGAGGGCACCTCCGCGCAGCTGGACAGCTACGGGATTGACTATGCCATCGACAACCTCCCCGACGAGAAGCTGGACCGCATCGCGAAGCAGCAGGAGGAGATGAAGCGCCACAGGGGGAGGCAGTACGACGACACGCGGGACCTCCAGGCAGAGGCTTACATCCAATTCGCCTATGCCCTCCGCAGGAGCAAGACTGTCCGCGAGGTGCAGTTCTACGACTCGACGCACTCGCTTGACAGGGCAAAGACGGAGTCACTCCTCCACCACTACAAGGTGTCCGTCGTCCTGGAGTACCGTGGCAGCAGCACCAGCGGGAGGTTCCTCTGGTGTCTTCTCTCGATGTGCTGCTGGCTGTTTGTCTACTTCGCGCTGTGGCAAGATGTGCTGTGGGAGGTGTTCTACTTCATCCTCGCCTTCGGATGGGAGTACCTCATCTGCCTCCCCAACGTCGTGCCGGTTGTGATCCTCACGAAGCTGTTGGTGCACGTGTTTGTCTTCATCCGGCTGATCCTCATGCTGGGCAAGACAAACGTCTTCTTCCCCACCATCTTCATGGTCTACTGGTTTGTCCACAGCGTGATCGCCCTGAAGCTCTCTTTCTGGGCCGCCTATGGGCCCTACCTCCTCGGGAGGGAGACCTTCCGCTCGAAGCAGATCGACCAGCAGCGCGAGCGTGCCCTGCTTTCCCTCCTGAAGGACAGCCGGGAGCAATACATCTATGGGTTCAGCTACTACATATTCTGCAGGAGGATCCTCGCGATGATCATCGTGATGTTCCAATTCCTCTTCTGCCTGGTGCTGCTGCTGATCCGCGCGATTGTCGAACTCATCAAATGGCTCATCTGGAACGTCGGGAAGTACTTCGCAAGGAAGAATGCGACGCAGACAACCTACATCTCCTCCAAATCAAAAGACGAAGGAGGCCCTCAGAAATCGAAGGGCCGCACCTCCTTCGACATGATGGTCCAGACGGAGGACGGGAGCTCCGGAAAGGGGACCCACATGTGGGGTGCCGAGATGGGCACCCAGATCTACATGCCGGGCGACGAGGGCTTCGAAGAGCTGATGCTGGTCCCCCCCGACATGAAGTACCTCCCCGGGGCGGGGTTTGGCCTGCCGGAGAACTTCGACCCAGAGGACTGGCCGACGGAGTGGCTCAACCTGGCATTCCCGGAGGGGAAACAGGCGGACTGGCTGCCAGTCGCACTCAACGACGACCTGCCCCCTGCAGAATGGCTCAAAATTGCCCTCGGCGACGACGAGCTGCCTGCCGACTGGCTGGCCGTGCTCCCCCCAGACGAGCTCGACTGGGAGTGGCCCCTCAAGCCTCCGGAGACCTGGCCTGAAAACCTCCCGTGGCCCCCTCCTCGCCCCGGGAAGAAGAAGTCGGGCGACATCGACCCGGAGTGGCTCAAAATCCTGGTGAACGGCGATGACCTCGATCCCGAATTCCTCAAAAAAGCCATCAACAACGACCTCCTCCCTGCGGAGTGGCTGAAAATTGGCTTCGGCGATGACGAGCTCCCTGCGGATCTCCTCGACCTATGCCCCCCTCCGGGAGGGCTATGGCCGACGGAGCCTCCGCTGAACTGGCCTGCAGGTGCGCCGTGGCCACCACCGAGGCCAAAGAAGGGACAGCCAGACGACCTCTCTCCGGAATGGATGAAAATCCTCTTCGACCCGAAGAACGACGACGCCATGCGCAAGGTGATCGAGACAGAGGATGAGCCTGTCGACTGGCTCAACATCGCTGCGGGGGATGACCCGGATGCTGCTTGGCTGAACCTCCCAGGGGGTAACCTCCCCGGAAACCCGCCGAAACTCTGGCCGAAGAAGCTGGGGTATCCTCCTCCAAAAGGAAAGGCGCTCCCGAAGGACCTCCCGATCGACTGGCTGCAGTTTGGCGTGGAGAAGAAGCTGCCTGATGACCAGCTCATCCGCATCCGCGACCTCGATTTGGAACCCTGCGACTGGCTGAAGCTTGCATACGACGACGACAACCTGCCTGTCAACCTGATGGACTTCACACCCGAGCCGGGCCAGCCGTGGCCTTCCCAGCCCCCCCCGGGGTACCCAGCAACCGCGCCTTGGCCCCCGCCACGCCCGAAGGGCACAGCAGAGGGGGATGACATTCCAGTGGAATACCTCAAGCTTGCCTTTGCGGATGGGGATCTCCCCCCGGAGATGCTGCAGGCTGCCATCGACGGCGACATCGACCCTGCGGAGTGGCTCCGCCTGGCGAAGGGTGGAGACCCGCCTGCGGAGTGGATCAACATAATCCCGGAGCCTGGGAAGGAGTGGCCGAAGAGGCCTCCGAAGGATTTCCCCGCGGGGCTGCCGTGGCCACCCCCGAGGGTGCCGAAGGATGCGAAGCGCCGCGACCTGGACCCGGAGTGGCTGCGGATTGCCGAGGCTGCAGGCCCGGAGACGCTCGACAGAGCCCTGAGAGGCGAGATTGACCCCGCGGAGTGGCTGCGCCTCGCGCGTGGGGCGGAGCCCGAGCCGGCGTGGCTGACCCTGGGGCCTGACGGGGAGTTCCCCACCAAGCCTCCGGTGCATTACCCCGCGAATCTGCCGTGGCCCCCCCCGAAGCGGACTGCGCCGAAGCTGGAGCCGGATGTTCCCACAGAATGGAAGGAGTTTGCCATGGAGCTGCCCGACCTGCCCCCGCATGAGAAGCAGCGCGCGGTTGACGGCGATCTGGACCCGGTGGACTGGCTCAACATCGCCGCGGGGAACGACCCCGACCCGAGCTGGCTGAAGCTGGGGCCTGACGGAGGCTACCCCGAGGAGAGGCCCAGGGCCTACCCCGCCTCTGCGCCGTGGCCCCCTCCAAAGCCTAAGGCGACTGCTGATGTCCCTCTGGAGTGGATGAACATCGCGATGAACGCCGACGCGCCGATCGATGTGAAGAAGCGTGCCTTCGAAGGTGACCTCCCCCCCATCGACTGGATCCGGCTTGCAACAGGGGGTGAGCCCGACCCGAGCTGGCTGTCCTTCGGGGAGGTTCCTGAGGCCCGCCCCGCGTCGTACCCGAAGTGGCTGCCGTGGCCCCCTCCGAAGCAGAAGGATGAGGACCTGCCGATCGACTGGATCCGGTTTGCGGTGGCAACCCCTGGGATCACCCCGGAGCAGAAGCGGGCCGCGGTGAACAACGATTTGGACCCGGTGGACTGGCTGAGGCTTGCCGCAGGGGACGACCCCGACCCGAGCTGGCTGAAGCTGGGGCCTGATGGCGGCTACCCCGAGGAGAGGCCGAAGAACTATCCGGCGAGCGCGCCGTGGCCCCCGCCGAAGCCGAGGTCGAATGGGAGCAACGGGCTTACCCCAGAGTGGCTGCGGATTGCCGCAAACTCCGACGCGCCACTCGCGGAGAAGAAGCGTGCGATGGACGGGATGATGCTGTCTGCGGAGTGGCTCCGCCTCGGGACAGGGAATGATCCGGACCCCAACTGGCTCACCCTCGACGAGGATGGGGATTTCCCCGAGGAGAGGCCCAGCAACTACCCCGCGAACCTCCCCTGGCCTCCGCCGAAACCGCATGCCACCGCCCCGCCGGATTGGGTGAAGTTCGCCGTGGAGAACCCCGCCGTCCCGCCTCACCTCAAGCAGCGCGCTTTGGATGACGACCTCGACCCCATCGACTGGCTGAAGCTGGCATGCGGGGGCGACCCGGACCCGACGTGGCTGAACCTGGGCCCCGATGGGAATTTCTCCTCCCCTCCAAAGGGCTACCCCGCCACCGCGCCGTGGCCCCCTCCAAAGCCGAAGACAAAGCGCGACACCAACGTCTCCGAGGAGTGGCTGAAGATCGCCCTCACCTCCGACGCGCCTCTCGAAACGAAAAAGCGGGCGCTCGACGGAGACCTCGACGCCCCTGAATGGCTCCGCCTCGCCACAGGTGGGGAGCCAGAGCCGAGCTGGCTTGCGTTAGACCCCGAGGGGCACCTCCCCGCGAAACGCCCTGCGGGCTACCCTGCCAGCCTCCCTTGGCCCCCTCCGAAGAAACGGGAGGGCGCGGTCCCTGTGGAGTGGTTGAAATTCGCCATGGCGCAGCCCATCCCCGATGAGAAGAAGCAGGGCGCCATCGACGGGGAGCTGGACCCTGCGGAGTGGCTGCAGATCGCGGCGGGGAAAAACCCGATCGACCCGACGTGGCTGAGCCTCGGGGATGACGGGCAGTATGCCTCGGAGAGGCCGAAGAACTACCCTGCGGGCGCGCCGTGGCCACCCCCGCCTGCTCTGTACCCTGGAGGGAGGCGGAAGAAAACCGATGCAGACATCACCCCTGAGTGGCTTCAGATTGCGCTCGACAAAGGCGTGTCGGATGAGACCCTCCGCAGAGCCCTGCGCGGCGACATCGCACCTCAGGAGTGGATCCGCATCGCGATGGACGGGAGGGACCCGGAGCCACTGTGGCTGCAGCTCAGGCCTGATGGGGAGTTCCCCGCGCAGAGGCCGAAGGGCTACCCACAGCACCTCCCCTGGCCCCCGCCGAACGCGAGGAGAGAGGGGTTGGATGACGGGCTCCCTGCGGAGTGGCTGCAGATCGCTCTGGATAAGGGCCACCCCGAGCTCATCGAGAAGGCGCATGCCGACGAGCTGGACCCCTATGAGTGGCTCCGCCTGGCGATGGACCCCGAATTCCCCGACGCGATGTGGCTGCAGGTCGGGCCCGACGGAAGATACCCCAAAAAGCCCCCTCCGGGTTACCCCGCAGAGCTCCCGTGGCCCCCGCTTTACCCAAGGCCTGGGCCCCAGCCCTCCCCGCGCGGCTCCCCCAGGGGGTCGCCCCGGGGGTCCCCGCGTGGGTCTCCGAGGGGTTCACCCCGCGGCTCCCCACGAGGGACACCCAGAACGACCCCCAGGTCACCCAGATCGACGGCGGGGGGTCGGGGCCTGGAGAGCGACTACGAGCTGCCCCCGGAGTGGCTTGCGGTTGCCCTGGAGAGGAATGTCCCGCTGGAGACGATCCGGAAAGCACAGAGGGGCGCTCTGAAGGACACCGACTGGCTCCGCATCGCGAATAACGGACGTGACCCCCTGAAGGGGTGGCTGAGGCGGGACCCCGATGGGAGGCTTCTGGGGAGGAGACCGGACGGGTATCCAACGGATTTGCCGTGGCCCCCCCCGCATTCTGCAGTGGAGTATGAGCTGGATCCAGAGTGGCTTTCCATCATCTTCGAGAAGAACGCGACGAAGGCGCAGATCAAACGCGCGATGAACGGCGACATGCCTCCCGCAGAGGTCCTCCACATCGCCCTCGGGGATGACCACAAGCTGAACCCCGCGTGGCTCCGCCTCGATGAAAACGGGGAATACCCTAAGAAGAGACCTTCTGACTACCCTCCTCACCTCCCATGGCCTCCTCCAAAGCCTAAAAGGAAGCAAGCTGACCCAGGCGTCTCCGTCGACTGGCTCAGCGTCGCGATGGATAAGGGCGATGAGGAGACACGCCAGAGGGCACTCCGTGGAGAGCTCCGCCCGCGGGAGTGGATTAAGCTCGTGACAGGATCGGAGGATGTCCCTGAGGAGTGGTTGGATGGGAGCATGACATCTCGGGGGAGGCCGACGGGTTATCCCCCGGATGCGCCTTGGCCTCCTCCTGAGCAGACCTACGACCCGGCGTGGGAGTATCGGAATAAGTGGATGAAGCACGCCATGGCGCACTGCGGGGCGAAGTCGATCTTCCAGATGTACCAAAAGGACATGATAACCCCCGAGGACTGGATCCGCCTCGGCCTCAAGGGGGGCGAGCCGAAGAAGGAGTGGCTGGTGACAAAACCCGACGGGAGCTTCCCGGAGAAACGCCCGGCGGATTACCCCAAGGATCTCCCCTGGCCTCCTCCGCCTGCAGAGGCGACACCCGGGGGGGCGATGCCACAGAAGAAGAAAGCAGCCCCGAAGGTTGGGAAGAAGCAGAAGGCGGGTGTGAGCTTTGCCCCAACAGGTGCAGGTGCCGGTGCCGGGCCTGATGAGGATGCTGCGGTTCCGACGGAGTGGCTGTCCCTCGCATTCAACGACTCGAGCCTCGACGACGCGCAGCTGAAGAAGGCTGTGAAGGGCGAGCTGTCCCCCAGGTCGTGGCTGAGCCTCGCTGCCCGAGGCAACATCATCCCCCCGGAGTGGCTCGGGGCAATGCCGAAGTCTGGAGGCGCGTGGGCTGCGCAGCGGCCCAAGGGATACCCTCAGGATATGCCGTGGCCCCCCCCGAAGTGCAAGGTGGAGTCAGGTGCGCCGGGGTCGGGGCGTGCTGCGGAGGATCTCCCTGCGGTGACGCTGAGCCCGGCGGGGACGCCGGGGAATAACTTCCTGGCCCCGCCGAAGAGCGAGGAGGACACGCTGCCCGCGGTGTGGCTGAACCTCGCGTTCGGCAACCTGAGGCAGGCCGACACCGCGGATGGGGCGGCGCAAAAGAAGCGGCTGCAGCCGGAGCAGCTGCCCAGCGTGCTGAACAACGACCTGCCGCCTGTGGAGTGGCTGCAGATGGCGAACGGCGGGGCGGAGATCCCGGAGCACTGGCACAGCATCATCCCAGGCCCTGGGCAGTCGTGGCCTGAGGTGCCTCCGGCGGACTACCCTGTGACGGCGCCGTGGCCCCCGCCGAAGCCGAAGTCGTATGTTAGTGGGGAGGGAGGGGGGAAGGGTTGTGCAGTGTTGTGAGCTGTCTCTTTGTGTCTTGTTTTTTTCTCCCCCCCCCCCCTCTCTCTCTCTCTCCCTCCCGAAGCGCCGCTAGTCGCACCGCCTACACCACCACACACCCCCTGACAACAGGAACGGCTTCAAGTGCGAGGTGTGGGGAGACGACCAGGGTGGTCTCAACACCGCGCGCTCGACTGGCGGCATCGCAGATGAGTATGTTGTCATGTCATCAGGGCGAAAAGGCGGGGCGGGCGGGGGCGGGATTGCTTGGGGGTTGGGTAGTGCACCCAAGGCAACAGCAAACTCGTCGCAGCCCCTGCAAGCCTCCGGCATGAGGGGGCCACCGCCGTGCCTTGGCCTCATTCCCTCTCTCTCACTCTCTCTCAACCTCCCTCCTCTAGGTTGCTTTGACGTGTGAATATCCCCGGAATGAAGATACCCGCACTCCCTTCTCACACACACACACACACTCTCTCTCTCGAAACTTGTTTCACCCCAACACACCCACACACCTTTTTCTTTGCCTTTCCCGCCACAGGCTGCTGATCGGGACAGTCCCGATGATGCAGGGCTACGCCCCAGGCACAGAGGAGCCGAAGGAGAAGGTATGCTAGATGATGTCTCGTCTCGTCTCGTCTCGTCTCGCGGTGGGTGGTGGAGGCTGGCGGGCTGGGCGGCGCCCCTCATATGCGCACCCTAACCCTGTGCCTTTCCCCCGTTGGGGGTGTGGGAATCAGCACGCCCCCAGGCGCCAACTCTGCCATGCCATGCAACCCCCGCCCACAGAAGCCTGCGAAGTGGACCAACAACGGGCTGCAGGAGTTCCAGGACCAGCTCATGATGGGCACCACGGTGCAGCCCGAGGCTGAGCAGGACAAGCCCTACCGCCAGGAGGAGTCCCACTTGATTTACTTCAGGGAGAACGCGCCTGGGGAGGAGACGAAGCCTGTGCACTTCGTCGATGCTGACAACTTCCAGAACGTATGTTGGGGTGGTTGCCGTTGGGTGGTGGTGGGGGGGCCCCGCTCTGTGCCAAGTAGTCCAAACACACACACCGGCTGCAGATCTCTGAGTTCCGTGCAGGGGTGAGGCATTTCCTGCAGTTCCGAGGCCCTGTCGATCAGGTGCTGCTGCAGGTGAAGAAGCGTGGTGACTTCAACGACCTGGTATGTCTTGGGTGTATTTGGTGACGATCCGGCGGGAAAGCGCAGCGGGAGTCGCGGTGGGAGGGGGGAGGGGAGCGGAAGAAATTTTCCGGGGTTGAAGCTTTGGGGGGGGGGGGGGATTCACACCCTCATCGCCTGCTGCGGACAGGGGTGCTTACCAACCCAAAGTGAAATGTGGAGTCGTGACACTCCCCCCCTCTCCCTGAACCCCACCTACACCGCCAACCTTCAGGAAGAGATCGAGAACCACCACCAGTGGCCACTGCGGACGTCGCACCAAAACCCTGTGATTGTGACAATCTTCGACCTCTACAAGCCCCGCGCCAAGAAGCAGACGCTGAAGGTGCGCGGGAACCAGCTGCGCCTCGGCCTGACGACCGACATCAACCGCAGGGCGCTGCTGAACTCCAGCTCGCGCCAGCCACAGTCGCAGAAGCCCGCCGTGCGCAACCTCCTGAAGCAGGCCTCCTCACGCATGATCAGGGCTGCCGCAGCTGCGCCTGTCGTGGCGACTGCCGCCAAGACACGCCACGGCCGCCTGTCTGTTGAGGACCAACCGCCACTGCAAGAGAAGCCGCCCGCCGCCGAAGCGAGGCGCCCGCAGTTCTCGCGCCTGCCGCCCATGTCGGAGGCAGGGAAGAAGATGCCGGCCGCCTTCGACACCGACAGCGAATCGGACTCGGATGTGGACGGAGAGGTGTTGGTGCCTGAGCTGGGCATGACCATCGAGAGTGCCTCGAAGCAGCGGCCCACCATGGCACACGGCGGGCTGAAGGTGTCGCTGGCACAGGGGCCTGCTCATGAGTGCGGGATCCGCACCGGTATGATTTGCTGTTGGCTTTGGGGATGGGGGGGTTTATTTGCAGCGGTGGAAAAGCTAGTGAAATCCATTGGGAGAGTCAGCATTAGAAGGGGGGGGTATCAAACGACACGTTGGTGCTTCTTCGAACCGCTGAAACTTCTATGAGATACCCCCACACACCACCACTCCCACACAGGCGACGTGGTGCTCGAGATGAACGGGCGCCCCATGAAATCCCCTGGCGACGTGACGAAGCTCATCAAACACCTGAAGAAGGAGGAGAACACCAACCCCATCAGCATCGTGCTGAACCGGAGC
This sequence comes from Rhynchopus euleeides, assembly GCA_963210315.1. Lineage (NCBI taxonomy): Eukaryota > Euglenozoa > Diplonemea > Diplonemida > Diplonemidae > Rhynchopus > Rhynchopus euleeides. The sequence continues at coordinate 1,474,672 of OY723279.1, forward strand.
GGGGCTGGGGGGCGTGCGACGATCCTTGTCCGCCCTCAGATGGGAGGGACGGTCCCTGTGGTGCCGGAGCTGAAGCGCGACATGTCGGAGTTCAAGCTCCCGACGCTGGGCGACATGTTCAAAAAGATGGCCGGCAGCCAGACCCCGGGCCGCCCGCCGCCGCAGGGCGCGGGCCTGCCGCAGCTTAACGTGTCGGCGGCGCAGCTGACGGTGCCGCAGGCGGCGCCCGCCTCCTCCAGCACGAACATCCCGCAGCCCGGGCGCTCGCCCCTCATGCGCCGCGGTTCGATGGCGCTCTCCCGCCGAGGATCCGCGATCAACCTGCTCGACAGGCCTAAACTCGGCCTGGGCGGTGGCGGCGGCGGCGGCGGCGGCGGCGGTGCTGCTGGGCTGGGCCTGGGCCTGGGAAGCGGTGGTGGTGGTGGCGCCAACCTGGCAGCCTCCGGCGGCATCGACTCGCTGGCACCCCCTCCGACCCGCGGGGGTCTCCTCGCTGTCCCGGGTGACGCCCCGGCGCCGCAGCGCCCCGCTGCGCAGCCGGAGGGCGGCCTGTCGCTGTCCATCCCGACCCTCGAGATCCAGAAGGATTAGGGCGCAAAAGAATAGAAGAGAATGAGGGAAATATCGGATTTGGATGACTTTATCATCCCCCGCCCCCCCCCCCCCCCTCCTCCCCCCACTCGGGCAGTTTTGTGTGTACAACGTGCGGGGGGGGGGGTAGGGGGGGTCATAACATGGTTGCATAGCGGCCGTTTTAAAAAATCCCTTGTATTTTGTGGACTTGCAAAAACGGCCGCTGATTTTCAGCATTTTAAAAAACGGCCGTTTTTTTTACCTGGGAATTTTGTATGGGGCGTGGGTCAGCAGGCGAGATCCCACCACCAGGAGTGCCTCCCCACTGCAAGGGATACCCTGCAGCAAGCATTGTGAGCGCGCCTTCAAGTATGATGCGAAGAGTTCAGACTTCGTGGACCACTTTGACGGACCGCGCCATATCAAGAAGAAGAAGAACGCAGCGTTGAAAGTGCAGAGCCAGGGAAACAGCTGGCGCTGTCGGAGTGCGATACCCTCAGTGGCAGGCTTGCAACTTCGGATCGCCCGGGGTGCGTTGTTCACCGGATCACCGGCTGGCATGGTGCATGATGCTGTCAAGAAGTGTGTCCCGAGGAGGGGCTGAACATGGTTGCGGCCAATCTAGGCACGTGTGTCGTGGATGACCGTGCAGGCAGAGGTGGGTGTCGCTCACTGGCATCAGGGCTCTTCCGACAGAGCTTTCCCTTGATATCGGCGACAGCACCCCGGCTGAGAAGGACACCGCCTTCGCTGATTTATTCCCGAAGGCACGGGCGATCATCCCGGGCAATATGCAGCACCAGCTGGATGGGTTCACGACCGCACTGGCGCTGAAGGATGTGCTGTGCCACATCTCTGACGCAGCTGAGAGGGAGAAGCAGGCGAGCAAGACGGCACCACCGGCCGTGCGATCCCGCTTCTCTCCGACACACACTACCTGCACCGCTTGAGTGGATCTGCACCTTGCACCACGTCCCCGGGCATTCATACAATCTTCCGGGCCCGCTGCAGGACAGCGGCCCTGCTACGTGTGCGTTGCTTCTGCGGTTGGCAGAGATGCCCACGAAATCGCTGGGCTCGAGTCCCACCTGCAGGCCGCCGTCCGCCTGACGGCACCCCTCGCATCGCTGCTCCAGAAGTACTGCGATGCGCAGCTGGGTGTGCCAACGGCGTGCCCCTGTCGATGCAGTGTACACCGACATTGAGAATGTCATCGAGAAAGTGTCTGAGGTGGGGAAGTACGACCCCCCAGTGCCCCTGGCAGGGGAGCTGGCCTGGGCTGGCGACCGCAGCTGCGCAGAAGGTGGGACGGCACGGAATCAGGGAAGTCCTTCTGGTTTGCGGTCCGCCGTCTGTGCCCGAGCGCGTACGGCCGCATGGGTCGTAGGGGTGTCAGAACCCCGGTGCCACCTCCCCTCTGTTTCGGGGAGGTCACGAGCGGGGCCTGGGTGATCTACGACTAGGCCACCACGTTCCGAGGGTGTGCTGGATTTCTGGGACAACCCGGGGGCGAACCGGGCTGCTACACTCCTCTCTGCTCTCGGGTGTCTGCTGCTTGTCGAGCGACAGGCAGGGCGGAAGCCATTTTTCTTTGTACAGTCGACAGAGAATCGCAGTGCCCAATGTCATGTGCAGGCAACAGGGAGTTGTCAAGTGTGTTTCCTCAGCTCGGTACGGTAAGCAGGAGGCGAATCTCCAAAGGAAAATAGGAGGGGGAAAAAAACGGCCGTTTTTTCGCCAACAAAACATGAAAACGGCCGTTTTTATATTTCGGTAGCGGGAACTGAGGTAGTGAATTCTCAGAAAATCCACTCCCTCCATGACGGCCGTTATGACACTATGTCATAAGCCCCCCTAAAAACGTACGAAAACCAAAATTTTCAACATACCATCAGAACCGCCCTAATACCTGATCTGACCCGAAAATCCGACCCATACCCCCCCGGAAACTGTCTGGGGCCCACTTGTGACACCTGATACGCACTTTTGTGATGATTTTTTGGGGTCCTAAAAAATGTACCTCAGTTTCGTACCTTGCCTTTGTACCTGAACCACTCCCGACCGCATTATTTCGTTCTTTGCCTTTTCTTCTGCGGTGGTTCTGGCTCAGGTGGCACGCATGTTGCCTTCCCCAGTGCCTCGGCAAGGTCTTTCTTGACCTGATTAGTGGGAATGTTGTGTTGTTGCGTCAGCAGAATGAGTTCAGCCACCTTCTGGGTGTAGTACTTCGATCGCATATGGGTCATTGTGAGTACTTCGTACGCCTGGGAGGCTGCATCGGCATTAGTAGGCAGCGTTGTAGATGCTTTTGCTTCGTCGATCTTAGCCTGTGAAGGCACGATTGGGATATTGTACGCCCTGAGAGCCGAAGTGGTTATGATTGTGCTGTGTAATTTGCGCCCCGCAGGATATGCACACCACGCAGTCTCGACAACACGTATGAGAGTGTACCATGTGGGGACTCAACAAGGTCATTGGATCGGCATCTGCCTGCCGACTCAGCCCCCACACAGTGCGACCGCAAGGTCGCCAGGGATGTCTCAACGCCAGGGGAATACCCTCCCCTGGCGTTGTACAACCCTACTCTCAACCCTCGGGTCCTCTCCTGGAGGCGGTGGTGGCGGGCCCGCAACGCTTCGTACTTCCGGTACAGACTGGGGTAGTCTGCCCGGCTGACCCGCTCATTGCTTCCTAGATCATCTGCTGCTCTGGAGCTGCCATCACTCTCACTGCCCACATCAGTTGGTGTGGGGGTAGGAGCAGGACGAGTGGGAGGAGTAGGAGTGCAGGTGACATCTTTCTTGGCTAGCAAGGAACGCCGCTTTTCCCGCACGTGCGTGCAGTTGATGCACCACTGCATATATCTGTCGTCACCACGTCCCACTCGCTCTCCTATGTACCCAGCCCGACGGAGCGCCCGAAATAATGTCGCCTCACCGATGTCGTGTGCCGTTTTCTTTTTACGCAGGTCTGCCACAACGCTCTCTGCCGAGACCCCGCACATCTCCCGTTTGGCGAGCGTCTTTCGAGCAAGGTACTCCTCTGCAGCAGCATCTGACACCTCTGCGAGGCCCTGGGCACGCGGCATGTGTTGCTCGGCGTGCTGAGTGAGCGTAGTGACACCCTTCCCTTGCAAAGAACGAAATAATGCGGTCGGGAGTGGTTCAGGTACAAAGGCAAGGTACGAAACTGAGGTACATTTTTTAGGACCCCAAAAAATCATCACAAAAGTGCGTATCAGGTGTCACAAGTGGGCCCCAGACAGTTTCCGGGGGGGTATGGGTCGGATTTTCGGGTCAGATCAGGTATTAGGGCGGCTCTGATGGTATGTCGAAAATTTTGGTTTTGTACGGGCTTATGACCCCCCCTAGGCATACTTGTCCCCCCATATGGGGAACCCCCTAAATCTGGGGGAAATATGGGGGGTCGCAAAACCCCGCCCCCATATGGGGAAAAAGGCTGAAAATATGGGGAAAAACCGGTAAAATATGGGGGAATATGGGGGAAATATGGGGCCCATATGGGGGGATATGGGGGTATTCGTGCTGCAACGGGAGAACATCAAACCACTCATGCACACACACACACGAAGTGCGCGTCGAAACCGGCATCATGCCTTGTTGGGGATCCTCCAGGAGTCCGATCCTGGGGGGTGCGCGCTCGTTCAGGTGTGGCCAGGTCTGGCCCCCCCCTGGAAGATCCCCCAGGTGGGTCGCACCGACCTCCTGTTCCTCTCCTGCGCCGATACAGCGGCAGCGGAGGGCGAACGCTTCCCGGTTTGGCGGGGCACCGCAGTGACAGCGGCAGCGGTGGTGGACACATACGCACAGACACACAGAGCGCGTTCAGGGTTAACAGCTCCTCACAACACACACTCTTGTGTTTTTAAGTCCTGTCTGGCACGTCACTCTCACACTCGCTGTCCTCCTCCTCTGGTGTGTTTGCGATTGCGAACTGCCCCCTGAGATCCTTATTAGATAAGGGAATTCACAAGCAGTGCATTCTGGGGTGTCAGGCGCTTCCGCCACTTTTGACCGCTCCGAGCGCCGAAAAGTCGGAGTCGACGCTCGTCACCAGGCAGTGCTTGACATGTTCAAGCTGCATCTGCCGGGTGGAATGAGACCTGTGAAGGCCAGTACAAGGACTGGCTGCAGGACGCAACTGTTCTGCCAGCAAAGACAGGACTACTGGACAGCATGCTCTGATGACCGCTACTCAGACTTGAAGAAAGTGGCGGTCGGCGCTCTCACAGCACCTTTTGTGGTCTGACTCGAGCACTTCAGCCGAGCGTTTCCTCTCCGCAGAAAGCGACGATGCGAGATGGCTCTGCAAGGTGCTAGACGTCTCCTGTCAGTCGCTGACTTCACACCCTGTGAAAAGCAGAACGAAGAGAACTGTTTGTTGACTGCTTCCACCTGAGGAACCCCTGGGTTTTCCCCCATATATCCCCCATATGGGGGAAATATGGGGGAACAGGACTTGAAAAACCCCCCATATTCCCCCCATATTTTCCCCATATTTTTGGCCTTCCCCATATGGGGGTACAAGTATGCCTAGGGCAGTGAAGGCAAAATACGCGTATTTTTCAGAATCCCGATTTTAAAAATACGTTGAACGTTCAAATACGTTGAACGTTCAGCGTATTTGAACGTTTCTCACATTGCCTACCGTCTGCAGGGGCCACCAGTCACAAACCCGCCTTCCCTCAAGCAGAGCAAGGGCGAGTTGGTGGCACCAACGACAACCGTGCGGAAGACGTCCTTGGAGCACGATTTTACAGCGACTTGCTTCGCGATGCAGTCGACAACATATCCCTTGTCCTTTGCTCCATGAAGCGGGCTGGTGCAGTTGAGGTGAACCCCTGCCGGTGGGATATGCCATCCGGTTCTCCCATGCGGGATATCCCATACGTCCTGTACCCGTAGCCCAGGTTCGGCCAGCTCACGTTCGGCCATCCACTTCCTCTACACGACGGAGTCCAGCCGGTCGAGTGGGGTAAAACTGGGAGATAGGTCGAGAGGGGGTTGGTACCCCCGCTTTTCCGGAGTTCACCCTTGAAAAGAGGGGGTACCAACCACCCCTTTCCGGGTCCCGCCCCTTCTGGGACTACAGAACCCCTCTTTCACCGACTTTTCGCCACGCGTGACACTCTCCATCCCACCGGTGTCCCCTTTAGTGTGTGCAGGGGGCCCACCCCCTACTGCTAGGGGGGATTTCATGTGGAGAGTGCACCCAGTGGGTGAAAACGCTCAAAAGCCAAAAAAACGTTCAACTTCGACGCATTTTTTTAAAAATACGTTGAACGTTCAAATACGTTGAACGTTTTTTACGTATTTTCTATCACTGCCCTAGGGGGGGGGGGGGTAGCAGCAACAGGAACAATTTAGACCGAAGTTCCCCCCACACCCCCCCCCCCCCTACCCCCCACCCCTTTCTTCCCTCCAGCCGTTGCACGGCTCATATTTTGCCCCCGCCCCACTCCCACCCCCCCCCCCCCACCCTTCCGTATACACGGTGGGATCTTGTAAATTTTACATGTATAACTACAAGTATATACATGTATTATACATGTATAATACTTGCATGTCAACTATTATACATGTATAATACATGTATATGCCTGAAATATACATGTAAAATACATGTATATCAAGTAAAAATACAAGTATAATACTTGCATGTCAACTATTATACATGTATTTTTACTTGATATACATGTATTTTACATGTATATTTCAGGCATTTACATGTATTTTACATGTATAATACTTGTCATGCAAGTATTATACATGTATAATACTTGCATGACAAGTAAAATACTTGCATGCAAGTAAAATACATGGTTTACATGCAAGTATTTTACATGTACCGTATACGTAAATATTATGGAACGTAAATATTATGGAACGGGCCCATTTTTGGCCGGTCCGTTCCATAATATTTACGTTCCAAAATATTTACAGGGCCAGTTCGGGACTCGGTGGTGAGGACGGCTTGCGTCAGGAATCGCGCGAAAAGTGCACGAGTAGGTCCCGTCAGGGACTCTGTACGCCGTCCGATCACCTGGTCCAAGTCCCCGAGTCGCAGAAAGCCCTGTAAATATTATGGAACGAAAAAAATCTGGAACGCCAACCCACCAGCGTTCCATAATATTTACGTTCCATAATATTTACGTTCCAAAATATTTACGTATACGGTATAATACTTGCATGACAAGTATTATACATGTAAAATACATGTAAATGCCTGAAATATACATGTAAAATACATGTATATCAAGTAAAAATACATGTATAATAGTTGACATGCAAGTATTATACTTGTATTTTTACTTGATATACATGTATTTTACATGTATATTTCAGGCATATACATGTATTATACATGTATAATAGTTGACATGCAAGTATTATACATGTATAATACATGTATTATACTTGTAGTTATACATGTAAAATTTACAAGATCCCACCGTGTACGCATCGAAATTCAAGTGAAAAACAGAATTCCACCATCTTTATGTCGGGAACCCCCCCCCCCTCCTCCCCTTGCGAGAGAAGGTTTACTAGGGTCGGCCGTTTTTAAACAGAAGTGATCCCGACACCAGGGAACAGGGGAGCCTGTTCTTCAGCTTGCAAGCTTACAGGAGGGGGTGTGTCAAGGGGGTGTGTGTAGAAGCGTCAACGCATCAACAAACAAAATACAGGCTAAGAGCGGTTGCTGCTGAATGGTGAAGTGACTTTTAAACAGAAGTGATCCCGACACCAGGTAACAGGGGAGCCTGTTCTTCAGCTTGCAAGCTTACAGAGGGGGTGTGTCAGGGGGGTGGGGGAGTGTCCTCTTCGGCCTATCTTGCAGTTCTCAGCGCTGGGTAGGGTTTTTATTGTCCAGCGGTTAAAGAAAAAAATCCCACCCAGACCCAACTGGGGGGAGGGTGGGGGTGGGGGTGGGAGGAAGAAGGGCTTCGGCAGCGGGAGCTTTTCGGGGGTGGTGATGGGGGGCCCCACTCCCCCCTGAACATCCACTCTAGTTAGCCGGGCTGTACAACACACTGGCATCCTAAGTTTAAAATGTAGCTGAAATTAGATGGGTGAAAAAAAGCCGGGCCTTCCGGGGACCATACTGTCTCAGGATGCTCCGTGATGTATCCGTTGCGTTTCGGGGGGGAGGGGGGGAGGGGTGTACGTTTCGTCTGTAGGTGTCTGGAGCAATTGTTGAAGTGCAATTTCATTTCCACCACACCGTGCCAGCAAAATAAGGGTGGGATGGGGGGGGGGGGGGAACCACCTGGTTTTTTCACCGGTGGCCATGCTGCGACACGTTCTGTCGGTGGGGGTGGGGAGTGATGGGTTTTACTGCAACACCGCCTGGCCTTTTTTTGTTTGTTTGTCTGTCTTCTCTCGTCCCTTCCCCCCTACCTCCCACACCCACCCACCCCCCCACCCCACCACTCTCTCACACTCTTTCCTCTCCAAGTGCCTTGACAGCGTTGCCAGCTGGTGGGGGATGGGGGTGCTTCCTCAGAGAGTCTTCACCGAAGCGAGAGACTGGCAGCGAAACTTCGATGCCTCTGCCACGCCATTGCACAGTGGTGGAAGCGTGCAATGCAACAACTGTCGGGAGATGTATTTTTTGGCAGGAAAAAAAATAAGTTAGGTGTTTTAGCCAGGGTGCGCCCAGCTGGAGAAGCTGTCAAAAAAAACGCGCCTGCTCAGCTTTATGCGTCTGTGACACAGACGAGAAGAGGAGAAAGGAAGGAGAGGGGGGGGGGAGCGGGGGTGGGGGGATATAGGGGGGAAAGGGGAGGGGGGGGGGGGGGTGGAGGATTCAATTCGGAGTCGGGGCCACAGACCCCCCTCCCTGTATTCCTCCCACACACACACGCCCCCCCCCCCCCTCCCGCCCTTCTGTCTTGCCATGCGGCACACCCACACTCATTTTCAAGCCCCCCCCCCCTCTTTTTTCATCGTCGCTTATGTCCCCCCTTTCTTGCTTGCTTCCCCCCCACCCCCTCCCCTTTCAGATTGGCTTTGTCTTTCCCAGGAAACCCTCTAGACCCGCAGCCACTATTCTCAACAGAAGCAAGTTAACAGCAGCATTACGAAGGGGACAAAGGCAAAAAAAGCAGTGTTATTTCGTCGAGAAGAGGTCCAGAGGTGGTGGGGGCTTCGATCGGAAGGTGCAGGAAAGCAGGCAAGTCGCCTCACACAAAGAGGAGACGTGCAAAGATGTGTATGCAGGGATGATAAGGGGGGTGGGGGGGAAAGCGGAGAGGTGTGGGTGTATTTTTCCCGTCACACGCAGTCTCTTGTGCCTTGCCAGTTCACGCACTGCGATTTTTTTTCGGCGGGGCAGAGAAGGTCTCCAAGAAGGTTAAAACGTAACAACACAGCACGCAGCATGCGCACCCCCCCCGCTCTGGTTCTCACAAAGCAAAGCAAAATACGCAGTTCTCACAGTGCGCACGCCAGCTCTTTATGCCCCCCCCCCCCCTGTTCTCTCTTCTGTGTTTTCATGCGATCAACGGAAAAAAAATGCCTCATCTTTCTCGACTTCATTTCCTTTTCCTACCTCTTTTTTTTTACGCGGCATCTCCCCTGAATGGTCCCCCCAAAAGTACTTTGTATTTCACATAACATGTGGAAGCGTCCAGTGCAGCTCACCCAGCATACCCCCCTCTCCTTCCCACCACCCCCCCTCCCCCGAACCCGGGTTTCCAACACGCCGCAACGGAGTGATCACATAACACAAACAAGAAAAGCCAGGTTTAGTCGGGGGGTGGGGCTCCGCTTTGCCCCATTGCCCCACCGTCCTCGCCACGCCCCTACCCCCCCCCCCCCTAGGGGTGGTCTCACGGTGGGATCTTGTAAATTTTACATGTAAAAATACCGATTTTTACATGTATTATACATGTATAATACTTGCATGTCAACTATTATACATGTATAATACATGTAAATGCCTGAAATATACATGTAAAATACATGTATATCAAGCAAAAATACATGTATAATAGTTGCATGTCAACTATTATACATGTATTTTTACTTGATATACATGTATTTTACATGTATATTTCATGCATTTACATGTATTTTACATGTATAATACTTGTCATGCAAGTATTATACATGTAAAATACTTGCACGACAAGTAAAATACATGTATAATACTTGCATGACAAGTAAAATACTTGCATGCAAGTAAAATACATGTATTTTACTTGCATGCAAGTATTTTACTTGTCATGCAAGTATTTTACATGTATAATACTTGCATGACAAGTATTATACATGTAAAATACATGTAAATGCATGAAATATACATGTAAAATACATGTATATCAAGTAAAAATACATGTATAATAGTTGACATGCAAGTATTATACATGTATTTTTACTTGATATACATGTATTTTACATGTATATTTCAGGCATATACATGTATTATACATGTATAATCATACATTGGGCGTTATTCCGTTACCAGTAACGGTAATAACGTTATTTTTGCGTTATTTTTTGACCCCAAAAAACACGGTTTGCCCCCCGGCAGGATCCCGGGAAACCCCGGCCGGGCCCGGAAATTCCGGGCCCGGGACCGGGATTTTGAAATCCCGGCCGGGATCCCGGGGAAATCCCGGCCGGGTCCGGCCGGGGTCCGGCCGGGAATCCCGGGGGTTCTCAGTCTCAGGTCGCTTGGACCGAGGTCATCTCAGACCTATGGCTTTCAGTCCCCAGTTTCAGATTCAGACCTGCTGATCCAGAACCGCACCCTCTCCTTCCACACCAATTGTATCCACTGCTCATGGGTCCGAGTGACGACGATAGCAATGACGATGGCTCCATAGCAAAGATGGCTACCACTGTCAAAGCTCATCTGGAACAGAAACTGTCCCAGATGGAAGTCTCCTGTATAAATACAGGGTTCGGGGTTACCACGAGTGTAACGCAGATACGTGCAGGTGTGTCAAGAGAGTGTGCAGCTCACAGCAGTTCCGCATCCTCCTGGTTGCTGAACTCCACAGTCCTAGGACGACGAAGAGGACGACGAGGGTCGACGTAGGCTTATCTTACGCTACGGCAGGGGTGGACTCAGCCACCCCGGGGGCAGGTTGAACAGGTTGTGTGGTTCCACTGATCAACATGTAGGTCGGCCTGTCTGATAAGACTCAGCCACCCTGCGGGTCAAGTGATTACAAAAGGGTGCCTATTTGACCAAAAGGCAAAATTTCCTCCCGCCATGCTCCCGTACCACAGAGGCTGTTGTGTTTTGCCTCTGTGTATGCGTACGTTTTGCGATGACGGGGTGTGGAACCTGGCGTAGACCGAGCTACAACCAGGAACCAACGGCCCAACTCGGCGCCGTGGGTCAATTTTTGTGAAAAGGCCTTGACCAGAGGCATCCCCCTAACACTAAATTTGCTCTGTTTCACCTGAACCGACCAACCAGGCACCGTGAGGAGGCATCAGAGCCCCTCGTGGACAGCCGCAGCACCCTTCCTTTACTAACGTCAGGTTCACCACTAGCACGAAGCATCACTGTTTTACGTCAGGTATGGCAAATGCCCACCCAAGGAAGTCGAGGAGTTTGAGCCGTTGGAAGTTACCAGAGGGACAAGCAAGAGGGATCTGCAAGCAGTGATGTCTGTTGTACCCTTGGACCACATTAAACTCAAACTGAACCCTCAGTCGTCCTTGATCGCCCGACAAGGTTCCTTTCAGCTTTCTAACAGATGGGTACTGCAACTGTCCAACTATCTACAGACTCACATCCCAGAAGGTGCAGTCCAGGTTCCACAGAGCAAATTAAATGTTAGCATTTCTGCACAACTACCGGTACGCAAATCGCAGCGGCGGTGGAAGTGACTGACTCGAAAACGGCGAGGTATCAGTCTTGACGCTGGAAAATTCCGTTCGGAAATACCAAACACATCCACAGAAAGTGGAAGGAATGGGCGCCAAGATGATGCGAACGATTTTTGGGGGGGGGAGGGGGTGGACTGCTCTGTATCGTGATACCCGCGAGGGCAACCAAATGCAGAACAGGGAGGCACAGGCGCACACACGAAGGCAGCACACAAGTGGCAAGTGGCAGGGGCTGGGGTCTGGGGCGCCGCGCGATTCGCTTCTCCTGACTTTCTGATCCGGCAAACTACAAACACAAAAGCAGTACATGCACTGCAACAACAACCTCCGAAGGGAGCCACAATACCCTCGTGACTCCAAAGCAGCTGATGGCATCGGAGGGCAATCAGCATCATACGACGTCTCACAGCTGCAGAACAAGACGTCAGACACAGACAGCAAGGAATACGATATACACACACACGGACGCACACACTGTGCCGGACAAATCACTCCTCATCGTCACTCTCAGCGTCATTCACACGGAGTGACGGGAATGTCCGCCGGAAGCCACACTCCTTGCCGTACGCACCTCGCACATCTTGATTGATGGCCAAGAGCGAGAGCTTTGCGTGGGAGTTGCGGGACATAGCACTCCGGCACACGGGGATGGCTTGCATCATGACAGAGAGTGCGCTGTCAGGTGCTGTGCAGGAAGGGGGCAAGGTGAGGAGAAACAACACACGCTCAGCAAGAGGCTTGAGCGTCTCGTTGGTAAGCTGGCGTTTCCAGAATACCCTCTCTGAGCCGACCTCGTGCTCCGACACTGCCGAAGTGTACGCCTGGTACATGGGCGCGGTGACGTCGAAGCCGATGTGCTTGCCGAGGTCTTCGCGTGGCAGCAGGTCATCCAGCATCTCCAGGGTCTCGTACCCCTCCGGAGTCAGCTGGCGCACAGAGAGGTAGAACCCCCGGCCCGTTTCCGAGGATTCGCGCCACCGGCTCTGCAGACCGTTGTAGAAGGTCTTGGACACGCGGGCTGCGAGTCCATCCCCCGTGCTCGCCCTCTGGAGGATGTCGATCAGCTCCTCCACCTCCGCGTAGATCGTCGCCGATCCAACCGTCCCGGGTGCCTGCGCGTTGCTGTACCGCGACAAAGCGGCTCTTACCGGCGCCGCGGCACGGACGAACTCCGTCAGCATGTCCTGAAGCGCCTCAGAACCAAAGGGTGTTGTTCAGCAGGTGAGCCAGGCAGGATACGTACGGGATGTGAGCCTCTCCTGCTAGGTCGCGCGACATCTTCACGTTCGACCCACCACGATCGCTGCGCACGACCCTCACCTGTTCAATCCCCACACCGACAGCAGCGAGAGATTCCTCCAGCGCGGTGCGCACCGTAAGACCTGTAAACGGGACATCCGAATACTGTAGCGGCAGCGCAACGGACGTTGTAGCGGTCTGTGCAATGAACAACACGACATTCTGACCCTGGATCGTCGAACCACAGTCGTGGACGATGCTCAGATCTTGTCCTGCGAGCATATCGGCAATCGTGTCGAGGTGGTTGTCGTAGACGGTCGCCCCGCTCCTCTGCCAGACCTTCTGCATGTTGACGTCTTCTGGGATGGTGAGCCCAGAGACGGCACGGAAGACCTGCGTCGCGCCACGAAACGAGAGCCCTGCCATCGTGCACACCTCCAGCAGCGTTTCCCGGACGTTGGAGTTTGCTGGTGCGGGTCGGTTGCTCGAAGGTGTGGATCGGTCGGCTGCTGGTGTGGATCGGTCGGCTGCTGGTGTGGATGCGTCACGGTTTGGCGTTGAGGCGTCGACTGGGGTCGTTGCATTGCGACCGTGGCCCTTCGTACCCACGTGGCTCGTGAGGTCGTGCCTGTCGACGCCGGGTGCAAACGCCCACTTGCACGGAGCACACACGGGCACCTCCTGCTCGTCGCAGCATCTCGCCGTGGCCTTCGCGAACCTGTACCCGTCGGTCGTGGCCTCCGCTTTCGTCTTGACTGAAAGCCACTTGAACTCGGAGAAGCGGGTCGACAAAGACTGGGCAGGCTGCAGCTTCGGGGGGGTCAGGTCAGCTTGGCTGCTGAGGCTCTCGGCGAGGGCGGCCTTTGCCGGGCGGCGCAACTTCCCCGTCGGCGTGCGCAAGGCCACTGCGCTGGCGGCGAGCTCCTTCTTCTTCCGTCCGAGAGCAATCAGGCGGGCGATCTTCGGCATGAGGGGGGCTTTCTCATTCTCTGTGAGGACCCCTTCAGCGACGGCCAAATCGATCAGCGGCTGCCTCTTCCGCTTCACCTCCTTCAGCACCGCCTCAATGGCGTCGTCGATGTCGTCGTCGTCGTCGTCGTCGTCGTCGTCGTTGTCAGTGGTGGGGTCCGGTTCCGGGGCCGCTACCTCCGCCTTGCCTCGGCGAGGTTGCTTGCGGCTCTTGCCGCCGTCGCCATCGCTGTCGCCGTCATCCGCATCATCCCTCGCCCTCTTCCCTCCTTTCTGCCCTGGTGCTGCATCACCAACGAGCAGGAAGGAAAAAAAAATGAGGAGTAACAAAAGAGTACGGTGCATGTTTGCTGTTGTGGAAGGTTTCTCTGCCGGGTGTGTGTATGCGGCGCAGTTACGTGGGGGGGGGGGGGGGGGCGGGGCGGGGTTGTGGGGTCCAAGTCACGTGCGGTATATGTGAGGTGAAATAGTCGGGTCCAGCAAAAACTAATGACATCGGGTGGATCGCAAAGGGGAAGGGGGCAACGGCAGCGTGCAATGTGCAATGTGCAAAACTCTCAAGTCATCTTACCACCCACCTACACCTGACCCCGGGGGGGTCCCGGGATGACCCCGGGATACCCCGGGGTCATCCCGGGATTTCCCGGCCGGGAAATCCCGGGAATCCCGGGAATCCCGGAATTTCCCGGAACCCGGCCGGGCCCGCCCGGGATCCCGCCCGGGGGGCAAACCGTGAAAAAAGGCAGCATTTCCCGGTGAATCTGACCCGAAACTCGGGTCCCTACCCCCCCTAAAAGAATTTTCTTGGGTAAAATATCACTCCAGGGGGCCACTCCGTGATGTCAAAAAATTGGAAAACGTTTTCTCCTAAAATAACGCGTTATTTTTCCGTTATTTTCATGAAAACTTGCGTTATTCGGACAATTTTGCGGGCGGATGGTGTAGTTTTTGGTGGAGATGGCTCCAGAATACCCCCCTGGGACCATTTTTTGGATAATAACGCACGGACATGTCGAGTTTCGTGAAAAAATCATGTTTTTTGGCTTTTTCAAGGCAAATACTGCAGAAACCCCTGCAACCTTGCAGCATCCAATGTTCCTGGAGTGAAATTTGGAGTGAAAATCACTCCAAAATCACTCAGTGTGGACGCAGAAGTGAATCCTTCAGGAATACACCCGCACACCTCACATTGGCGGTGTATAAACCACCTGATATTTTTACTCGTTACGAGCGACGAAGTAGCGCGAAGTAGCGACGTGCCCATTTTTTCCCGGTCCGTTCTAAAATAGTTACGTTCCAAAAGTCCGTTACTGGTGCTGTCAAAGACGCTTCGCACAATATACGCACGAACTACCCAAAGTACGCTCGGGCTACGCACGAAGTACGCAGGAACTACACAATTTGAACTTTCTTGCACCCCCCAGTCATTATTTGCACGCACTCCAGGTCCCATATTTGCACCAGTGCAAATATGAGACCTGGAGTGCAAATATGAGGAATTTCCGAGTTCGTCGTGATGTGCAAAACATGACTGGGTTGTGCAAGAAACCATCATCTGCACCCCGTATCGGCCTCAATTGCACCCTCGTGCAGGTAAAAAAAGGCCTCGGGCCTCCGGCCCTCGGACCGTTTTTTAATTACGCACACGACCTTCGCGCGGAAAGTGTCATTCAGCCCTGCCAAACGTGCTCTACACACCACCCCCTTCATCAGGCAAGTGGGTTTGTAAGGGTGTGTGGAAGCGTCAACGCTCGGGTGCAGGAAATTTACATTTTGGTCGCAAATGGCGTTACACATGCACTATGCACAACGTGTGCACGATTTCGGCAGAACTACGCACAACCAACGCAATTTGGACCTTTCAACAACACCATTCACGGTACTTCGATTTTGGGTGGGAAAGATGGGGCAAGGAAGTGGCAAAAACTGCGAAGAAGGTCGAAAATTTTCACATTTTCATCAGAAACCATATTCAACGGATTCCAATTTTCGGGTGAAATCAAGCAGGTTGGCACAATGGCTCATGTTCACCCAAAAATCGTACTCCTTTCGCTTTATTATAGACACCCTGTCCAGCAACTGTGGGAGAACAGTTCCGGACTACTTTTTGTTGAGCGCACACTTGCTGTCTCAAGGCTGTGTTGAGGCCCTGTGAAGTGGCATGAGGTGCTAATCCAAAGCTTCAGTCGTACGATAACCTTCGTTACTTCGCGACTTCGCTACGCTTCGTCGCTCGTAACTAGTAAAAATGCACCTACCAAACCTCTTTTGCTTGATTTTTGGGACGGCATGGGTGATCCAGAGGCCAAAAATCACGATTTTTTCACCAATTCCTTCGACAACGGACAGTTCCAGACCACAAGGACCACATTTTGGGGTCAGAATTTTCTCGGTCAAAAAATTCGAAAAATCTGAAATCTCTCGGAATTTTGAGCATTTTTTGAGATTGGCATGCCCATTTTAGACCCTTTGCGTGGCTCTAAACCCAAAAATTTGCTCGAAAATGGCCTCAAATAGCCTAAAACAGCCCATTCTGGCCACCCCGAAAAAAAAATTCGAAAAGGGTCCCCCTATAGAAGTTGCCCAAAAATACCGAAAACAACGCGGTATTACCGGTAATAACGGTAATAACGTTACCGATAACGTTATTACCGTTACTGATAACGGTATTACCGTTACCGATAACGGTAATAACGGTAATAACGTTACCGATAACGTTATTACCGTTCCTGATAACGGTAATAACGGTATTACCGTTATCGATAACGGTATAACGCGGAAAAATAACGTTACCGATTTTCGGATAACGTTATTCGGCCGTTCTGGAACGTTATTAACGGTAAGTTATTTTACCGAAAAAATAACGGTATTACCGTTACTGGTAACGCAATAACGCCCGATGTATGTATAATAGTTGACATGCAAGTATTATACATGTATAATACATGTAAAAATCAGTATTTTTACATGTAAAATTTACAAGATCCCACCGTGCTTAAGCTGTTAACCTGGCCAATTTTTCACCATCGGCGTCTGGGGGCCAGAAACGTCTTCAAACCTGAAAATATGACCCCTGGGACCCCAGAAACACAAGTCCGCCCGGTTTTGGGCACTTTTGAGCACTTCTGAGCAGTTTAGTCGTGTTCCGGAAAAATGTACCACAAAGCTGTACCTCAGCCCCCCCTGGGCAGAAGGCAGAATCGCAAACCATCATGTCTCGCAGTGATCCAGTCAGCGGTGTTGCCAACCGTGCTGCCCGACGATACGTGGGGTCAAAAGTGCAACATGACAACACCTTGTTTGCGGTGTGACATGCGAGACAGTAGAAAATTACCCCGGAAACAAGGGGTCATAGGTACTAGAGGAGGGGCATGCTTCCAGCCCCTTCAGACCTTCAGGTGCATCGGTTGCATCTCCACTCGATGCGGGAGAATCGCTGATCGGATTGGCATAGTGCATCAACTGCAGGCATATCGAGCAACAGAGGAGCACTGTGCCACTTGCGAAATCACTTGTGTCAGAATCTGTGTGCACATGTTCTTGGGCCAGTGACAGTGATAGTGGCAGTGAGCCATCCGATGACCATGAAGAAGGGGGCATGGACTGGTATCAGACATCAGCAGTGCACCGAAGATGGCCCCATAAGGATGTATGAAAGGCTGAAGACTACAATGTCAAAGTTCAAGCCGTACAACAAGGACGAGGGGGTGCAACTCGGCTGTCCAGGCAGCTACGCACGAACGGGCAGAGTCCCCACACTTCTGCCATAGCCCACATCCAAAGCACACTCGGTAACGGTGATTTCCAGGCACAGTTCGATCCGTGTGTTGTGTTCACACAGATCCCATGGTTGGCATATCCAGTGGTTGCGGCAGCCCCGCCTGCGCACCTGGGTATACTCCGTTGTTCAACGTACCGCATAGTCTGACAGCTGCACGGCACCCTCACCCCGCAGCAGCGTCTTTTGTGTTCAGTTGTGTGCATCGAGTGGGAAGCCACCACAATGCCCTCCTCCCCACCCTCCCGTTTTGTTTCCCACTAATACACGTTGAGGCCTTCGCTCTGGGGTGGCCAGGCGGCAGCCCGCCCTCTGGCGATTATGTCTATGTGGCACCACCTGCACCAACCTGTGGCCGTATAGTTGTACCATCTTCGGCCAAAGAAAATAGGCATGAGATCACGGCCTTCTGTGTCTCTTGCCGCTGAAAGTGAGCGGTTGTTCCTCGTACGCACTCGGGCGTCTGTGCGAGAGTGCGGAGGTCCACATAGTGACGGAAGGGCTTGAATCAGCCATTGAGACCTCCCGACTAAGGGTGGTGTGGTACAACTTTGTGGTACATTTTTTGGAATTGCAAACTAGGTGCTTCTGGAGGCTCTAAACCGCCCGAAACCGGGCGCAGATGCATTTCCGGACGTCTGGGGGTTGAATTTTCAGGTTTGGGTCACTTTTTGGTCCTTGTACGCAAAAGTTTGATTTTTTGGCCAGGTTAACGTTTTTAAAGGGCTTAAGACCACCCCTACCCCCCCCCCCCCGCTTCAGAAAAGAAGGCAAGATTTTTTTACCTTTTTTTTCAGCACACTTCGATGTGGGCGGAAAGTGTCGCGTGCTTGTTCGTGCCCTTGTGCTCCTCACTCACGACACCATCATCAGCAGGAGTGTGAGTGTGGAAGCGTCAACGCAAAAAAGAAACCAAAGCAAAAAGTGCCGAACAAAGCGCAGTGACACTTTTTGAAATAACCTAGAAAACGCCTTGGGATACTTCATGAAGAGAGCCCGCCGTTCCCCAGGCGGAAAGAATTAGAGGAAGACCTGATTTTTCCAGCGGTGTGCGGACGTGCGTGCCAGTGGGTATGCTGCCTACCTCCAGAGCAGGGGGGCCCCTGGGGGGAGGGGGCAGTGCCTCCGGGGCGTGCACAGTGGCCCTCATCTGAGTCTACTCGTCAGGGTTTTGACCAGGTGGTTGACCAGGAGGGGGTTGCAGTTCATTGTCCTGCATTCCCCTGGTCATGGCCAGGGTCCCACTGCCCACGCCCCTTCTTCTGTTGAACAGGGACAGGCCTGACAAAGCCTATTCGGCCAAGCCAACATGATGTGTTCCACAGTGAGTGTACCACCTTCTCCTCCTCCTCCGCCGCCACCGCCACCGCCACCCCCTCCGACCCCCCTGTCCCTACCAAAATTCTATGCTTATGGGAAAGCCTTTTTCAAAAGGGCATATTCCTCCGAATGGTTTTTGCCCCCCCTCCCGACACATTCATCGTTGCCAATGCCTGGTTTAGCCCTTCTCTTTCTGAAGGTTCTTCTACCCTTTTCTATTTTTTTAGGCGGGGAGGGTCCCGGGGCTGGGGGGGTTTTTTTTCTTTCGACAAAATAATCACCGGTGCATGTTGTTGTACTCCATGGTTCTGCCTTTGCTCGGAATTTGCGGAAAGGTGAGGAATCGCTGATCCGCCTCACAGCAACTGGCTGTAAAGTGATGCAGCTTGACACAACAGTGTGTTGACACGGTGCGAAGGCCCTTCCAGAATAGGTAGAAAGATGATGCCCGAAGAGTTTGTCGATTTTGCAAAGATCCACCCATCCGCCCTGAGATTCTACCCTCTCCCCTTCTTTTTTTTTTTGCCGAAATTTTCTCTTCTGTTCTCTCAAAAAAAAGGCGTGCCACTTCCCCCCCCCCCCCCCCCCTAGGGGCCGTCTTAAGGTACCAAAAAAACGTCAAAATAACGACATTTTTCGACATAGGCAATTTTTGGCCAGAAACACCCCAAAACTGCTGAAAAAGTGGCCAGACCACCCCAGAAACCGTCCCTGGGTGTGAGACACCCACTTTGGTGGCCCGGAACGGGGCTGAAATGCAATGCTGAAAATTTTGTAGTGGTTTGGTACCGAACCCCTCCCCGGCTGAGTCTCCCGATCACCCTGCCACCTGCATCATCAAAATCCCACGTCATGTACCACGTTCCGACGCCTCTGATGAGGCATCTGAGCACTATCGAGCCAAAAAGGCGACGTTTCAGCGGGTGTTCTGTCAGGTTTCGACCGATATTATTCTCAACAAAGACCGGGATGTGTCCGCGCATGCAAGGGCGTCACTCGGGGGGGCTTTCTGACGTGCCCTCCGTCGAATGCATAGGGGTCATCCTGGTCCACTTCTGGGCAAGGATGAGGTGTGCGGCCACGGCGAAGCCGTCGCAGTCCCCGCGACTAATGGTTTCTGTGAGTCATCACGTGGGACCCTGTCGTACCAAATGGCAGCAGCTGTACGAGGATGCAGCAGAACGGGCCACACACGGCGGCATCGAACATGCAGTCCGCAGCAAGGATCAGGTCGAACGGGCCGTGTGTGTGTTGTATGTTCGCGATGTCTTCAGGCATGCCCCACGCCAGCAGCCCGCTCACACCCTCCCCGCGTGCTTGGCATGCAGGTTGTGTGACATAGCCTGCTGCCACTGCACCTGCGCAGCTGTGTCCGTGAGGACGGCCTTTGCAGCGCCGCACCCCACAAGGGCGACCAGGCTCGGTATTCCCACCCCGCAACCCAGCTCCAGCAGGCGCTTCCCGCAGATGCGGCGGGGGCGGCGGCGCAGGGCCAGCAGGTAGGCAGCGAGCACCACTGCACACCCCCTGATCTTTTGTCACCGCGCAGCACAGATCGCACAGTTCAAGCAACAAGGCACTCACCGGTGTGCCAGTGACCCATTCTGCTGAAGAATTGAACTTTCAGTTCAGGCATGTTCAGGAAGAAGGCTACCCCATCTGCCTCTGCAGCGAAGGATGTCCACAGGGGTTTGGAAGAGGCCGAATTCCGAACGAAGCCAGATTGAATGCCTGCTGCAGAAGCGTGCGCTTGCAGCAGAACACAACGGCGGAGAAACTACGAAGAAGGCACTCCTTCCCAAGCTTGTCACGTTCCTGCACCCCCAATTTGAACCGAAGGCAGCAGTGCCCACTCAGGAAACGAAAAGGAGGAATGTTGCGAGCAAGTAGGGCGGGACGGGCTTGGAAGGGTGGTTCGGATGAGGGGGCCGGAACCAAACCACTACATTTTTTTGAGCATGGTCACGGATTGGCTCAGAAGTGGCCAAATACCCCCAAAAACCACCCAGACCGCCCCCAAATACACCCAGGGGCCGGGGTTTCAAGTTTACAGCCATTTTGTGCGTGTTCCTCGCCTATGTGAAAAATGCCGTTATTTTTACCCGGGGCAAGGGCGTGACCCAGCTGGGTGCTTGTTTGCTCCACCTTCCACCTCAGCGAAAGCGCCAAAAAAAAAGAGATGCCCCCCTCCCCAAGAACAACAACCAAATCGGCCCCCATCCCCCACACCCCCCCCCCCCCCACCCTAGGCCCGATGGCACGCGAGACTCCTTCTTTCTTCTCCCTCAGCTGCACCACCCACTTCTCGCTCTCGGTCTCTCTCACGCCGTGCTTACATTGTGAATACCCCGTTCCCCCCCCCCCCCCCCCACCCAGGTTGGTAGAGGTGGCGTCTCCCTGCCATGCATAGCTGATTTCTCGTAAGCCCCTTTTTTGAAATGGAGCGCTCCCCCCCCCCCCCCCCCTTTTTCAAAAAAGCAAACAGATTTTCTTACCTATCACCCCCCCCCCCCCACCCAGGTTGGTGGAGGTCGGGTCTCCCTCCAAGGGCCCCCCGCCGAGGAATGAACATCACACCGCCGTCCCAATTTTTGCAGAAAGAGAGGGGGAACCACGGTTCTCCGCTCTGCTCGCCCCCTACTCCTCTCCTCTTACTCCATCTCTCCGCCCACACCACCACCACCCCCACCCCCCCCCCCCCACCCCCCCTCACTAGCTGTAGCATTCTTTTTTGCAGAAAAAGATCCCCCTCGCAGATACACACAAAACGCGTCCAAAGTGGGTGGGGGGGTGGGGGGGGATGGGATGGGATGGGATGGGACTGAGTGGTGGTGGCGAGCCCCCCCCCCCCCCCCCCCCCCCGAGTCAAAAGAAAACGTGATCTGGCTGCACACAGGCAAGGGCTTTTTCGCTCCCTGCCAGGATTCTTGAGATCAGGGGGGATGGGGGGGGGGGGGGGAGGAGAGGATGTCTGTGGTCTTCTTTCTTTGTCCTGTTCGCGTTACAACGAAAAATGTTTAGCCCACCGCCCCCCCCCCCCTGAACCGAGGGAACTGGTATTCTTTTGCACATAACACACCTGTGTGGTACGGGAAATGCTACGAGGAACGCGATGGACTCGGGACTGCTGCTGACCTCTCTTGCTATGGTTTACTTATGTTTCGTGCTCCACCTGCTCCACCTCATTCTGCACTTCAGATGATCCACTTCACGTGGGTTACGGGGTTTGGGACAACGATGATATGTTGTGTCCGACGACAAGGTAAGGTAAGCTCATCGAGGTACACCAAACCGGAGTTGTCAAATCAAAAAAACCCGGTGGAAGCGTCCAATGCAACACTCACAGCATAGAGGCCAAGTGTTTCTCGTAGTATTTTTGTGCAGTTTGCCGCTGGGTAGGGGGGGGGGGGGTGGGGGTGGGAAATGAGATTTCGGAAGGGAAATGTACGAAAAATGGTTTTTTTTGGTGTTCCTGCGTGATCGAGGAATACTGAGTTTACGTTGCCCCCCCCCCCCCCCACCCACCTATCCCCCACATCCCCAATCCCTCTCTCGAGATTCAGACTCGGTGTAACAGTTTTTGTTCTTTGGCGGGTAGGCGATGCCACCCAACATGCCAAACAGTTTTTTTTACAAAGGAAGAAATGATTGGCCTCGCCTGGGCGCGATATGCAAGGGATCCGCAGATTGGCAGCGGAAAGGAGCACGGTTTTCCCCCTGCACTCCAGCGATTCTGGCCCCCAGCTCCCCCCTCCTCCCCCCGCACACCAACGGACTGGTCGCAGTTTGATGTGGGGTGTTGTTTGCTGCCGCGATGATGTTGTGATCCTTTTTACGCAAACTTTGCGGGCAGAAGATATCACTCCACCACAGCCAAACGTGCTCCGCACACCATCACAGGAGTTGGGGCATTTGTGTGCGGAAGCGCCGACGCATCACAAACAAAATACGAGCAAAAGAGCGGCTGGACTGGAGTGACACTTTCAGTTCGGTGTGCGCATCCCCACTCCCACTGCCACCACCACCACCACCACCACCACCTCCCCTTCCAGGTTACACACCACGCTGGGTCACACAAACCTCCCCCTCCCCGCACCCCGCTCCCCCGCCGCGCCCCCCCTTCTTCCTCGCTAATCTTCCCCCGATGTCAGTGCCGGTGCATGCACCCACTGCGCAGACGCACGCCCCTGCCTCCGGACTGTGCGAGTGGGTGCTACAGGAGAGGTTGCTGCTGTTCGCCATCCTCGTCCTGGCGGTGGAGCGGGTGCTGACATGGGCCGCTGTGCTGCACGACGACCCTGATTATCAGAAGTCTCTCAACGCGCAGTGGATGAGCCACTACGCTGGGATGGCACCGGTGGGGGCGAGGCGGCAGCAGCAGCAGCCGCAGCGCAGGCAGGAGGTCCCTGCTGGCACGGCACCCCAACGCCGCGACACTCCCCAGCCTGCCGGAGACGCAGCCAGCAGCCCCGAGCACCGCACCGCACCCGCCGTCAGCACAGTGCCTCTCGGCAGGCAGCAGCAGCAGGTGACTCACACTCCTGCTCCGGCTCCGCCGGCGCGGCTGCTTGATGCAGGCGAGGTGGCGCGGCACAGCGTCCGGTCTGACCTGTGGCTGGTGCTGAACGGCAAGGCCTTCGATGCCACCGCGTTCTGTGCGGAGCACCCTGGTGGTGCGGCGGCCCTGGAGAGGCATGCGGGGAGGGATGCAACGGAGGCATTCCTGCGCGTGCCGAGCCACACGTCGGCCGTGAGGAGGCACGATATGAGCAGGACGCTCAGGTCGATGTATGTCGGCGACATCGGCACGCCTTACAAAAAGTCAAAAACATCGCTTGTGTTTTGGTGACCTGCTCCCAACTTTTAAAAAAAAGGATTTGCCGGGTTTCTTTTGTTTTGTTTGTGCAAACCTTCTGGTCACCTGCACGTCACCTCACCCATAAGAGTGTTGTTGGTGGCGCCTGAACCAGCGTTGTTAAGCTTCTGATAGGGAGGGGGTACCTCAGGCGGATATGCGCAATACAAGAACAGCGCCTTCTGGCGAGTTTCAGCATATGTTGTTGTGCCCCGACCCGACCCGACAACACTAACAAAAAGCGGATTTGATGCACCCCCACCCCCCCCCCCCCCCCCCCACCCCACCCCTTGCTGGGAAGCACAGGGGTGCCTTGAGCGGTGTGGCGAGATGGGGCCTGGGTTCCTTGATCTTTCCTTACCCTTTCCTGCGACCCTACTCATGCTATACTCCACTCGTAAAAGGGCCGTCGGAGCTGGAAGGCGATCCTGCTCAGGTAAAGGTGTGGGCTGTGTGGCGACGCAACAACCCCCCCCCCCCCCCCCCAGCCCTGATGGATCCCCTTTTTGTTTGTTGCGTGTTGGCGCTTTCTGCACACAAAACCCTGAACCGATTGTCGCACCCCTGCGCCTGCCCCCACCACCACCCCACTATATCCACCAGGGCGGACACACCCACACACTACGCACGCGAGTCAGCCCGTCAACCCGACCCATTCAGCAGATCAGAAGCTCTGTTTCTGTCGATGGGTTGTGGTGCTTCTGCAGTTGAGGATGCACCCACACCGCTGCAGTCGAGTGACGACATCGAAAGCATGCTGTACGACGTCACGAGCCTCATGATGATGAATCCTCAGACCCCACCGAAGAATTGTGCCCCAACATCGATGGGCAGCATGTCGATATCTGCGACAGAGCTGAGCGCCCCGAGGTTCAAACCGAAGAAGTGCGGCACGCGCGTGATGGGGACCGGCCTGCCGTCGATCCACGTGAGCCCGCCTTCCAGCTGCATTCTGGGTGTCAGCGTCTCACACCTCAGGAGCCTTTCGCTCGGCTCTGGCTCCAGCACCCCCCTCGAGAGCGAGGACAGTTTCGAATCGTTGGGGTGAGAGGGGCTGAGTCCCAAGGATTCAGAGAAACGCCCACACCCATTGTGCTTCCCAGCTCTCGCAGCCCATTCGACACATCTCCGATTTCGTGCGGTGGAACCGTGGCGGCACCTCCGCGTCTCTTCGGCAACCCGGCGCACTTTGTGTGTGTTCTCCCCCCTTCACCAGCCGAGATTCCGTTGCTTTTGGAAAAGTTGGGGGTTATCTGCGTTTCCCCCCCCCCCTCCAATGCATCGGAAGTTTTTGCTGCCGACGCTCTGTCTTTTCTTTTTCTGCCCCCCTTTCTGCCCCTTCATTCTCTTGATCTTGGCACTCCGGTTGAACAGTTTGCGGTGGGGGGAAGGGGGGGGGGGGGTGGCGCAGCGAATGTTTGAAATAACTGAGTGCACAGATGCTAGACTCCTCATTATGATTCTTCCTTCACAGACCTGCCCATCCCCTCCCTCAAGGGGCCTTCGCTCTGTGCCAAACTGTGTCAGCTTGTCTCCTGTATTGTGAGGCGGATCACTTTTGCTGCACTTCTGAGCGAAGCCTCCACTCAGGTTGGCACAAAGTGGCCTCGACGACCCAAGGTAGTTTCGAGCGGTGGGATCCCTCGCTACCAGTCACAGCTTGTCAGCCGGTGAGGGGAAGTGGTCCGTCGCACACTTTTTCTCACTCAGTCACGTTTGCTGTGTTGGATGAGCGGACCTGCATCGTACAGAGCGTCCACGAAAGACGACGCACGAGAACTGATACGCTATCTCAGTCACACCTGGTAGCGGGGGCCATCGGTTTATTCTGTTGTATTTTGTTTGTTCGGCGTAGCCCAACTGGAGAAATTTTTTCTGTGCCTTGGATGCTGGGATCTTGCGACCCCAGACACCAACATCACACAACCTTCATCAGGGGGGGAGTGGTGGACACAAGAGAGTGGGTTCTGCGTTCCAAGCCGGAACAAAGAGGGTTGCCTGGATGTTCTTTTGTATTGTTTGTGTGTGCAACCTGCCCCTTTCCCCACCCCCGACTCCGCCCCACCCCCCCACACACACCGGGGATATTACTGTGCAGTTTCTGGGCGCCTTTGATACCTCTGACGTGCATCGCGGTGATCCCGCTGCTGCCCTCGCAAACTGGCACAGTTTCCAGTGGCGGGGCATTTCCCTCTGTGACATTGTGCGGTCAAAACTGTGAGACTTATGTAAACCACTAACCGGTACTCATGTATGTGTCGAAGTCCACCGTGTGGGGTAGGGTCGGGTGTTCGTTGCTCCTCTTCTTTTGTAGATTCCACCCGGTTGCATTAGTTTCCTGTGGCGAACGTCCTTCCCGTGTGGGTGTCCGGTTGTGTCTCTGCGTGCCGCCACTCCCTTCCACCGCCACCGAAGCGGGCCCGCAGGAGCAGCTAGCTGTCCAGGGCGCCCGTTCTAGTAATCCCTGTTTGCGATGGAATAAATGGTTTGGCGTTCTTCTTCTTTGATGTCCCTATCAGTCTGAGTTCACTGAAAGCGAAATATGTTGTGATTGCGCACAAACGGTTGCCTGGCTTCTAGCGCATGTGTACAAGAAGCTGAACCCGTCTTTTTGAATTTTCGTATGAAAAGCGAAAGGCGGCATTTCCATGCCGTTCTCTACCTCTTCCTTCTCCCCATTCCCCGATGAAACTCACTGCGCCTTCTGCTGCATCTTGCGGCCCCCTCCACCGCCACTTCACCAGACGGTGGGAGTGGTGTGCACAAAGAGCGGGGCCTGGCACGTTCGAAGATGCTATCCTCATGATTGCTCATTGCTCTGTCTTTTTTCTTTGCGAACCCTACCTTGTTCATGCACACCAATGGCCCGGCCTCGAGCAGTCCGAGTCTCTCCCTTGAATGCTGGAGGCTTCTCTGCACGAGGATCTAACGGTTGCTTCATGTGCATCCCCTCTCCACAGCTCGGCACATTGTCACCCTTGTCTTTTTGGCGGCATGTAAGAAGGGAATTCGGCCTGAACTTCCTTGCACTGCAGCCTGCTCTGCTGCACGGCAGGGCGCGTGGCAATGCGACTCCATCAATCAGGTGAGGTGCACAGAGTTACGGTTTTTGGCGGTCACCCCTGCCGTTTTGTGCACAGAACTATACAATGGCCTGATCTGGATTGCTTTGTTGCTTCGTGTGTGAATCTTTTTGTCTCCCTGCACGACTCCAGCTATATTTTTACGCACACGACCTTCGCGCGGAAAGTGTCATTCAGCTCTGCCAAACGTGCTCTACACACCACCCCCTTCATCAGGCAAGTGGGTTTGTAAGTGTGTGTGGAAGTGTCAACGCATGAAACGAAGTATCATACAGTAGAGAAAGAGCGGCAGAGTTGAAGTGACACTTTTTTGCAAACTCGGAACTCGCCAGTTTCGAGCAGCCCTCTTTTTCACACACAACAAGAAGAAAGCTTGTCACAGTGAAAAAGATAGTTGGCAGCGCTTTGGGTGACAAACACAATCTACCTTGCCTTGTTGCTATGACTGTGCGCACATTCACACCAACCTTCATTCTCATCAGGCAAAACACGTGGGAGCTTCCCGGGTTTGGCGCACAAACAACGCCTTATCTTTTTTGGAGTTGTGCCAACAACGCAGGAAACTTTGCTATGCAGATTGCGCAGGACACACCACACCCGCAGCAGGCGTGTGGGGTGTTCTCGCGATCGACGAATACCCGCTGGTTCTTCTCTCCCCTTTCTGATTTGCAGACACAAAGTTTTTGTCCTGCACGAGCCCAAGTTGTATGTCCCACTTGCCAAAGGGATGAAGCCATGTGGGGATGTGTGCGTTGCGTGTAGCGCTAAAAAAAAGCGCTCGCGCACACACACACCCTCGAAGTTTCTTTCCAAGGATTTCAGCATACTGCTATCGCAACAACACCCACCGAACCTTCTCAACCCCAATTTGGGATCGTCGCGAGGGAGGTCCTTGACGCAGCGCTCTCTCTACAGACTACCACCCTCTCCCCCCCCCTCTTATGCAGAGGCGCTACACACCCTGTCCCATTGTGCATTGACCTGCCTTGTACATCATATCTGGTGTAGTGGTGACTACAAAAAGGACATTGCGAGAAGGTGCTGGATGACTTGCTTTTCCAGTCACTCTCGACGATCAAACCCCCTCGTATGCAGACACACCGCACGCTGGCCGTGCACACATCACATGCCCAGCACGTTCATACCCTCATACCCTCGGGCATGATCGGGGCGTGGGTGGTGGTGGGGGTTGGCAAGGGGTAGAGGACGTGCCCCTGCCGTACAGCACTGCATCGCGCACAGCATTTGTGTGGCGAGCAGGTTGGGCCACACGACTCAGAGGATTGCTCTCCTGCTGCCCCAACACGCCACCGCACACAGAAATACCAAATTTACTATTCTTTACGTTTGCTTCACTCACTCGCTACAGGGAAACATGAAGGGAAGAAGGAAACCTTGTTGTTTTGTTGACAGCTTCCACCTATATATTTTGTCTCGCTGGGAGAGGGGGGGGGGGGGGGAAACACGCTCACACACGAAACACCCACGACACCTCCAGATCAGGACAACCGCCGGTGGCACCCCACTAAACCAGAGAAGGGGGTCGGTCCCCCCACCCCCCCCCCCCCCTTACACGGTGGGATCTTGTAAATTTTACATGTATAACTACAAGTATATACATGTATTATACATGTATACCGTATACGTAAATATTATGGAACGTAAATATTATGGAACGGGCCCATTTTTGGCCGGTCCGTTCCATAATATTTACGTTCCATAATATTTACAGGGCCAGTTGGGGACTCGGTGGTGAGGACGGCTTGCGTCAGGAATCGCGCGAAAAGTGCACGAGTAGGTCCCGTCAGGGACTCTGTATGCCGTCCGATCACCTGGTCCAAGTCCCCGAGTCGCAGAAAGCCCTGTAAATATTATGGAACGAAAAAAATCTGGAACGTCAACCCACCAGCGTTCCAAAATATTTACGTTCCATAATATTTACGTTCCATAATATTTACGTTCCAAAATATTTACGTATACGGTAATACTTGCATGTCAACTATTATACATGTATAATACATGTATATGCCTGAAATATACATGTAAAATACATGTATATCAAGTAAAAATACAAGTATAATACTTGCATGTCAACTATTACCGTATACGTAAATATTTTGGAACGTAAATATTATGGAACGTAATTATTATGGAACGTAAATATTATGGAACGCTGGTGGGTTGGCGTTCCAGATTTTTTTCGTTCCATAATATTTACAGGGCTTTCTGCGACTCGGGGACTTGGACCAGGTGATCGGACGGCATACAGAGTCCCTGACGGGACCTACTCGTGCACTTTTCGTGCGATTCCTGAGGCAAACCATCCTCACCACCGAGTCCCCAACTGGCCCTGTAAATATTTTGGAACGTAAATATTATGGAACGGACCGGGCAAAAATGGGCCCGTTCCATAATATTTACGTTCCATAATATTTACGTATACGGTATACCGTATACGTAAATATTTTGGAACGTAAATATTATGGAACGTAAATATTATGGAACGTAAATATTTTGGAACGCTGGTGGGTTGGCGTTCCAGATTTTTTTCGTTCCATAATATTTACAGGGCTTTCTGCGACTCGGGGACTTGGACCAGGTGATCGGACGGCATACAGAGTCCCTGACGGGACCTACTCGTGCACTTTTCGCGCGATTCCTGACGCAAGCCGTCCTCACCACCGAGTCCCCAACTGGCCCTGTAAATATTATGGAACGTAAATATTATGGAACGGACCGGCCAAAAATGGGCCCGTTCCATAATATTTACGTTCCATAATATTTACGTATACGGTACTTGTATTTTTACTTGATATACATGTATTTTACATGTATATTTCAGGCATTTACATGTATTTTACATGTATAATACTTGCATGACAAGTAAAATACTTGCATGCAAGTAAAATACATGTATTTTACTTGCATGCAAGTATTTTACTTGTCATGCAAGTATTTTACATGTATAATACTTGCATGACAAGTATTATACATGTAAAATACATGTAAATGCCTGAAATATACATGTAAAATACATGTATATCAAGTAAAAATACATGTATAATAGTTGACATGCAAGTATTATACTTGTATTTTTACTTGATATACATGTATTTTACATGTATATTTCAGGCATATACATGTATTATACATGTATAATAGTTGACATGCAAGTATTATACATGTATACCGTAAACGGAAAAAGGGTGGACCGTAAAAATGTTCCAAGTTCCCAAAAAAAGGCCAAACGTTCCATCTTTTTTACGGTCCACCATTTATTGGGACTGAATATGGAAAAGACAATGCGTTTTTCGCCCGCGGGCTGGTGGGTTGCGGGGCGCGGACTGCGGCCTCCACGCCGCAGACACCCACACGTAGGCCTCCCGACCTCCCAGCTTTGGACCCTCCCTCCACCACCGCAACCAACACCAGCAAGAGAAGCAAGTCCTCCCTGCGTGTGGAAAAGGCACGATCTCACCTCGAGACTCACCCACCACCACACCTCGAGAAGTGTAGTACCATGCAAGGAGCATTCCGGTAGAAGTAAAAGTAGAACCTGCTGCACGAGCCCACAAAAGCAGCCACAGTACGGCAGGGCGCGCAGACAGAAGCTGAGACCACCGGGCTCCCTCCAGATGTAAATTCGTGAATCAGTGCCCGAAAAATTCAGGGAAATCGTACTCCTTTAGTGTAGTACACCCTGCAGTAACTGTGGGAGAACAGTTCCCGGACGATGGTGAGTGCACACTCTGTGCTGAGGCCCTGTGGTGTTAATCCTGCAGCTTCAGCCGTACGATTTCCTTGGTTCCTTCGCGACTTCGTCGCGAAGGAACTCGTAAAAAAAACCGCCAAGTCCACGATCCCAACCGTAAAATAGGTGGACCGTAAAAATGTTCCAAGTTCCGGAAAAATCCCATTTGTTCCATCTTTTTTACGGTCCACCTATAGTACGGTTCACCTTTATTACGGTCCACAATATTTCCGTTTACGGTAATACATGTATTATACTTGTAGTTATACATGTAAAATTTACAAGATCCCACCGTGTAGGGGGGGTCATAAGCCCGTACAAAACCACATTTTTCAACATACCATCAGAACCGCCCTAATACCTGATCTGACCCGAAAATCCGACCCATACCCCCCCGGAAACCGTCTGGAGCCCACTTGTGACACCTGATGCGCACTTTTGTGATGATTTTTTGGGGTCCTAAAAAATGTACCTCAGTTTCGTACCTTGCCTTTGTACCTGAACCACTCCCGACCGCAGTATTTCGTTCTTTGCAAGGAAAGGGTATCACTACGCTCACCCAGCACGCCGAGCAACACATGCCGTGTGCCTAGGGCCTCGCAGAGGTGTCAGATGCTGCTGCAGAGGGGTACCTTGCTCGAAAGACGCTCGCCAAACGGGAGATGTGCGGGGTCCCGGCAGAGAGCGTTGTGGCAGACCTGCGTCAGAAGAAAACGGCACACGACATCCGTGAGGCGACATTATTTCGGGCGCTCCGTCGGGCTGGGTACATAGGAGAGCGAGTGGGACGTGGTGACGACAGATATATGCAGTGGTGCATCAACTGCACGCACGTGCGAAAAGCGGCGTTCCTTGCTGGCCAAGAAAGATGTCACCTGCACTCCTACTCCTCCCACTCCTCCTGCTCCTACCCCTACACCAACTGATGTGGGCAGTGAGAGTGATGGCAGCTCCAGAGCAGCAGATGATCTAGGAAGCGATGAGCGGGTCAGCCGGGCAGACTACCCCAGTCCGTACCGGAAGTACGAAGCGTTGCGGGCCCGCCACCACCGCCTCCAGGAGAGGACCCGAGGATTAAGAGTAGGGTTGTACAACGCCAGGGGAGAGTATTCCCCTGGCGTTGAGACATCCCTGACGATCTTGCGGTCGCACTGTGGGGGTTGAGTCGGCAGGCAGATGCCTATCCAATGACTTTGTTGAGTCCTCACATGGTACACTCTCATACGTGCTGTTGAGACTGCGTGGTGTACTACACCCAGAAGGTGGCTGAACTCATTCAGCTGGCGCAACAACACAACATTCCCACCAATCAGGTACAAGAAAGACCTTGCCGAGGCACTGGGGAGGCAACATCGTGCCACCTGAGCCGGAACCACCGCAGAAAAGGCAAAGAACGAAATATTGCGGTCGGGAGTGGTTCAGGTACAAAGGCAAGGTACGAAACTGAGGTACATTTTTTAGGACCCCAAAAAATCATCACAAAAGTGCGCATCAGGTGTCACAAGTGGGCTCCAGACGGTTTCCGGGGGGGTATGGGTCGGATTTTCGGGTCAGATCAGGTAT
The DNA here is from genome assembly GCA_963210315.1 of Rhynchopus euleeides. Classification (NCBI taxonomy): domain Eukaryota; phylum Euglenozoa; class Diplonemea; order Diplonemida; family Diplonemidae; genus Rhynchopus; species Rhynchopus euleeides. The sequence continues at coordinate 1,506,671 of OY723279.1, forward strand.
TAGGGCGGTTCTGATGGTATGTTGAAATTTTTGGTATTTGTACGTTTTTAGGGGGGCTTATGACCCCCCCTACCCCCCCCCCCCCTCCGCCTCCGAAACCCAAATCCAACCCCCCCCCCCCCCCCTTGGCTTGGATGCACCGCCCGCACCAAGCGTGAACAAAAGGGCGAGGGTCGGGTTTACAACTGCGGCGCCCCTTGTTTTCAGTCTTTCCCCCCCGAACCCCTGCCCCGCGCACCACCACCCCCTCCCCCCCTCCCGTTGTGCATTGATCTGCCTTGTACAACATATCTGGTGTAGTGCTGGGAGACTTGCTTTTTTGCCTTCCACTCTCGACAATCAAAAAAAATTCACCCCCCCCCCCCCCCCCCACAACCTGCATCACGAGTGAAGGGTGATTCTTGTGGAGCCTTCGGCTTCCATTTCACTCCCCCCGCCTCCCCACTCCCACCCCCAACATATGATGCGTAGCACGTCGGTAGCGCAGGTTGCTGCCGAGGCGCCGGCGGCTCATAGGGTGATCCATGTCCCCATCATTGCTGTTATAGTCTGTGCGATGCTTGTCAGCACATCCTCCTCCATCGCCGGTGGGCTCCTCATCTACTTCCAAGGCCTGAAGTCTTTGGAGGAGGCTGTTGAGCAGACGAGCAAAAGCGAGGTAACGAGTCTCGCTGCAAGGCTCGATTCGGTCGACGGGATGGTTCTGGCATGCCTGGGGCAGCTGAAGCAGTTTTTCTATTCGCAGAAGCAGATCAACGGCACCGACACCGAGGAGTGGGTGGATCGGATGAACGCCCTCTTCTTCGCGCAGGTCAACGCATCCAGCTCGCTCTACTTCGCTGCGCTGATGCTGCATCCTTACAGCCCACGGCACAACGCAACATTTGTCTACGCCACGGTTTGGTCCGACCTCTCAAGGGATGGCAGCCGCAACATGCTTGTCGCCGACGCCGGCCCCCACTTCCTCCCAAACAACGTCGGGGGGAACATGATGGTCCGTGCCTTCGCGATGAACCGCACCACCGGAAACCGCGGCAAGTTTCTCTACAACTGGACCTCAAAAATAAGGGGGTACGAGGACGACGGGGTGACCTACACCATCGACCCCGCCAGCGACACCATCGCGGATGGCCCGGGGCTGCGGTACGGCTTCACGCGGGGGAGGCTTGTCGCAGACGCTCATGCTGAGGCGAAGCGTGGCCCGCGTCTCTGGCATACCCCACCGGATTTCCTCTATAGCTACCACAGCCTCGACGCGGTGTACCACCCCCCGGATCCCCCGCACCCATGGCATGCGCAGCGCGCAGTCCGGATATCCGTTGGGTACCTCTCGAAGGCATTCCAGGATGTGATGGAGTCGCACCAGAGGGTCGGGGGTACCGAAATACTCCTCGTATCGCGCAGCAGCGCCCCCTCTGAGGACGGGCGTGTCCTGGCCACGACCCGCCAGGGGTACTCCCCGGTCCCCCCGGAGTGCCGAGGGAGGCGCATCCAGGGGGAGGACGCGGAGTATCTGGGATGCTTTGCTAACATCACATTCCACTTCCCGGAGGTGGTGCAGGATGCGTATCGGGTGTTGGGCAACACACCTTACGGGGCCTTTGTCAGATCAGACGTGGGGGGGACAGACCACTTCCTCCGCAGGGAGCACGTCGCGGGATCCCGCGAGCTTATCTGGATCTGCCCCGCCTCCGATGTCGACGGGGATGTCCGAGAATCCCTATGGGTTCTCATCGCATTCTCCCTCCTCGTCCTGCTGTTCGACACGCTCGTCTCCCTCGGGGAGCTCTTTTTCATCGCGCTGCCCCTCCGCCGCCTCGCCTCGTCGATCAACTCCATCGGGCGTCTCCAAACCGACTCCGCGATGGGGTATATCAAATCCTATCAAGCCCGAACCCTCATGGTGAAGGAGATCAGCACGCTGATGGCGGGGATGACCGATACAATCCTCCAGCTTCATGAATACCGCACGTTTCTCCCGCAGTCCATCCTTGCTGGGGGTGGCAGCAGCAGCGGTGCCTCGGAGAGGCGCACCGCGTCGGTCGCCACGCTGCTGCAGCGCGACGCGCCCTGCGGGGATGAGGTAGCGGTTGTCTTCACCGACATCCGTGGGTCCACCAAGCTATGGGAGGCCTGCCACTCCGCAATGAGCGACAGCCTGAAGCTGCACAACGCGGTTGTCAGAGAGTGCATCGCGCGGCACGACGGGTACGAGGTTAAAACAATCGGGGATGCTTTCATGGTTGCCTTCGACACGCCGGATGACGCCGTGATGTTCTCTCTCAACCTCCAGGAGCGCCTGGCCGAAGCCGACTGGCCGAATGACCTCCTCAATGAACCCCTCTGCACCCGCGATCCGAAGGGCGACTGGGCTGGCCTCCGCATCCGGGTGGGGGTTGCCGCAGGCCCCGTCGAGCTCCAGTTCGACGAGGTGACAGGTAGGTTTGACTACTTCGGACCCACGGTGAACCGAGCGGCGCGCATGGAAGGGATGAGTCGAGGCGGGACGCTGGGTTTGGAGACAGGCCTCCTCGACGCGCTATCCCCAGCGACGTGTCGTGCGGGCATCGTCATTCCAATCGGGCAGCAGAGCCTGAAGGGCATCGCCCAACCTGTCAACGCGGCTCTCCTCGTTCCGGCGTCACTCTCGCGGCGCGCCTCCTGCATCCAAGGGGAGCTCCGTCAGGAGGACCGGGACAAGACGCTCGACGCTCCTTGCCGATCCCCGACACCGTCCCTCTCGACGAGCATGCACGGCAGAGGCGGGCTGGGCTTGCAGATCCATTCGATGACCCCGGCGCTGATGGCGACGGTGGGGCAGCTGACGCAGCTGCTCGACCTGACCCACACCTCCGATGGCTATCAGCCAAACTACCTCGTCACCGCAGCCATGTCGGCGCTGGAGCGTACGGAGGGGTCCATCCTCACAGTCACGGGGTGTGCCGTGGAGGTGGGGTGGAATGTCGGACCGCGCGCCTGCGCTTCCCACATCGAATCTGCCTTCCGTTTTGCCGGGTGGATCAACAGGTCGCTCGGGGATGACGTGCGGTGTGGGCTCAGCACGGGGCCCATGCGGACCGGATCTGTCGGGTCGCAGGGGCAGAGGTTTGTCGCCGCGATCGGCGGCAGCGCTCTGCACGCAGCGCTCACCCTCTACCACTCGGAGGATCTGGGCGTGCGGTTCATCTACACGTCTGACGCGGGGCAGACCCTCACCGACCTCTGCAACCGGGGATTTGTCCGCCCCATCGGGACGCGGGTTATCGCCTCTTCCAAGCTCCTCATCCACCAAGTCAACACGGTGCGGGTCCTGCAGTGGTGCGACGACAAGCTGGTGCCGCTGCTGGCGAAATGCGAGGCCTTCGACAACGGCGTGGAGCCGCAGGAGGACGGGTGGGGCCCGGCGTACTGCGAGGCGTTCCATGCGTGCGACGTGGGGGAGCTTCTCCGGATTGCAGAGAAAGACACCGTGGTGTCGGGTGTGCACGCGAGGCTTGTCGACCAGCCGTCAAACCCTCTGTGCGTCGTGTCCTCCGGGCCTGTCTGGAGTGCTGCATAAGGAAAGGGTGGAGGGATGTTTGTAAAAAAAAGGGGGGGTTCGACACTTCGTGGTGGTGGGTGGGTGTGTGCAACTTTTGAGTTGAGACTCCGCAGTGTCGTGTATTGCCCCCCCTCGGGACAAAGGTGGAGGTGGGCATCAGAGTCTCGCTCGGTGCGGCCGACACTAAAACTGAAAGGTTAAACCTTGCGTGCGTGTGTTGTTGTGTGGATGGCCCGGGAGGGATCAGGAAAGGGTAGGCAATCAGGGCATGCACGCACACAGGTCACAGCTCACCGTTCTCACTTTTTCGCTTGATTTTCTGAGGTTCCCACCCCCCACCCAGCGTCCACTTCCAGTGTCTCTGTTTCCGACTTCTGATTTCTTCTTACGCACACGACTTTCGCGCGGAAAGTGTCATTCAGCTCTGCCAAACGTGCTCTACACACCACCCCCTTCATCAGGCAAGTGGGTTTGTAAGTGTGTGTGGAAGCGTCAACGCATCAAACGAAGTATCAACAGTAGAGAAAGAGCGGCAGAGTTGAAGTGACACTTTTTCGATGGCGTGTCGGTTCTTCTCGCGCATATGGTGTTTCCACACTTCATGCCTGTGGTTCCGGTGGCGTGGTCAGTCTAGGGGAGGGTTCTGTGCCTGTTCTGTGCCACCTGTACGCAGGGGGTATCCGGGGCGATTTTTTTTTCCGCACACTCGTGTGAGCAGAAAGTCACCCACCACAGCAAGCATCCAAACGTGCTCTATACACTAACCCCACCCTTCATCAGGCTCAGGGTGTGATTATCACTTTAGGGTTTGTGTGTAGAAGCGTCAACGCATCAACAAACAAAATACAGGCTAAGAGCGGTTGCTGCTGAATGGTGAAGTGACTTTTGTGTCAAAACGCACCGTGCTCACGGGAAGTGGGAGAAATGTTTTGTTCACCTGCACTCCACGCCCCAACGTGCAGGTGGCCAGAAGGTTTGCACAAAACAGAACAAAAGAAACCCGGCAAATTTGCACGCGCTCCGTTTCCACGGGGCACCTCCTCATGTGCAGCGAACGCCCCCCACTGGCGGGGGGCTTGTCAAAAGCCTGAACTGAGAAGCAGCCTATTAGACGCAACGCCTTCTGGTGGCTTTGGTTTGGATGACCTTCACACCCCCGACGCACCCCACCCACATCACAGGCCAGAAGAACATCTTGTGTGTGCCGAGGCACACTTTGTGCGGTCATGAGTGGAGGGCGTCTGCCCATCAACACCTTTTTTACGTGTAGAAGTGTCAGCGCATCAAGGGAACGGTAGCACGCGCAAAAGTGAGGAGGAGAACGACCGCAGTGGCACTTTTTGCACAGACATCCAACACACACACACACACAGGAGCACTGCAGGAGCTCGACGAACACCCCACCCCCCATTCTACTACACACGAGGGCGGCTTCTGCAAACCTGCAGGTGCGCCTCACCGGCGTATCTGTGCCCCTCTCATCGTGCTCGCGCTGTGCCTCCCCCGACCCTACCCCCCTGCGTACAGTAAGTGAAGGGGGTGCTGGGTGGGGCGGGCTTCGATACACCCCCCTCCCTCTCTCTCTCTCTCCCCCTCTCCCTCTGTCCTTTATCTCAAACCGTGTGTGTGTGTTTTTCTGCTTTACCATACCATACCGCATTTACCCCCCCCCCCCCTCCCCTGCCTGCCTTTCTTGGTTATTTGCGAGTTTTGACCTTTTATTTTATCCCCCCCCACCCCCCGTTTCTCTCGGATACATAAAAGAACTCTTCACATATCATCCCCCCCCCCCCTCCCCCTCAGCCCCTCACCCCCTCCCCTCCCCTCCCACCACCACCACATGGGAACATCCTCCTCTAGCACGAAGGGGCAACGAAGCGTTGCAGCAACTGGAGGAGATGTCCCAGCCATAGGCCATGCGGCATCGCCTGCGGTCTCCCCGAGGGGGCAGGGTGCGGGGCAGCGGCAGCAGGGAAACGGCTCCGCCGGGGGGTCGAGCTGGGCCCGGCCGTCGCGGCAGGGGCAGGGCGGAGATGCATCAGCAGCAGCCGCCTTATCCGCTTCTCCACCGCAGGCATCCCCCTCCAATAGGGGCTCCCACGTGTCGCTCCCCTCCGAGCTGTCGGAGATCCCGGGGTTTTCCGCCACCGCCGGGGCCTACGACATCGACATTGTCGTCGCCACCGAAACAGCCTTTGCCGGATCCTGCCTCGAAGGCGTGGCTGCTCTGCGCCCCCCCCGCGGCAGGCCTGTTATCCTCGCTGGAGGCGATGCCTTACCAACCCCCTCCTGGAAAAATCGCGCCCTCCCCCTCACTGTCCTCATCGTGCAGTCGAGAGGTGTGGGAGTGCAGCCCATGGGAGGGGTGGGCGGTTCCAGCGTCTCCGGCAGGTCCATTCTGTTCTGCAACCCCGAGACAGGGGATGTGGTGTGGCGGGTCGCAACGGGCGACATCTTCAAGGCGGTTGTGCAGCGCCCCTCCGCAGCCAGCCCCTCCGGGGGCGGCAGCAACCCCGCCACGGCCACCCCTGCCTCCCCTGCATCTCCTTCATCCCCGGCTTCGCCGGGTGGTGGGGCGGGAGCGGCAGGAGCGGTCGGAACTGTCGACTGCACCGCCCTCCTCGTCCTCCATATCAAGGAAGGGGGCGAGGAGATTGCCGGGGAGGGGGGGGATGGCAGAGGCAGAGGGGCGTCGTCCCCAACCACCCCGGCCCCGCTGGAGTACCACATAGTGGTGGAGGTGTCCGTCGGGGATGCCGTGAATCGGCCCGCCTTTGCGCTGCAGGGAGGGTCGGATTTGATCCCGGATCTGCTGGATAGGGTTCCGGATGCGGCGTCCCGGATCTGCCGTTCCTCCCCGGGGAAGCTGCAAGGCATGCTCGAGGCTGTCTTTGGGAGCGGCGGAGGCGCGGCTGCGACCCCCGGAATTGGCAGCGGCGGCAGGACCGCGCAGGCCACCTCCCCGGACACCACCCCGCCCTCCACAACACCGACGACGCCCGCCTCGCCGTGCATCGGGGGCAAGCGGGGCGCACCTTCACCGTCATCGCCATCATCGCCGTCATCCCCTTCGTCTCCTCTGCCCCCGGCACCACTGCCTGTGTCTGCGGAGGTTTCGGCAGCCCCAGCGGTGGGTGATCCAGAGAGGGGGCAGCGGGGTGGCGGCGGCGTGCTGGGGGGCAACGCGGAGGAGCGGCTGTCGCTGCTGACGGCGATGCAGCCGCTGGTGGTAGGGGAGACGGCGGCGGCGCTGAGGGTGCAGGAGGCACCGCCGGCTGCGCTGCAGCCGGCGGGTCAGAAGAAGTGGCGGATTCCGTTTAAGCGGGCCATAGAGGAGGCGGGGGTGGCGCAGGCGGCGGAGGGGGTGATGCGCCAGCAGCAGGAGCAGCGGCGGCAGCGGCAGCAGGAGGAGGTGCGACGTGCCTCTGCGGTGCTGCAGGTGGATGCGCTGCACCCGGGTTTCGACGCCCAGGTTGCCGCGGCCGTGAGGGGGCAGATGAGGGCGTATCTTTTGAGTCAGGAGAGCCGGCGCCCTGTGCCTGCTCTGTGATTTGTGTGTGGGCCGGGGTGGTTGCGGGGGAGGAGGTGGTGTATCTGACAGCGGAGGGGGGGGGGGGGGGGTGGTCTGGAAAACACACACGCCCCCCGCCCCCCCGGATGTTTGACGACGAAAAGACGGAAAAAAAAGAATCGGTTTTTTTTCTTACCCTCTCTGAGGCTCTCGCCACGGCCCCCCCCCCCTGTTTCCCGCCATGTTTCTCTGTTTCGATTCCCTCTCTTCTCTCCCTCCCCAACTGTCAACCTATCGCCTTGCATACTCACGAGCGCTGTTTGTGCAGGGTGGGGGGGGGGGGGGTCTCCCCCCCCTCTCTGCATAACCACCACCGATAGTACACCGTGCCATATCTTTACATCTCCCTCCCCCCACCCCCACCCCCTTCCCCCCACGCACCCCGCCCGTGCATGGCTCGGGGCAGAACCTGCAGGTCGAGTGGAAGGGCTTCTGCTGTTTCTTCGAGTTCACCATTCCCGGTCTCCCCCTCCCCCTCCCCTCCCTCCGTCCCACCCTCCCCCTGTCCAGCTGGTGGGCTCACGAATGAACTGGCTGTACCACCCGTTTGAACGGGGGTGGGTGGGGGGTGGGGTGGGGTGGGGGGACTGGGGTGTGCCAGCGGGGCCGCTTCTTCTCTCCCTTCTCGATAACCCTATGGGGGGGTCTTCGCTGGTCTTCGTCAGTCTTTCGTCAGTTTTCAGCTATTTCAGCAGGAGGTGCATCAAAAATGCACTGACGATTGCACCATAGCGAAGACCCCCGATCTCTCTATTTCTCAAGCGCGCCTTGACACCGCCGCTGCACCACGGTGTGCTGCTGCTGCCCTCCTACCCCCCCCCCCCCCCTCAACAATCACTTCTGAACGAGTTCACCACTGGTCACTGGATTTCAGACACAACCTGCATAACGATTGAAGGGAGATCATCCTTTGCGATCCCTTCGGGGGGGGGGGGGCCCTCGCTACCAGAGATGTGACTGAGTGAGAAAAAAGTGAGCTCCAGCCCCACCTTCCCCTCGCTTGACCGGTAGCGAGGGCCCCCTTCTGCTTCTATTTCATTACCCCCATCCCCCATCCCCCCTCTCAACAATCTCTTCTCCATTCTATACTCTTTACCTCCCCCACCCCCTTCCCCTGAAGCTCTGGCCAACACAAGCGTGTGTCAAAGCAAACGTCACGTCTTTCTTCCCACTGCCTATCTCTCTGAAGGGGCTTGACAACGTGTCGCTGACGAGCTGCTCCCCTGAAACTCCAGCCCAAACGCAAGCGTCGCGTGAGAGGGACCGCTTTCTCGTTGTAGTTCCGGCCTTCCAATCCGACATCTTCCCCTGGCAGGCCTTAGCAGGTATTACCAGGATCAAGGGAACCTGAGGTAGCGAGCCTCAGTCCCTCAGGCCAACATGCGCCTCTGTCTATCTCACCTGGGGGGTTTGATTTAAGCGTTTGACGCTTCCACAGCACACATCCCACCCCGCTCAGAGTGAGGAGGGACGGGGCACGCCGTTTGAGGGGCGGCATCAGCAGCAGCAGCCCGGTCTCCAGAGCTGCGGCCATCGCCACGCGCGAGCCGGTGGGATCGCTGCAGGCGTCGCCTTTGCGTGCGGAGCATCCGGGTGAGTGTGAGCCGGGGTTGAGTTGGTCCTGACATATTTTTAAATAAAAACGCGGGGGTCGCTTTCCATTTCCCTCCCTCCCCCCCCCCCCCCCCCCCCCTAGGCAGAGACCCCGATAAGAATCCGACCCCCTGACCCCACCCGACCCCCGACCCCCTCTTATAAAAGACCCCCCCCCCCCAAATATCTGCACGGTGGGATCTTGTAAATTTTACATGTATAACTACAAGTATATACATGTATTATACATGTATAATACTTGCATGTCAACTATTATACATGTATAATACATGTATATGCCTGAAATATACATGTAAAATACATGTATATCAAGTAAAAATACAAGTATAATACTTGCATGTCAACTACCGTATACGTAAATATTTTGGAACGTAAATATTATGGAACGTAAATATTATGGAACGTAAATATTATGGAACGCTGGTGGGTTGGCGTTCCAGATTTTTTCGTTCCATAATATTTACAGGGCTTTCTGCGACTCGGGGACTTGGACCAGGTGATCGGACGGCATGCAGAGTCCCTGACGGGACCTACTCGTGCACTTTTCGCGAGATTCCTGACGCAAGCCGTCATCACCACCGAGTCCCCAACTGGCCCTGTAAATATTTTGGAACGTAAATATTATGGAACGGACCGGCCAAAAATGGGCCCGTTCCATAATATTTACGTTCCATAATATTTACGTATACGGTATTATACTTGTATTTTTACTTGATATACATGTATTTTACATGTATATTTCAGGCATTTACATGTATTTTACATGTATAATACTTGTCATGCAAGTATTATACATGTAAAATACTTGCATGACAAGTAAAATACATGTATAATACTTGCATGACAAGTAAAATACTTTCATGTATTTTACTTGCATGCAAGTATTTTACTTGTCATGCAAGTATTTTACATGTATAATACTTGCATGACAAGTATTATACATGTAAAATACATGTAAATGCCTGAAATATACATGTAAAATACATGTATATCAAGTAAAAATACAAGTATAATAGTTGACATGCAAGTATTATACTTGTATTTTTACTTGATATACATGTATTTTACATGTATATTTCAGGCATATACCGTAAACGGAAATATTGTGGACCGTAATAAAGGTGAACCGTACTATAGGTGGACCGTAAAAAAGATGGAACAAATGGGATTTTTCCGGAACTTGGAACATTTTTACGGTCCACCTATTTTACGGTTGGGATAGTGGACTTGGCGGTTTTTTTTACGAATTCCTTCGACGAAGTCGCGAAGGAACCAAGGAAATCGCACGACTGAAGCTGCAGGATTAACACCACAGGGCCTCAACACAGAGTGTGCGCTCACCATCGTCCGGGAACTGTTCTCCCACAGTTACTGCAGGGTGTACTACACTAAAGGAGTACGATTTCCCTGAATTTTCCGGGCACTGATTCACGAATTTACATCCGGAGGGAGCCCGGTGGTCTCAGCTTCTGTCTGCGCGCCCTGCCGTACTGTGGCTGCTTTTGTGGGCTCGTGCAGCAGGTTCTACTTTTACTTCTACCGGAACGCTCCTTGCATGGTACTACACTTCTCGAGGTGTGGTGGTGGGTGAGTCTCGAGGTGAGTGGTGGTGATCGTGCCCTTTCCACACGCAGGGAGGACTTGCTTCTCTTGCTGGTGTTGGTTGCGGTGGTGGAGGGAGGGTCCAAAGCTGGGAGGTCGGGAGGCCTACGTGCGGGAGTCTGCGGCGTGGAGGCCGCAGTCCGCGCCCCGCAACCCACCAGCCCGCGGGCGAAAATCGCATTGTCTTTTCCATATGCAGTCCCAACAAATGGTGGACCGTAAAAAAGATGGAACGTTTGGCCTTTTTTTGGGAACTTGGAACATTTTTACGGTCCACCCTTTTTCCGTTTACGGTACATGTATTATACATGTATAATAGTTGACATGCAAGTATTATACATGTATAATACATGTATTATACTTGTAGTTATACATGTAAAATTTACAAGATCCCACCGTGTGGGAAAACCCCTGGGTTTTTCCCGAGGAAACGCGGGTTTCTCCCTCTGTTGCATTGTTTGGACTCCGTGCGGATCGTAGTGGGGTCACTTTGTTGGTGTAGGTGCCACACAACACCCCTGAAATGCAGAGGTGGTCCTCGTCGAGAATGGGGGTCGGAAACCCGGGGGTCGGAATCGAGGGGTCGGATATGGGGGTCAGGGGTCGGCCCCCCTCCCGACCCCCCATTGTTCTCGGGGGTCGGAATACGGGGGGAGGGAGGGGTCGGAAGGGGGTCTGAAACTTGGGGGTCGGAACTTTTGCACTATTTCTCAGGGGTCGGAAAATGGGGGGTTGCAAACTTGGGGGTCGGAGTATGAGGGGTCGGCCCCCCCTCCCGACCCCCTCCGACCCCCCCACACAGGGTTTGCAAAACCCCGTCCTTTTGAATATTTGGGACTACTGCGGATCGTAGTGGGGTCATTTCGTGGATAGAAGTACCAAGCTTCACTCATGAAATGTGGGTCTGGTCCAGGGATAGTCGTGGGAGGAGATGCCTGGGAGGCACACACCATGCCACCCTACTCACCCACCCAGCGGCACCCTCCCCGACCCCCTCCTCGGGTTTTTCAAAAACCCGTTCTTTTGAATGTTTGGAGTTTGTGCGGATCGCAGTGGGGTCATTTTGGCCATGGGGTGCCTATGAACACCCCTTATTGGTGGTCCCCATTCAGGCAAATTCCTCAAGGCGACCCCCTCGGACCCCCTCCCGACCCCCGACCCCTGACCCCCCCGACCCCCGACCCCCTCTTATCGGGGTCTATGCCCCTAGGGGGGGTCAAATGCCACCCTTTTACGTGGACAAACACGATTTTTCAAAAAATCGGCGCAGAGGCCCCAAAGCCCCCGTAAACCCTCCAAACCCCCCCAGATCGGTCCGGAAACCCATCGAACCCCACTTTTCCACCATTCCGGGCACCTCAGGTGCCCAAATTGGGGTACCTAAATTTTGTGCCACCGTTTGGTACCGGACAGTGCCACTGTGTGGGAGGTTAGAAAAGAAAATGCCCCAACACACCACATCTGAGGGTTGCAATGCATGTTGCTTGCCAACCACGTCATCCGGTGGGTGTCAGGCGCTATGTAGGTGGCATTAGCCAGGTCTTCGATGAGTTCTGGCTTGTATATGTACCTCCCTGCCACCATGCACCGGGAGGCTGCCTGTAGGTACGGAACAAGTCCAGATGGTCGTGTGATTCCTGTGCAGCAGTGCTCCACAACCGGGATGTGTTGACAACGACTGTTGCAACACGAGCTGTACATTCCGGGAACACACGAAGTGCGCTGTCGTGGTACCCATTGTGCCAGAATTGGTAGTTGCTGCGGTCTACTTTGCCTGGCCCAAGAGCACTGGTACTGAACGGTGCAATATGCGTGGCGAGGTGAATGCAACGGAAGGGCGCAAAGTCAATACAGCTCTCGGATGGCGGGTGGTGGTGCCACTAGTGTGTGACGTTCACTCGAGGATACAACGCATCACAATGAATCAGCAACCGTGGACCGAGTACAATACGCTCTCTGTGGCTGGTGTGGGGGACAAAGGCAGTGCCTGTGCCGCAGGCAGGGAGGTACATATACAAGCCAGAACACATCGAAGACCTGGCTCATGCCACCTACATAGCGCCTGACACCCACCGGATGACGTGGTTGGCAAGCAACATGCATTGCAACCCTCAGATGTGGTGTGTTGGGGCATTTTCTTTTTTCAGCACACTTCGATGTGGGCGGAAAGTGTCGCGTGCTTGTTCGTGCCCTTGTGCTCCTCACTCACGACACCATCATCAGCAGGAGTGTGAGTGTGGAAGCGTCAACGCAAAAAAGAAACCAAAGCAAAAAGTGCCGAACAAAGCGCAGTGACACTTTCCAACCTCCCACACAGTGGCACTGTCCGGTACCAAACGGTGGCACAAAATTTAGGTACCCCAATTCGGGCACCTGAGGTGCCCGGAATGGTGGAAAAGTGGGGTTCGATGGGTTTCCGGACCGATCTGGGGGGGTTTGGAGGGTTTACGGGGGCTTTGGGGCCTCTGCGCCGGTTTTTTGAAAAATCGTGTTTGTCACCCCCATTTGACCCCCCCTACCCCCCCCCCCTAGGCATAGGGTGCGGGCGATTCGGTTATCGCCCAAATCGCAAAAATTATCGCCCTCATTATCGCCCATTCTGTCAAGGCGATAAGTGGGCGATAATTTTTCCGTCGTATTTTTGGGGGCAAAATGGCCCGGCCAGGGACGTCAGATCACTGCTGAGGTGGTGAGTGGGTCATTGCTTCAGTGAAGACCCGGTTCCTGACCTAGATCAAGCCCTCTGTTCCAGTGTTCTCAGTGGGTGATGACTCTGTGACCAGGGTCAGAACCGCCCCAGGTCTCAGATCAGCCGTGAAGCTTCCTGTGGGCTATGCAATGAGTCATCTCAAACGTACGGAGTTCATCTCCTCCCATTCAGACCGACTACACTCGAACCACGCATCTCCTTCAACACTAAGGTGTACCGCTTTGGTCCTACCCGCTATGCTCACGAGTGCTCCTCGTAACGGCGAGTGAACAGGTCCTGAGCGAGGTAAGGATCTGGGCCAATGCCCAGTTCCTCACGTGGGTTTTGACCGAGGAAATGTCCCACCCACATGACGTCAGTGGTCAGAAGCTGATTTCTGATGCAGAATCCTAGGTCTTGGCCCAGTTGTTGACGAGGTCACAGGGCCCTGTGGGACCCAGGCTCAGTAGAGCGGTAACCCACTCACCACTAGCTGAAGACCTCTTCAGAAAGTGTGAAAGAAAACGGGCGATACTGGGCGATAATTTGGCGATAATTGGGCGATAATGGGCGATAAGGCGATTCGATACGCGATAATCGGGGCTCGAACCCGGTTGGGCGAATATAGGGCGATAGGCGAATCGCCCGCACCCTATGCCTAGGGGGGGTCAAATGCCACCCTTTTACGTGGACAAACACGATTTTTCAAAAAACCGGCGCAGAGGCCCCAAAGCCCCCGTAAACCCTCCAAACCCCCCCAGATCGGTCCGGAAACCCATCGAACCCCACTTTTCCACCATTCCGGGCACCTCAGGTGCCCGAATTGGGGTATCTAAATTTTGTGCCACCGTTTGGTACCGTACAGTGCCACTGTGTGGGAGGTTGGAAAAGAAAATGCCCCAACACACCACATCTGAGGGTTGCAATGCATGTTGCTTGCCAACCACGTCATCCGGTGGGTGTCAGGCGCTATGTAGGTGGCATTAGCCAGGTCTTCGATGTGTTCTGGCTTGTATATATACCTCCCTGCCACCATGCACCGGGAGGCTGCCTGTAGGTACGGAACAGTCCAGATGGTCGTGTGATTCCTGTGCAGCAGTGCTCCACAACCGGGATGTGTTGACAACGACTGTTGCAACACGAGCTGTACATTCCGGGAACACATGAAGTGCGCTGTCGTGGTACCCATTGTGCCAGAATTGGTAGTTGCTGCGGTCTACTTTGCCTGGCCCAAGAGCACTGGTACTGAACGGTGCAATATGCGTGGCGAGGTGAATACAACGGAAGCGCGCAAAGTCAATACAGCTCTCGGATGGCGGGTGGTGGTGCCACTAGTGTGTGACGTTCACTCGAGGATACAACGCATCACAATGAATCAGCAACCGTGGACCGAGTACAATACGCTCTCTGTGGCTGGTGTGGGGGACAAAGGCAGTGCCTGTGCCGCAGGCAGGGAGGTATATATACAAGCCAGAACACATCGAAGACCTGGCTAATGCCACCTACATAGCGCCTGACACCCACCGGATGACGTGGTTGGCAAGCAACATGCATTGCAACCCTCAGATGTGGTGTGTTGGGGCATTTTCTTTTCCAACCTCCCACACAGTGGCACTGTACGGTACCAAACGGTGGCACAAAATTTAGGTACCCCAATTCGGGCACCTGAGGTGCCCGGAATGGTGGAAAAGTGGGGTTCGATGGGTTTCCGGACCGATCTGGGGGGGTTTGGAGGGTTTACGGGGGCTTTGGGGCCTCTGCGCCGGTTTTTTGAAAAATCGTGTTTGTCACCCCCATTTGGCCCCCCCTAACCCCCCCCCCCCCCTCCCCCCCACACGAGTTTGTCCTCTAAAAGGTTTTGTCGTCAAAAAGTTTCGCTGCCCAGTCTTCTCCCTCACCATCTCTCTCTGCCTCGCCTGTGTTTTGTGTTATGCGCTTGACACCTTCGCAACACTCTCTCTCCAGCTGTGTGAAGGCGAGTGGAGGTGGTTGAGCTGAGATGCCAAGGACGCCAGGTGAGTGTGAGCGACGAGAATTTCCGCTCTTTCCTTCCGCCACGAGTGTGGCTGAACCATAAAATATAGTATACAAAAAGGGGAGGGGTGTGGACTTCCTACATGCATGGGCGGACTACTGTGCACCCATGCATGTCCTCAAGGTACAGGGGTTGGGGGGAGGGCGGGTGGGGTGCCTGTTTCCCGTACGGACAGCGACCCGATTGTTTTTTTGGGCTTCGGGAAAAACTCATCATTTATACAACCGCAGGGAGATGGTGGCCAGCTTCCAGGGAAAACTGGAAGTTTTTTTGGCAGAATGTGTGATACAGCAGTGAACCAACAACATAACCACAGCATCGACACTTTTCCCAATGGAGGGCCTTCGCTCTGTGTCACTTATTCTTTTCCGGGTTTGCACAAATAAAGCAAAAGAAGAAGAACCCGGCCAATCCCTTTTTTGGGGGGGTGTTCTGCGCTCGAAGAACACCAACTGTTGTTGCTGCCGTTCTCTCACTTGCGATGCACCCGGTTTCATTAGTTTTGAGGCCGGTGCAGTGTGAGCAGGGCTTTTCCTAAATCTTGTTCCTAAACCTTGCGAGGGGCGGCTCGCTTTTTTATCTCACGTTCCGCTGCATCTCGGAGAGAAGGCCTTTCATTAAGTTCATAGAGAACAGAGCCACGCCCGTGTTCCGTCGTTGCTCCCCCACCAAGGGCGGTGGAAGCGCGATCAGCGCGATCAAAAATATGGAAGAATGAATTACGTTTTTTCCTTTTTTTGCTACGATTTTTTATGTGTCATTTTCTAGTCTCTCACCCCCACCCCCCCCGAGCTGTTTTTGTCTGAATCAAGGCACGGCTCGCCATCGGGCGCCCCCCCGACATGAAACAAGAAACGGGGAACGGGGAACGCCACCCGGCAGATCAGAGCAGAGCGCTCAGTGCGACCGACACTGCCTCAAGAAAGAAGAACACGTGCGTGTACGTGATGAAACCCCTTGCCTGGCTCCTTCAAAAAGGTGTTGTCGTGGGCTCACCTCCACACACACAGGACGGGCCATGGTCCATGGGAGCTGTGCTGTGGCCCAACTCAAAAGACCACCATATGTTCTCTCTTCCCTCCACACTGATCCCTTGCATCCCCGTCCACCCACCCGCGGTAGTGTGAGTGCAAGTCACAGTGGCGCAATCCATTAGGCAGGTGTGAAGCTCGTGTGGCCGCCCCCGGAAAGTGATGATCTGCAATAGATCTCACGTCTTGCGCGACTTAATCCAGCACCCTCCCGATGTGTGCGCCGTAGTGTCTGCGCTGCGCTGCGTGTGTGTGGTGCCCAGCGTGTCGGGTTTAGGACAGTGGAGGCACGCATCAGGGAGGGAGAGGGGGGGTTTGCTGAGTGCGGCCCGCACTTAACAACGAAATTAAATCTTAGAGCGTGTGCGCTTGCTGTCGGGTCTGCAGAGCTTCGGTTCTTGGCCTGGCCCCCACCGAAGTGCCACCGGCTTCCAAAATACCAAAATACGTGATTGTGTGAGCGTGTGTGTGCAAACTCCGACTCGAGCGGAATCCGCGAGGCTCCACTGTAATGTGCAGCACTGCCCCTCGAAACAAGACGTGGACGCATCATCAGAGTTTGGCTCGGTGCAACCTGCGCTAAACACTAAACAAAGCAAGTCTACGTCTGTGAGGCAACCAAATTTGGGTGATTCAAGACGGCGTTAGCGCTGAACAGCCTCTCGGCACTCCTCTCCGAGATTGTACTCCTGAAGGATTGCCCCAACACGGCGTGACACCGGTTTCGACGCGCGGCGTCCTCTTCGTACCCCTCCCGGCCGCGTCTCTTCAGCGAAGAACCGGGGGGCCAGGGGTCCCAAGACCCTCCGGTGGTGTCATGGGTGGCGTGGAATCGCAGACAAATGAAATCTGCGGGAAAGAAATGGTCAACCATTGGCACGTGAAAATGATTCTCTTCGCTCTCGACAGGGGTGGGGTGGGGTTGGCCGACGAGGGCATTGTTTCTGTGAACTTCATTCATATTTTTACAGGGTAATATCGTCAAAAAACAACGTTTGTCGAAACCTGTGGTGTTTAGCAAAAAATCCCCCCTCCCTCCCCCCCCGAAAGCAAATAACGAACGGCAAGTTCGTCCCCCCCCCCCCCCTTCCCTTGATGCGGCAACGACACTAACTAGTCAGGCCGCTTCAAGATCATCAGGGTTGTTGGGTGTGTTGTGTCGGTCGCAGGGTTATCCCCAGAGCTCGCTCGGTGCAACGTTTTGCCTATAAATAGGAGGAAAGGCGCCAAAATGCATTTTCACGCCGTTTTTCGGAAGGACCAATCTCATTGTATGCCAGAAACCCCCCGTCAATCCCGAAGGTCAACAAAACTGGACAAGCCCGAGCCCCCTCGATGGGTCACTTGATCTCGGACACAACCTGCGATGAGTGACGGGGGATAATCCTCATGATTCCTTCTACTTCGATTTCAATACCCCCCGATGGGCCTGATGGGCGGGCCACGTGTCCGCCTCTGCCAAAGTGCCACGACACTTTCCAAAAAAAATATCTCGTGCGTGAGTCAGAGCGGTGTGCTTTACCTCTGGGCTTGAAGGGCAGGTTGCTGGCCTGCTCCTCCCCAGGTCTTCTCACCAGGTGCCGCCGACTCTTTCCAAAAATATTCGCGCGCGTGTGTGTGTGTGAGTGTATGTGTGGTGACCACGTTTTTTTGTGGGCAAACCCTGCACAGATCTTAGCTCACCCCTGTGTTGTATCCATGTTGTGTGCTCGGGTGGGAGGGTGTGTGCGCAATCTCTTTGAAATCCGAACTATAAAGTAATCCTTCTTCATTCATTGCCCTTCTCTGCTTTCAGTTTTTTGAGCACATTTATGATGCGTAAAAGTGTAGGAGTGCTTCCGACGATCCTGTTCCTTTTCTGTGTGTCTAGCTATCTCGTGTTCACATGTGCTCCACACCCACATCAAAGCAGCAGGCTCTAGGGTGGTGGAAGCGTCAACGCATCATTTAGGAAGAAGGAAGCACGGTTGCTACGCTTTTATTGTACGTGCGACGGAGGAACGGGAAAGAAAATTGCATAAAGCTGTCTCAGCAAGAACGGGGAAGGGGGCGGGTTGGTTATCGACCCAAAAGGGTTCGGGTGAGGTTCTGCTCTGCAGCGAAGGTGAACAGGGTGATTTGCCCAGCGACCGGATGACTGGGGAGCTGTACGTCAAAGCAAAATGTAGTTATATGCATGTGTGCGCTCAACGAAAAGTAGCCCGGATCTGCCTTTTACCAGTTACGAGCGACGAAGCGTAGCGAAGTCGCGAAGTAACGAAGGAAATCGTACGACTGAAGCTTTCTGACTGTTACATGGAAAGCCAACGAACGTATCATGTGGCGGTATTCCGTTGAAGAAGCACAGCCGCCCTCTCTGAGACACTCGAGGTTTTTCCCCTCTCGCTATTCTTCAACACAAACAGATGCTCAAAGATTTCAGCACACTCCGATGTGGGCGGAAAGTGCCACGTCGCGTGCTTTGTTCGTGCCCTTTGTGCTCCTCACTCACAACACCATCATCAGCGGGGGCGTGGGTGTGGAAGCGGCAACGCATCAAAGAAAGCGGAAGCAACCGTACAGAACGAACGCAGTGACACTTTTCGCACACTCGTGTGAGCAGAAGGTCACCCACCACAGCAAGCAATCAAATATGCTCTGTACACCAACCCCCACCCTTCCTCAAAGCTCAGGGTTGTGATCATCATTTCAGGGTTTTTGTGTGTCGGAGCGCACACCTCCTGTCTCAAGGCTGTGTGAGGCCCTGTGAAGTGACATGAAGGTGCTAATCCAAAGGCTTCAGTTGTACGATTTCCTTCGTTACTTCGCGACCTCACTGCTGCGCCGCTCGGGACGAGTAAAAACAAAATACAGGCCGAGATCGGTTGCTGCTGAACGGTGTCATGGCCTTTTGCGGGGCCCGTGAGGGCCAACACTCTCGACCTCAACAAGAACTTCTCTGAACGCCTCTCAACAAGTCAAGGGGCATGCTGCGTGATATGCCACAACTCTGTGATTTTTGTCTGACTGTGGGGCACCCATTTCTAGTCCCTGGTATCCATGGTTGTCCGATCGGACAGTGCTGTGGCTACCACTGGATGGGCTATGGCTGAACGCCTCTAAGTCAGACATACGTGACTTTGTCAGGGCACGTAGGTTCATCGGGCCACGTCGTGCTTCGAATGATGACGACATATCTCGCACCACCAGCTCCACGACGGAACACCCGCATTTGGTTTGCCCCGGCATGTTACTTGGGGAGGGGGGGGGGGGGTTCAAATACAAGACGTACCTGGGACCCCCCGTGTTTAGGCCCCCCCCCCCCTAGGCATAGGGTGCGGGCGATTCGGTTATCGCCCAAATCGCAAAAATTATCGCCCTCATTATCGCCCATTCTGTCAAGGCGATAAGTGGGCGATAATTTTTCCGTCGTATTTTTGGGGCAAAATGGCCCGGCCAGGGACGTCAGATCACTGCTGAGGTGGTGAGTGGGTCATTGCCTCAGTGAAGACCCGGTTCCTGACCTAGATCAAGCCCTCTGCTCCAGTGTTCTCAGTGGGTGATGACTCTGTGACCAGGGTCAGAACCGCCACAGGTCTCACATCAGCCGTGAAGCTTCCTGTGGGCTATGCAATGAGTCATCTCAAACGTACAGAGTGCATCTCCTCTCCCATTCAGACCGACTACACTAGAACCACGCATCTCCTTCAACACTGAGGTGTACCCGCTTCATGCTCACGAGTGCTCCTAGTAACGGCGAGTGAACAGGTCCTGAGCGAGGTCAGGATCTGGGCCAATGTCCAGTTCCTCACGTGGGTTTTGACCGAGGAAATGACCCACCCGCATGACGTCAGTGGCCAGAAGCTGATTTCTGATGCAGAGTCCTAGGTCTTGGCCCAGTTGTTGACGAGGTCACAGGGCCCTGTGGGACCCAGGGTCAGTAGAGCGGTAACCCACTCACCACTAGCTGAAAACCCCTTCAGAAAGTGTGAAAGAAAACGGGCGATAGGAGGATGTATAACGAACTGTAAATTCTGTAAAATTTTGTAAAAAATGGGGGGATTTTTTGGAAAAATGGCCAAAAAAAGAGTGTGGGGAGTTGGGTCCAGTTTAGCAAAGTCCGTGTATTTGGACGCGGCCCCTCAGATAAGGAAGCCGCGTCTCAGGTGCGATATGGGGTGTTGGAGAATTTCAGGGTTCGGCCCGAAATTCCCGTTCGAACCGCTATCCCAGGTCCGACTCAAAACTGTGCTGGGCTCTCGGAGACGGGATCCCGAAAGCGGGAAGACCAAGCCAATTGTTTTTCCGTGCGAGGATCACTCCTCGACACTGTGTGGAAGCCCTGCAGGGCACATCCATGAGACGCATCACAACAGAAGGGACAGAAGAACATGAGGCCACGAGGAAGCTGGCCGTGTATCGCAAAGTTTTCGACAACGTAGCATGCCCGAGAGGAACGTTCTTCCCGTTCCCATTCAGGGTACGGTACACCTGAGGACAGCAAAAGACGGTCACCTTGCAGGCGGGGCAACGCCTGCATGAACGCAGATAAAATTGCAGCATACGTTCCCTGCATCAGGAGCCGGTTGTCAAGCCTCCCGTGTTGCAGTTGTAGGGCTCCGAATAACACCCAGTTTCATCGGACCGTAACGAGGATCTTGGCATCGACGAGCCACAGACTGTGACACTTTACAGTCGGAATCGCGTCCGACACCTGGTAGGCATTGCCATGCCGATGGAAGGCCCCCCCAGCCCATGGGGGGCCCGGGGTCTCAGACGGTGGGAGGCACTCCAGAGTGGCGTGTGGCCTCCGACCGGCGCGGACTGCGCTACAACACCGCAACCGAGGGCACCTGCAACTACATTTGGATGCGGGACACGGCATCTTCTGAGATGCTCGGCGGGGAGAGGGGGTCTCTCTGTACCTCCTAGGGAAAGCGGACAGAACGAGGTAGGCACTCGGAGATGGAGCCGAGAGGGGCGGACGGGGGTTCTTTCAGGCAGCGCCGCAACAGCGAGAAGAACACGTGCAACCCCAGAACATGAGGCGCCGTGACGGAGCAACAGGAGAAAACC
Source organism: Rhynchopus euleeides (assembly GCA_963210315.1). Classification (NCBI taxonomy): domain Eukaryota; phylum Euglenozoa; class Diplonemea; order Diplonemida; family Diplonemidae; genus Rhynchopus; species Rhynchopus euleeides. The sequence continues at coordinate 1,527,809 of OY723279.1, forward strand.
ATAAAAACAGGGCGTCCGGACGACAGACAGGCACGGGACTGGAAACGCAAACAAACAGACAGCCGAAAAGAAGTCGAAGTGAAACGGTTGTACAAAGGGCTCGGCTTTACCGACGTCCTTCGTACAGAGTGAAACGACGACGCCGCCGAAGGCGGCCAATCCGCCGCCCGAAGGGCGGCGGAAAAATTTCTGGGCCGAGGGGGTGGTAGCGCGGGCCCGCGGCATGGCCCCCTGCGTCTCGATGGGAGGAGCCATCCCCCGCACCGTCGAGGCGTGGAGGCACTGCTTCCACCCCAGCTATGGCCTTTGCCCCCTCTCGCCCAGGGTGGCAGGTGACGTAGCGGCGGAGTGGCTGCAGGCGCGCATCCTGCAAGGGGGCGCGCAGGCCGAGCCCGGGAACCAGACGAGGGAGCCGGGGGTCAGCCTGCGCGTCTACATGCGCAAGCTGCAGACGGAGGTGGAGCGGGGCGAGTAGGCGGAGCAGCGTCCCCACCCCCACCACCCCCCCCCCCCCCCCCCCCGGGACCTTCCCCCCCCCCCCCCTTTCATAGATGTGTGCAGGTGGCCGTTGTGAATGGTTAGACAGGGGCTGGCCACCCCCTCCCCCGGGCTCTGCACAGCAGGTCTGGGTTAGAAACAACATAACCCCCCCCCCCCTTCCTCCCCCCTCCCCTCCCCTCCCCTCCCCTCCCCTCCCCTCCCCTCCCCTCCCCTCCCCTCCCCTCCCCTCCCCTCCCCTCCCCTCCCCTCCCCTCCCCTCCCCTCCCCTCCCCTCCCCTCCCCTCCCCTCCCCTCCCCTCCCCTCCCCTCCCCTATTGATGTCCCCCCCCCCCCCCTCCCCCAGCGCTTTGCCGCTCGTGTGAGTACCGCCCTGACTGGGAGAAAGGGTAGGGCTGGTTGGGTTGGCGGAGTTGGGCGGATGGGCGAAACGGAAAAATCGACGAGGTCGCAGCGTCAGGGCGTTCTGGGCTGGCTGGTGGTGGTTGGGACAAGACCGACGAGATTAGAAGCGGCACTGGTAGACGGGTTTTGAGGCCCCCCGCCCCCAGGTTCCCCCTGCCCACCTGGACGGACCCAAGTGCCTCACACCGGATCTCTCCCCACCCGGTGGTCCACCTGACGGATACGCGAAAAAAATTTTTGGGGTGTTTTTGGGTGAAAATCCGGGCAACCCGGGCCCTTTGGGACCACATAGGCCAGGAAAGGCCAAAATTTTCGACTTTTTTCGGAAATTTTCCGATTTTTCACAGTGTGGCAGTCCGCAGACACAGATTTTCGGGTCAGAAAAAAAATTTTTTTTTTCGACCCAAAAATTTCGGATTTTTTTCCGGAGGGTGTATGGTGACCATCTCGGAAATCCGAAAAAAACCTGATTTTTCCTGATTTTCGGATTTTTCTCGAAATTCGCCCTTGTGTCAACCAGTGGCAAATTTTTCGGAAAATCGGGAAAAAACAGGAAAATCCGGAAAATCATACACCCTCCTAGTGTCTGGGGGGTGATATGGCGGAAAAATTTTTGGGGTGTTTTTGGGTGAAAATCCGGGCAACCCGGGCCCTTTGGGACCACATAGGCCAGGAAAGGCCAAAATTTTCGACTTTTTTCGGAAATTTTCCGATTTTTCACAGTGTGGCAGTCCGCAGACACAGATTTTCGGGTCAGAAAAAAAAATTTTTTTTCGACCCAAAAATCAGGGCTGTTCCTAACTGGGGGGCTGGTTCCCCACTTTCAGGATTCTGAACTTTTTTTCTAAGAACTTTTGTACGGGGAAAAAAAGTTTTTTTCTAAGAATTTTGTAAGGGAAATTTTTTTTCTAAGGGTTTTTCGCAGAGGAAATTTTTTTTTCTAAGATTTTCCCAGTCGACAGGGCGCACACAAGGATGGAAGGGAAGTCTCTCCCCCGTACAGTTCGCCTTGCTGGCCAACTGGAGACTCCGCAGGATGACCCCGCCCACCTCCTCTTGCCTCGGTTTGCGTGTTGCTGGTGTGTTGCCTGTGTATTGCTGTTGTATTGCACTCCTGAGGACCTCCCTATTTATTCCCACTCGACTACCCTTCGACAGGACCCTGACCTCACACTCACCCAACCTCACGTACTCCGCGAATATGGTGCGCACAACTGCAAAAATCTCCGGGAGCTTTTGGGCTTTCAGGCCTGAAGGGGCCAGTAGGGGGGTGGCGTCGGGGAGTGGCAGCTTTGTAACTATCCTCCAGCTGCTGGCATGTACAGTACTGCGGGAGTGCCAAGGTGTATTGAGCAACCTCCTCCAGTCCCTGCGGAGCACAACCCCCGATGAGAACGAGCCCCAGATGATCACCTCGCAGGACCCGCAGCGACCCAACCCTGACGTCAGTCTCTCCGCCCTCGGACACAAACACCCGCACCTGAAGCACCTCTGCACCACCAAAAGCGCCACCGTCTACAGCTGCCCATCTTGTGGTGAGTTCCGCACAGCTATTACAGACAGCATGGTTGTGATGTTGGGCGTCGTGAAGGACGAGGTGCAGCGCGTTGCTTCTCAATTTATGGAGAAGCAAGGTCCGTGCACATGTGGTGCTGTCCGGGCTGCGCAGTTCTGCGTCGAGAAGGCCCCGCACCTCCTGTTCCTCTCGACGCAGCGGTTTTCTGCATCCGGCGAGAAGCAGAAGCACCTGACGGAGCTTGCGGAAACCGTCAACGTCAAGGAATTAAGAGACCTCTCCGCCCTTCGTGAGCTTGGCGTTGACGGCAACGGGGTGGTGCAGGTGGGCACGGTGCAGCCGGTGAATCACCGGTACCGGTTTGTCGGTGCATCGTGCACAAAGTCCGGGCTGACCCTCGCGAAGGGGATCGCCTGGGAGACGCTGTGCGCTCGTGGCCCCGCCACCACTCTGAAGTGGAAGTCGATCACGACTGATCGTGTGACGGATTGCTCTGTGGCGCCGTTCAATCGTGCGAACGCGAAGCCAGCACTCGTGCTGTACGCACGTGAGGCATCGGACGGTGACGGGCACGACGTCGATGCTTCGCATGATGCGCCGCCGCCTCCTCCTCCGGATCCCCTGGCCGCCTCTCCTGCAGCTACCACCGCCGCCCCTGTCGCCCCTGCACCCCACGCCGCCTTCTACACCGGGGAAGGGGCGTGCCACGTCGCCGCGTTCGACAGCGCCGGGCGACTGTCCCCATGGCTGACCGCCATGAAGCTCGCCCAATCAACCGGAGGCGTCAACATTGGGCTTGTACCAGGGTGGGTTCAACGGGATCTATACAGTTCTGGACACTACTGCCTCCGAGTGCTTGACTGCCTAGCAAGGTCAATTCCCATTACGGAGCCGACGCGTACCAGTGCTGCGGCGCTTCTGGAGGGCGTTGACTCCCCCGAAGCGGAGGCCCTCACGGTGAAGCTCAGGCGTCCGCGATTGATGGATACGAGATTCCTCGTGGACGAAGAGTTGGACACCAACACCGCGTCAGTGGCCCTGCAGACTTTCCGCACATCCCGCGGTTTAAATGTTCACTTTTCTATCGTCGACACCACACAGCCTCGCACCTTCGGCTTGCTTCTTCCGTCGTTGATGGCCCAGTACCCCTTGCGGCTTGTCTTCGACACAGCAAAGGCGCACTTCCTTCTTTTGATGGCAGCAAACAAGAAGTACGTGCCAGAGGGCTCAATGGTGAACGGTCTCCTTCGGATTCAGCAGCGGCAGGCACAGCTCGCCATACAGGAGAAGCAGCAGCGGAAGATCCACGCTGCAGCCTCCTGTGTGGTGCGTCTCCCTGATGGGAGGTGGAGGTGCACCACGTGTGCACCGTTCTTGGTGCAGCTGGAGGGGGAGTTCTCGGAGCAACCCCACTTGCTCCGGTATGCACGCGGCGAAGCGTCTATGTCTGCCACGACAGTTGGGCGCCAGCAAAGCAATATCCGCCGCCACATGGGTGGTGCGGCGCACAAGAGAGCAGTGCAGTTGTCCACGCCTGGGAGTGAAAACACCAATGTGACAGCTACAGATATCCCCAAGCAGACGCTGTGCGCGAAGGTGAAGGTGACCAGCGAGCAGTACACAAGTCTGGTCAACCTGGTGTACAACGTGGCAACGGCGACGCAACGGGCGGAGGGGCTGAGCAGTGTGGGTGCGAGGTTGCAGGACGACAAGCGGAAGGGGCTGCATGTCCTGGACACCCACTACTCTCGAAAAGTCGCGAAGGAGTTCCAGACGATACTCTGGGAGGTGCTCCTGAGGGGAGTGGTGGGTGCGGTGCGTGCGTGTCGGGCGGCAACCCTGAAGGTGGACGGTACCACGTTCGCCCGCATCGACTTGATGATCGTCATCGTTTCGGGGATCAGCAGGACGGATTGTGCTATGAAAGATTGGTGTGTGGGCACAGTCGACTTGAAGAAAGCTGACGCAGAGTCGCAGAAGGACGAGCTGGTCAAGTTGTTCGACAGCCTCCAGCTGTCGCAGTGGGCGCGGCGTTCGCTGAAGGGATTCGCGGCAGACGGGGCATCAACGATGAAGAGTCTCAGGGGGAAGCTCGAGATCGCGTGGGGATGCACTCTCATCGATGTGCATGATGCTGCCCACATGCACCAGCTGTCCGTCGGCCTCATCAAGAAGACACGAAAGGTTGTTGAACATAGCCGCCTCCTCCGACACTGGTTTGCCTTCTTCAGATCAACCGCCAGGCAGAAGTCTCTGCAGATCATTTCCGGTGGGAAATGTCTCTCCTTCCCGAAGGAGCACTCCGTGCGTTGGGCAGCTGCAACGTTCCGTCGCCTGAACGCGGCTGTGGTGAACTTTGACTTCACTGTCGCTATGCTCGGGGAGATCCAGCCGCCGCCGTTCTTCTTCCACAAGCTCACCCCCGAGTATTCCCTCTCGACTTGCATCTTGGCTGACGTCTTCGACATCAATAAAGGGGTGAGCGAGGCGTTGCAGAAGCGAGACCTGTCGCTCTCGTCGATGGAGAGCATCCTGCAGAATGCACTGACAGTGCATAAGGTGCTGGCGCGCCAGCCTGGCAAGCACGAAGCCAAGTTCTATGAGAACCAGGGAACCACATCGTTGCCTCCGGGGGTAGTTGCCGAGATGACTTCCTGGCGCTCAAAGCTCTGCCACACCATCTACAAGGACCTGGCCAAGAGGTGGGAGGAGTATCCCTGCCGCTCATTCAGCTCTTTCTTCGCGACAAGTGGGAAGGACAGCACGTGCGAGTGCCTCATGGCGCTCGCTTCTCGCTTGGGTTACGACCAGGCAGAGATTCTCAGCATCGGCATGGAGTGGGTGAAGCTGCGGTTGGAATGCACAGATCTCAGGGGGAACCTTCTGAAAGAGTTTGTCGTCGACTTCTTGCTGGAATCCGAGAGTTCGACGTTTGCGATAGTGCTTGAGGCCATGGTGGCACTGTCACCCTCGACTGTGTTTGTGGAGGCTGCTTTTTCAGTTGTAACGCGCATGAGGGGATCGTTCCGGAAGGCACTCTCTGCCGCAAGCATCTCTCAAGAACTGGGCATCACTCTAGAGCTGTCACATGATGACGCGGCGCGCAAGATCATCGTTGAAGAAACAGTCAACACGTTCCTCGCCAACAAGAAGCGCCGCTTCACTGCGCGTTCCCTGACGCCTCTTCCAACTCTGACAACCGTGGAGCTCGTTGACCTCGATGCAGCCATGGGTTCTCTATTTGCTGGCGTGGAGGATTGTGATGAGGAATCGGACGGCAGCTGGGAAGATGACAACGCCGATGCATTGTCGATTGTCAGCCTCGTGGAGGAAGTCCCTGAGGATCCCTTCCTCACTTCGTTGCTTGCAGATGCCGCACCCCCCGTCGTGCCTCCAGCCACCCTGCAACATGTCACCTTCCAGCTCCCCGCTTCATCGACCCCGGGCACCCCATCGACACTCCCCACACCTCAGCCGGAAGAACCGCCGCAGCTGCCTCCCACACAGGCGGCACCGGCAGAGCGCAGGAGGGAGGTTGGGCCGCACCCCGAGGAGCCCCAGGAGAAAAGGGCCCGCGTCCATGTCGACATCGATGTCGACATGGAGGAGGATTGGGGAGAGTGGGCGTACGTTTCGGACGCCGAAACTTCCGAGTGAGCCATCATCGTTCTTAGAAGGGGGGGGGGGTGGGGGCGGGGGGGTGGTTTTCATCGTAGAAATCATAGAAAAAGTCCCGCCTGACGGGCACGCGCCTGAAACCTGTGGGGGGGTGAGCAAAAAATCCCTTGTAAAAATTCTTAGAAAAAACCTGGTTCCCCGACCCAAAAAACCCGGAAAAAGGGCTGGTTCCCCGCCCAGGCCTGAGTGGGGGCCCTCGCTACCAGTCACTACTCGTCACTGCTCGTCAGCCAGTGAGGGGAAGTGCGCCGTGGCTCACTTTTTCTCACTCAGTCACACTTGGTAGCGAAGGCCCTCAGTGTATTGAAGGAAATACTTTCCAAGCGTTGCAACACGACTAACACCACTCACTTCCTCCTGTGCTCCTCCACCTTTTCTGTACTTCAGGCAGGCAAGACACTTCGAAGGACGTTCCGGGGGGAAAGATCAGGTTGGGGGTTGGGCGAGAAAGAGAGAAAAAAAAAGTGTGGTGAGTGCCACTGAGTGGTGCATCGTGTAGGAAAGTATTTCTGTCAAAAGAGAATGCTTTGAGGCCCCACCGTTCCCTGCCCGCCTGTACAAATCAATAGCTTCACACCGGGTCCCTCGCCACCTGGTCCGCACGGGCAAGTTTCAAAAGGTTCAAAAGAAGAGCGGCAGACACCAGGCGCGGATTCGCTGCCACTGCCACTTGGCAGGACAGCAAAGAGAATGTGAAGAAGACGGGATGGGTTGCAACACAGGTGGGGTGTGGCATGGCCTGTGTCACATCAGCGCACGCCTTCAGCACAGTTTTCTGTGACGGAGGGTCGCAAGAAGGGATGCAACCCAAGAGGGCGTTTGGAAGAGGAACAGGGGTTGTGCCTCTCGCAAGCAGCAAGTGGTGCCGTCGCATTGCCCCAGCACACCACAGCCCTGACACCACCGCCCCGACAGATACGACACACACACCTGCACACACCGCAGCCATGGCAGCCGCAGCAGCACTGCTGTCGCTGTGTGTCGCTGCACTCACGCATGCCCTTTCAAGCTGCCCCAGTGATGCGGGTCCGCAGTGCATCGCAGAGCTTGATACCGGGCTGTACTATCCCAGGAGCATTGCAGTTTCGCCTGACGACAGGATGGTTGCTGCAGGATCAAAGGGCGTGCGCGTGTACAACCTGAGCACAGGTGCCCCCACAGTCTTCCCTTACGAGTATACACGCGGCGTTGCGTTCTCTCCTGATGGGGACAAAGTGGCGGCCGCGCTTTATTCTTCAGGCGTTGCTGTCGTCAGCTTGAGCAGCGGGACGGAACTGTGGTCGAACAGCACGCAAATGTTCAACGCGGTTGCATACTCACCAGACGGGACGCGTGTTGCTTCTGGGGGCTACAGAGGCAATATCTCGATCTGGGATGCTGCGACTGGTGCGTTGGTGTTGTCCCTCACTGGGGGTCACACCAGTGCTGCTCTATCCTTGACGTACACCCTTGACGGGGGAAGACTCATCAGTGCGGCGGAGGAGGCGGTTGTTGTGTGGGATACAACGACTGGTGCTGTTCTCAAGACGCTGACAGATCACACAAGCGATGTGTACACCACACAGGTGTCACCAGATGGTCTCTACTTTGCGAGTCTGAGCGTGGCTACAAACAATCCTGTGCACATCTACAAACTGAGCGACTACTCCATCCACAAGAAGATCCGCACTAGCATGACCACCCTGATGTCGTCCTCTTCGGACATGTCCTTCTCTCAGGACTGGAGCAAGCTGGTGGTGGTGGGTGCGGGTGAGATGCAGGTGTACTCTGTGGAGACCGGGCACCTGCTGGAGTCGCACCGCATGCCATCCCGGACACTCTCAGTGTCGTACTTCCACACCAGCGACACCATCATCACGGGAGACTTCGCGTCCAGTGCGAGACTGCTCTTGTGGAACGACGTGGCACCAACCCCACCTCCAACACCTGCACCCGCAACGCCTGATGTGCCACTCGCACCATGCCCCAGTGGTGCGGGTTCGCACTGCAGGGCGGAGCTTGCAAGGGTGTCAGCCACGCCCTATCACATCGCAGTGTCGCATGACGACACGCTGGTTGCGGTGGTGGTGTCGGGTAGATACCAGGTGTACAACGTGACGACAGGTGCTGCCCTCACAGTGCCCTCCTACCGCTATTACCGTGTGGACGACGTTGCGTTCTCGCCTGATGGGGACAAGGTGGTGCTGGCACTGTTCACGGCCGGTGTTGCTGTTGTCAGCTTGAGCAGCGGGACGGAGCTGTGGTGGGACCCATGGACAGCGTACACCTTGTCTGTTGCATACTCACCAGACGGGACACATGTTGCTTCTGGCCACAGTGACGGCAGCATCCAGATCTGGAATGCTGAGACTGGCGCGTTGGCGATGTCCCTCACTATGAATGGCGCCAGGTCGCCTCGCGGCTTAGCATACACCATTGACGGGGGAAGACTCATCAGTTCGTGGTCTGACAGGATCATTGTGTGGAATGCAACGACTGGTGCTGTTCTGAAGTCGCTGTCAGCTGACAGCGCAGACTACGTCATCCACGTGTCACCAGATGGTCTGTATTTCGCGCAATGTCGTCCGGCAGGCTACCTGATGACGATCTACAGCCTGAGCGACTACACCCTCCACAAGACGATAGCGGTGAGCAATGAATCCTTCTCCCTGTCTTTCTCCCAGGACTGGAACAGGCTGGTGGTGGTGGGAACCGGTGACATGCAGGTGTACTCTGTGGAGACCGGGAAGCTGCTGGTGTCGCACACGATGCCAACCCCAAGGGCAACAGCCGTGTCGTACTTCCACACCAGCAGCACCATCATCACGGGAGAGGGGAACAGCAATGCTGGCCTGCTCTTGTGGAACGACGGGGTACCGACACCTGCACCTGCTCCCGTGGACACGCCTGTGCCTCCTCCTGTGGACACACCTGTACCTGCTCCCGTGGACACGCCTGTGCCTCCTCCTGTGGACACACCTGTACCTGCTCCCGTGGACACGCCTGTGCCTCTTCCTGTGGACACACCTGTACCTGCTCTCGTGGACACGTCTGCACCTGCTCCCGTGGCCACGCCTGTGCCTCTTCCTGTGGACACACCTGTACCTGCTCCCGTGGACACGCCTGTGCCTCCTCCTGTGGACACACCTGCACCTGCTCCCGTGGACACGCCTGTGCCTCCTCCTGTGGACACACCTGCACCTGCTCCCGTGGACACGCCTGTGCCTCCTCCTGTGGACACACCTGTACCTGCTCCCGTGGACACGCCTGTGCCTCTTCCTGTGGACACACCTGTACCTGCTCTCGTGGACACGTCTGCACCTGCTCCCGTGGCCACGCCTGTGCCTCTTCCTGTGGACACACCTGTACCTGCTCCCGTGGACACGCCTGTGCCTCCTCCTGTGGACACACCTGTACCTGCTCCCGTGGACACGTCTGTGCCTCTTCCTGTGGACACACCTGTACCTGCTCTCGTGGACACGTCTGCACCTGCTCCCGTGGCCACGCCTGTGCCTCTTCCTGTGGACACACCTGTACCTGCTCCCGTGGACACGCCTGTGCCTCCTCCTGTGGACACACCTGTACCTGCTCCCGTGGACACGTCTGTGCCTCTTCCTGTGGACACACCTGTACCTGCTCTCGTGGACACGTCTGCACCTGCTCCCGTGGCCACGCCTGTGCCTCCGCCTGTGGACACACCTGTACCTGCTCTCGTTGACACGGTTGTGCCTGCTCCTGTGGACAGGCCTAACACTCCTCCTGACGCAGGGGATGATGGGCTGAGTGCTGGTGCTATCGCAGGCATCGTGGTGGGCTCTGTCGTTGCCGTGGCTGTGTTGGCCCTCCTGCTGGTGTGCTGGGTGCGGCGTGCTCCTGACGCACAGGACAAGCAGCAGCAGCCTCCCCCGCAGCAGCAGGAGCTGCAGGAGGACAGCCGACACACGAAAAGCCTGCCTTATCATCTCTGACTGCCCGTGTGCCCATGCAGGTGCAGCACCCATGCGCACATGCCTGGTGTCTCCTTCTCTTGTCATTTGCTTTGCTGTTATTCTTGTCAATCCCCACCCCCTACCTTCTCCCTTCCCCTTGTCGTATCTTCCCCGCATCCTCTAGAGCGAACATAAGGAGTGTGCCCAACGCGGTCCTCCTTTCACCCATTTTCTGTCCTGTTTTTACTCCCGAAGAATGCTCATCCCAGCGAGGAGTTGTACGGCGCGTTCTGTTTTTCTGTGTGCGGGTGGGTGAGGCGACGATACCGCAGGTGCCCACACGGGGGGAAATCAATGCCGGGTTTCTTTTGTTTTGTTTTGTTTGTGCCACCTTCTGATCACCTGCACGTTCGGGCGTGGAGTGTAGGTGACCCAACAACTTTTCGTGCCCGGTGCGTTTGACACAATTCCCACTGCAACCTTTCTTGTTTACGCACACTTGCGAGCAGAAAATGTCACTCCACCACAGCCAAACGTGCTCCGCACACCACTAGCCTCCCCCATCACAGGAGTTGAGGCATTTGTGTGTGGAAGCGTCAACGCATCACATACAAAGTACGAGTAAAGAGCGGCTGGACTGGAGTGACATTTTTTTGAACGCCTTCCGTGAGCACGGTTTGGTTGACACAAATAGATATCCTCCCTGGGCAACCTGCACTTCAGGGCGGGAGGCAGCCTGTGTGCAGGGTGCATGTGTGGCGAATATGTGCGGGAGCACTGTTCGCCATCTCCGGGATGACGTCTTGTACAGCGCAGGGGTACGCTGATGCCACCACCGCTGCCAGACACAGCCAGCCTGCAGAAGGGCCCTGCCACTGTCACAATCACACCATTGTCATGATACGCATGCACTGCGATCCTGCGGTTTGACCGACGCGACAGGAAAGTTTAGTGTATATCGTGCCCATGTGCCCTGTGTTTAGTCCCTTCTCATGCTGGGGTGTGATGGCGAGCGATGCTGAGACTTTGTTGTCCCCTCCAGCCCACGTGAATATTGGTGTCTGTCTATCTTCCCCACACTCGACTGACGATGTATGCATCTCTGTCGCAACAAAAAGTGTGCTGCACTTCCTCGGCAACCTTTCCTTTGTCGTGCTCCCTGTGGCTGCACCGACAGTGTGCAGCTTCGGTACAGGTGCCCCTTTCCTGGAACAGTGTTCACGGGCGCGCCCGCACGTTTTGCTGGCACTCGCAACAGGACAAGAGTATGTGGTGCATCCTTTGCAAGGCTACTCACGAGCACGGCTAGTCATGGCCCGTCGTGGCGCGAAAGAGACTTGCGCGTCCTGTGTGTCCCCGCTCTCGACCTTTCTCTGTATCCGTTTGTGTTTTCCTATGCGGGCAGCCGCTGTTCCCCTCCTGGCCTAGACGAGATAAGTCCCGAGTGTGCTGCGCTGGTGCACCTTTGCGTGCATGCAGTGTTCCACGCGCGAGCCTGAATGTCGCCGGGAGGGTGCGGCGTGCCCCACGCCCCATTTGCATCCTACCACTATGGCATCATCGACCAAGATTGCGCCTGGGAACACCCGACCCCGACCACCCCCACCCACCCCGCCCACACACCCACTTGGTACGACAGCAAAGAGAATGTGCAGAAGACGGGATGGGTTGCAACACAGGTGGGGTGTGGCATGGCCTGTGTCACATCAGCGCACGCCTTCAGCACAGTTTTCTGTGACGGAGGGTCGCAAGAAGGGATGCAACCCAAGAGGGCGTTTGGAAGAGGAACAGGGGTTGTGCCTCTCGCAAGCAGCAAGTGGTGCCGTCGCATTGCCCCAGCACACCACAGCCCTGACACCACCGCCCCGACAGATACGACACACACACCTGCACACACCGCAGCCATGGCAGCCGCAGCAGCACTGCTGTCGCTGTGTGTCGGTGCACTCACGGCAAACGTCCCGCATGCCCTTCCAAGCTGCCCCAGTGATGCGGGTCCGCAGTGCATCGCAGAGCTTGATAGCGGGTTGTACTATCCCACGGGTATTGCAGTTTCGCCTGACGACAGGATGGTTGCTGCAGGATCAAAGGGCGTGCGCGTGTACAACCTGAGCACAGGTGCCCCCACAGTCTTCCCTTACGAGTATACACGCGGCGTTGCGTTCTCTCCTGATGGGGACAAAGTGGCGGCCGCGCTTTATTCTTCAGGCGTTGCTGTCGTCAGCTTGAGCAGCGGGACGGAACTGTGGTCGAACAGCACGCAAATGTTCAACGCGGTTGCATACTCACCAGACGGGACGCGTGTTGCTTCTGGGGGCTACAGAGGCAATATCTCGATCTGGGATGCTGCGACTGGTGCGTTGGTGTTGTCCCTCACTGGGGGTCACACCAGTGCTGCTCTCTCCTTGACGTACACCCTTGACGGGGGAAGACTCATCAGTGCGGCGGAGGAGGCAGTTGTTGTGTGGGATACAACGACTGGTGCTGTTCTCAAGACGCTGACAGATCACACAAGCGATGTGTACACCACACAGGTGTCACCAGATGGTCTCTACTTTGCGAGTCTGAGCGTGGCTACAAACAATCCTGTGCACATCTACAAACTGAGCGACTACTCCATCCGCAAGAAGATCCGCACTAGCATGACCACCCTGATGTCGTCCTCTTCGGACATGTCCTTCTCGCAGGACTGGAGCAAGCTGGTGGTGGTGGGTGCGGGTGAGATGCAGGTGTACTCTGTGGAGACCGGGCACCTGCTGGAGTCGCACCGCATGCCATCCCGGACACTCTCAGTGTCGTACTTCCACACCAGCGACACCATCATCACGGGAGACTTCGGGTCCAGTGCGAGACTGCTCTTGTGGAACGACGTGGCACCAACCACACCTCCAACACCTGCACCCGCAACGCCTGATGTGCCACTCGCACCATGCCCCAGTGGTGCGGGTTCGCACTGCAGGGCGGAGCTTGCAAGGGTGTCAGCCACGCCCTATCACATCGCAGTGTCGCATGACGACACGCTGGTTGCGGTGGTGGTGTCGGGTAGATACCAGGTGTACAACGTGACGACAGGTGCTGCCCTCACAGTGCCCTCCTACCGCTATTACCGTGTGGACGACGTTGCGTTCTCGCCTGATGGGGACAAGGTGGTGCTGGCACTGTTCACGGCCGGTGTTGCTGTTGTCAGCTTGAGCAGCGGGACGGAGCTGTGGTGGGACCCATGGACAGCGTACACCTTGTCTGTTGCATACTCACCAGACGGGACACATGTTGCTTCTGGCCACAGTGACGGCAGCATCCAGATCTGGGATGCTGAGACTGGCGCGTTGGCGATGTCCCTCACTATGAATGGCGCCAGGTCGCCTCGCGGCTTAGCATACACCATTGACGGGGGAAGACTCATCAGTTCGTGGTCTGACAGGATCATTGTGTGGAATGCAACGACTGGTGCTGTTCTGAAGTCGCTGTCAGCTGACAGCGCAGACTACGTCATCCACGTGTCACCAGACGGTCTGTATTTCGCGCAATGTCGTCCGGCAGGCTACCTGATGACGATCTACAGCCTGAGCGACTACACCATCCACAAGACGATAGCGGTGAGCAATGAATCCTTCTCCCTGTCATTCTCTCAGGACTGGAACAGGCTGGTGGTGGTGGGAACCGGTGACATGGAGGTGTACTCTGTGGAGACCGGGAACCTGCTGGTGTCGCACACGATGCCAACCCCAAGGACAACAGCCGTGTCGTACTTCCACACCAGCAGCACCATCATCACGGGAGAGGGGAACATCAATGCCGGCCTGCTCCTGTGGAACGACGGGGTACCGACACCTGCAACGCTCGTCCCGTCACTGCGGTTCTGCACTGAGGACAAGACGTGCCGTGTGTTCGGTGACGCGACTGCCACCTGCACCACCTCTCAGCGCTGTGCCTGCGGGACCCACTCAGGCGCCCTCTGCGAGATCCCTGTTGCCGGCCCTGCACCTGCTGACGTGCACATGAGTGTCGCCATCACGCTGTGGGTCCCGTGCGACCGTGCCGGCCTGCAGGCCCTGCTGGACACCCTGCGTGCTGCGGCCACTGCACGTGGCACACGGGATGTGTCTGTCGGTGCCTCCTGCGGCACCCTGTCCGTCGCAGTGTCTGGGGTGGTGCCTGCCGCGACGACCGCCGCAACGGCTGACGCGCTTGTCGACGCTCTCGGTGCAGCTGCTGTGGCACACTCCAACCTTACAAACGTGACGCATGCCTCGCAGCTCGACCTGTCTGTTCAAGTCGCACAGACGAGTGGCCACACCACAGCCGCAGTGTGCACGCAGGATGCCCTCACCACAGTGCAGACGTACGACAGGCGCTGTCTGGTGCTCACCTGCAACGACGGCTTTTCCCTGAGCCTTGACACACGCGATGGGAAGGACTACCACACCTGCACACCCACCCCTGTGGACACACCTGTCCCTCCTCCTGACGCAGGGGATGATGGGCTGAGTGCTGGTGCTATCGCAGGCATCGTGGTGGGCTCTGTCGTTGCCGTAGCTGCGTTGGCCCTCCTGCTGGTGTGCTGGGTGCGGCGTGCTCCTGACGCACAGGACAAGCAGCCTCCCCCGCAGCAGCAGCAGCAGCAGTCAGAGCTGGACGGGCAGCACCGCCACACTGAGCCTGTGATTGACGTGTGATGCCTGTCTCAAATGGACACCCTGCTCGTGTGCCCATGCAGGTGCAGCACCCATGCGCACGTGCCTGGTGTGTCTTTCTGTCAATCCCCACCCCCTCCCTTCTTCCCCTTCCCCTCGTCGTATCTTCCCCGCCTCCTCTGGTGCCTGAGAGGGACCTGTGTCTCTTGAACATGAAGGAGTGTGCCACCCTGGTCACAAAGGAGTACCCAACGTGGTCCTCCGTTCAACCATTTTCTGTCCTGTTTTTACTCCCGAAGAATGCTCATCCCAGTGATGAGTTGTACGGCGCGTTGTGTTTTCCTGTGTGCGGGTGGGTGGGGCGACGATACCGCAGGTGCCCAGGGTGATTGTATACCCTCCCTTTCGTGAGCCCGGTGCGTTTGACACAATTCCCACTGCAGCCTTTCTTGTTTACGCACACTTGCGAGCAGCAAATGTCACTCCACCACAGCCAAACGTGCTCCGCACACCACTAGCCTCCCCCATCACAGGAGTTGAGGCATTTGTGTGTGGAAGCGTCGACGCATCACATACAAAGTACGAGTAAAGAGCGGCTGTACTGGAGTGACATTTCTCTGAACGCCTTCCGTGAGCACGGTTTGTTTGACACAAATAGATATCCTCCCTGGGCCACCTGCCCTTCAGGGTGGGGAGGCAGCCTGTGTGCAGGGTGCATGTGTGGCGAATATGTGCGGAAGCACTGTTCGCCATCTCCAGGACTCCTGCAGAAAGGCCCTGTCACTGTCACAATCACACCGTTGGCAGTATACGCATGCACTGCGATCCTGCGGTTTGACCGACGAGACAGTAAAGTTTAGTGTGTATCGTGCCCTGTGCCCTGTGAGTCCCTTCTCATGCTGTGATGGCGAGCGATGCTGAGACTTTGTTATCCTCTCCAGCCAATGTGAATATTGGTGTCTGTCTATCTTCCCCACGCTCGACTGAAGATATATGCATCTCTGTCGCCACAGCAAGTGTGCTGCACTTCCTCGGCAACCTTTCCTTTGTCGTGCTCCCTGTGGCTGCACCGACAGTGTGCAGCTTCGGTACAGGTGCCCCTTTCCCGGAACAGTGTTCACGGGCGCGCCCGCACGTTTTGCTGGCACTCGCAACAGGACAAGAGTATGTGGTGCATCCTTTGCAAGGCTACTCGCGAGCACGACTAGTCATGGCCCGTCGTGGCGCGAAAGAGACTTGCGCGTCCTGTGTGTCCCCGCTCTCGACCTTTTTCTGTATCCGTTTGTGTTTTCCTATGCGGGCAGCCGCTGTTCCCCTCCTGGCCTAGACGAGATAAGTCCCGAGTGTGCTGCGCTGGTGCACCTTTGCGTGCATGCAGTGTTCCACACGCGAGCCTGAATGTCGCCGGGAGGGTGCGGCGTGCCCCACGCCCCTATTGCATCCTACCACTATGACATCATCGACCAAGATTGCGCCTGGGAACACCCGACCCCGACCACCCCCACCCACCCCGCCCACACACCCACTTGGCAGGACAGCAAAGAGAATGTGCAGAAGACGGGATGGGTTGCAACACAGGTGGGATGTGGCATGGCCTGTGTCACATCAGCGCACGCCTTCTACACAGTTTGCTTCCAAAGATCCTAACTCAGAACGCACTCACGAAACCTGAAGGATGCGCTGTTTTGTCAATCACACCACCCCCCCCCCCCCCCCCCCCCACCCCGCTTGGCAGGACACCATACAGCCACTCCCTCGCCCGAGCTCCCCCTGCAGACTCCTGCGTCATCCGCCGCACCTCGCATGCAACAGGGTTCCCCCCCCCCCCCTCCCCTGACACAGCCTGCATGGTGTCAGCTTCTGTCACCGCCTCCACCAACCCCAGCCCTCCCCGTGGGGAAGGGGTGCCGGAGCTCCCACCTTCCCACATCGGTGGTGTTGTGTGCAAAGTAGAGTAGCGGGGCAGTGTCCCCAAAGACCACACAGCAGCATGCCCCCCAGCAACTGGACCCTCAGCGGGAGCGTGCCAGCCGAAGCCCTCCGACCCACACCCTTCTCCTCCTCCGCGTCTCACCGGAAGCCACACCGCCAGCCATCCCGCGTCAAACACCCACCACCACCTCCTCCTCCACCACCACCTGCTGCTGCCCCCAGCGATGGCGACTGCATCGCCGAACTGGATGCCACGCTGCTGCGGGAGGGCAAGGCTTACAAAAGGTTGGTGCGGAAGCCGGCCGCAGCAGCCGACACCACCCCTGCAGCTGCCTGCAGGCGGGTGGGGGTGGCGGGGGTCGGCGTAAATCATGTGTTTTCGGCAACCCCGATGGCCGGCCTCGCCCCTGCCGCCGGCCTGCCTGGCATGAGTTTGGAGGAATACTCCGTAATCCACACTGAAGAGACGCAGAGGCAGAGATTCGGGGCGGCGGAGGCAGCGGCAAGGACAGGGATCCGGCGCCACTTCGCAGCGGCGCAGCATGCTGTAGGGTGGGCGGCGCAGCGCGGTGGGCAGCCGCACACCCTGCAGCACCTTGCCCCAGGAGGGGGCGAGCCGGGCCCTACCTCCCGAGCTGCCGCGGGCATCGCAGCTGTGGATCTCCTCAACGTCCAGCTCGCACAGCACCTCCGCCTCCGCAAGCACGCCCTCCTCCAGAAGCGGATGCGGGTCGCCGCCGCCGCCACCATCGCGGCCGAGCCACAGCTCTCCCTTGCTGAAGACGAAGTGCCTGCCGCGGGGAGCGCGTATGCCCTACGCCTGCTGCATGGTGCCGCCACCACCTCCACCTCCACCTCCACTCCCCCCGCTTCATCCCTGCCCCCCACAGGGTGCTGGGCACCCCCGCTGCGAGAGGTGGGGGGCAGCGGGGGTGGTGGTGGTGGCGGCGCAGCCGCCACCCCCTCCGGCAGCCCCGGAGGGGGCTCCACCACCACCACCCCCGCCGGAGGGGCTGCGGGGTGGGGAGAGGGGCTGGCGGGAGGAGGAGGGGGCCGCACTACCACCACCACCACCACCACCACCACCACCACCGCCGCCGGTGCCCCGGAGGGGCTGCGGGGCGGGGCGAGGGGGGCTTCGCCCCCGCCCCACCGCCCCCTGCCCCCCGCTCCTGCCTCACACCCGCCTCTTCTGCCTACCCCGTCGGAACCGACATCCGGCGCGGTTCCTCCATTTCACTCCTCCGAGCCTGCTGCGCCGCACCCCTCCACACCTCAGAGCCAGCAGGCAGGAGTGCCGCTCCGTGGGCCGCCCTGGCGGGATGAGGGAGGGGGTGCCTGTGGGGGGGTGGCTGCAGGGGGAGAACACCCCACATCATCCCCCTCCCCTGGGAGCCGGGGCGTGGCGGGAGGGAGGGGGGTGGGGAAACGGAGGAATTTGAGTGAATACCTGTCCCGCCCGCAGAACAGAGCGTCGCTGGGGGGTGTCCGGAGCAGTATCCGATCTGGAGGTGATTCTGATATGAGCCACACCTCGGCGTATAGCCTGCAGGCGTCGTTTGGATCGATGGGGTGCGACGCGCTGGACAGCGACCCCGTCACCAGCATCACGCCGTATGTCTATTATGAATACCTCTGGTCGACCCGACTGGCACATGTCAGGGCTCAGGAGAGAGTCCATCTCGAAGAGGAGTGCGAATCATCCGCTGAGCACATCGCATGCACCCAGGCAGGCCGTTGGTCAACCCTGATGGCAGAGCACAGGGCTCGCCTGGAATACCTCCGCTGGGTGGAGGACAAGGCGGAGTCAGCCCGACACCACGCCCGATCCGCATCCGCCGCTGCCGAGTCTGGGGCGAGGGGCCTGGTTGAAGGCCTGCAGGAGGCGGGCTTTGCCCACCTCCACAGTGAGTTCATCCGACTGCAGGAAGGGTCTGCCCTGTTGATGGCATCGCGGGTGCGTGACAGGGGTGCTGCGCAAGCCCTGCATGCCTGGGAGAGGGCGGCATTCCACGCGTTGGCCGAGGCGGAGGGGGCTGGGCGGGACGCGCTGGAGGCGGGGTTTTACGAGCATGCGGGTTGTGCCTACTCCCGCGGTTGTGAGGGCCGTCTGGAGGTGGAGGGGGGTGGGGTGAGGGAGCGGGAGAGGGCCTTCCGCGCGCTGCGGTGCGCCGTGGCGAGCTTCCCGCTCCGCGAGGGTATCGACCGGGATCACGTGGGGACGTGTGAGTCGCATGCGCGCAGGTCGCTGCGCGCGGATTTTCTCGGCGTGCTGCACAACCACTGCACCCGGAGGCTGGCGGGGGCGGTGTTGGAGCAGTACGAGGGGCGGCAGGCGATATCCAAATCCCAGGACACCACGCGGCGACGCCTTGAGATTAAAATCCGCGTGACGCTTGACTACCTGTCTCGGTGAGGCTCAGGGGGGCTTTGTGTTGCGAGAGGGAGGGAGAGAGAGGGGCTGGTTGGAGGGGTGGGGGGTGAGGGTGCCAATTGCTTTGTTATGCGCATCTGCATCCCATCCATTATCGTTCTATCCCACCCCCGCTGTGTGTTCTCTGTCTCCCAATGGCATCCTACAGGGCTACCCGCTTTCTGTCATCCTCATCAACGCCCTCCTCAACATCATGCTCCGAGCGATCGAGAGCGAGACAGACGTGGACACACGTTCATACGCAGATGATGCAACCCTGCTCTCCCGCCTCTCTGAGGGACAGCTACAACGGGGGGTCGACTGTATTCACGAGTTCTGTGAACTGACCGGGATGCGGCTTAACGTGGAAAAGACGGTCGCCCTCGGCATCCTGGAAGGAGCACGCCGGGAACAGGGATACACTAGCACGCTCCACCTCGACGGGGCATGCTTCCCTACCCGCGTGGCGACCAACGTCGTTGGCATCCGCATGTCCACATCTCTGAACCAGGCTGAGCGCCGCATCGACGACAAGCTAAAGGACGGCGACCCCCTCCTCAAAGGCATGCAAGGCTCCTACCTACCACGGGAACAGAAGTGTGATATCATAGCCTCATCAGTGATCACAAGCGTCCTGAGTGGCGGCTCCTACGCCCCCATCAGCAAGACAGCTATCAACGCCCTCAGAGGGAAGATCACCACCAGTATCCTCGGTGGTCGACACCCTGCACGTAACGTTTCTGCTACCCTCTGCATCTACGGCAAAGGACACCGCCTCGACCCGAGCATCGCTCTACCGTACCGCATCCTCTGCACGCTCTTCGACACCTGCCGTAGGACCCCAGCACTAGTGCCCAGATTCAACCGAATTGCTGAGGCATACAGGGACAACCCCAACCTACAGCCCCTCGGCCCGGTAGGGGTGGCCATACGCGATGCTATGCCAGCAGCGGGGCTGTCGTGGCCCCAAGACATCATGCACGCCCGCTTCTCCGAGGCGCACCCGTATGTCACCAGCCTCGACCTCCCGCAGCGCAACCACACCTTCCGGGACGCGTTACGGCGGGATGCCTGGAAGCAACTCGAGAAAGACCGGCCCTCCTTCAGTGGCATCAAACACGGGGTGGACTACCTGCTAACGAATAAACTCCGCCACGAGACACGCGACGTGCGCCAGGCCGATGCCCTTGCAGTGATCATCTCCGGAGGGACATTCATCAGGGCACGCTGGGGTGGTAAGGGATCAAAAAAGCCCACTACAACACCTCCGTCTCCGACATCCTCGGAGTCCTCGACGTCCTCGTCATCCTCGACCTCATCTTCATCGTCATCGTCGTCTTCATCCTCAACGTCCGACAGCTCCGACACCGCCATGAGCCGCTTCGATTACGATGGCAGCTCCTCGGACTCGGGGAGCCCTCCCAAGCCCTCCTCGGACATCTGCGTCATGTGCGACACAGGGCGTGCAGAGACCAAGGTGCACCTCTGGTGGGAATGCCCGGCATATGACCATATCCGCACATCCCCAGCATTCGCTCCATTAATGCGGACGGACCGTTCCAGATGGGCGCCATGTCTCCTCCACTTCGGCATCGCGCCATCGGGGACAACGGCGGACGTCACCTGTATACAAGACATGATGAGTCGCATCTTCCTGTATAGGGAGCAGCTTGAGAAGCAACGCATGGATACTCCGCCCACAGTCCATCCATGGGCCCTGGCGAGAGAGCAAGGCGGCAAGCCTCTAACATACTGCTACGACAACATACCCGATACCCCCAAGGGGTGGGGTAAAGATGTCAACCTCCTCCGCGCGATGAAAGCATGGCTCGCCGCCTTACGTTGGACTAACAGTGGCCAGATTAGCAATATCGAGCTGGCGATAGACTTCGAGATTTTCTCCGGGATTGACGTCGCGGACCCTGCGACAACCCCGGCCCTCAAACGCGGCCAAATATTCGGCAAACTTCTGACCAAGCTTCGCGGGACCTGTACCAAACTCAAGCTCCCCGAGCCCCTCCCGCCACGCGCGGACCGCGTCGGTTGCCTCCGCACCGTGGGGGCCAGATTTGTATACGGTGGACTTTCCCGACGGCCAATCCTTTCCAGAGACGAGCACACTTCTGCGGTGCTTGAGCAACAACTGAGCAAGTCTGTGCCCGGCGCATCCGGAAGCAACTGGGCTGCTGATGTTTTCCCGACATATGACAAGAATATCCGTACCGGCAGAGCGGCGCTCTGGAATGCGAGTGCTGCTAAGCGCTCGCGCCCACGCTCCCCCCAAAAGGCCTCCTCGCGCTATACAGGTAAGGGGCAGGTGTGCAGCACCCACCATAAGCCACTGTGCGCATCATGCCGGATCGGGCCCAAACCCGCCCCCCTTACGAAGTGCTGCAAGACACACCATGGTGCTGACGATGGCCTCCCCGCTGCTGCCTGCAGGAAACACCTGCTCACACCCTGCGGATCCTGCACTGACCCGATGCTCTGCTGCGAGGCAGGCCACCACCGTCGCCCACCGTCGAGAGATGAGAAGAGGGGCCGCCGCCCCCCCCCCAAAACCTCAGCCGAAGACGAGGCAGGCCCCCCAGCCTACTAGAAAGCGCACAACATCCGCTGCATCCACTCAGGCATCGGATAAAAGACGGAGGACGATAAAGGACTCCGAATCGAACGGCGCTCGTGCGGGCGCAGTGACTTAGATCCCCTCATAGAGACAGTGGAGATCACATCAAGAGCAAGTGCTCGGTGTGTATCTACACTAATATAAAAAGATTCACGTGTGTGTGTGCAACAGTGGAGGCAGCACTAGAGTTCGCTTGTGTGCGTCCTACACTAAACTAAAAATATTGACCCGTGTGTGTGTCCCTCTGAGGGTACCCCTCAGAGTGAGCTTGGAAAGGCCTGCACTGAACCATAGGTGCGGATTGTCGTGGAGGAGAGCCGCTCTGCGGGGTTTTTTTTTGTTTTCCAACAAGAACCCCCCCCCCGCATGATAGTGTTAGGTGTGTGGTTTAGAATGCAAACCGCCAGGAGGCCAGCCCCCCGCTGCTCTCCCGAATTGGCAAGCTGTGGGCTGGGCAACAGACACCGCACCGGCCCCCCGAGCAGCAACTCCCCGCATGATGAGGAGGTTGTTCTTTGTTGCACCCCCCAAAAGCGCCTGCCCCGCTAACTATATCACACGGGAGGCCCTGTTGCAATGTTGCAAAGAATAGTTGTGTTTTCACACTGCGACTCAGCATCATGTGGCGACACCAGATCTTGTCATCTCCCCTCTACTCCCTCTTTCTTCTCTCTCTCTCTCCCTCTGCACTTCTCTCGTAAGACGACGGCGCCATCGCCGGATAATGTATAAGTCTGAACTCCACCTCCACCTCCGCCTCTACCCTTCTTGAAGTTCGCCCCCCTTCTGGCCTGCACTGGGTAGCGCTTTGGCGACACAGCAGGACACACCCACACCACCACCACCACACCACATCACAGGCAACACCCACACAGACAGGGGTGGGGTCGGGAGTGGTGGGCCTTGCCTTCCCCTCCCCTCCCCCCTTCTCCCGAGGTGTGCTCTTTTCTTTTCCAGTTTGACCCACGCGGGTGTCCGGTGCGTTTTTTTTCCACACCCCCTGGGCATCCCCTCCTCAGTGATCATCTTGTACACCCCCCCCTGTAACCTGATACAGAACAGGGGAGGGGGGGGATAACATCCACCACACGCAAGCAAAACCCCCCCCCCCCCCGCCCTGGTATAAACCAGCGCGTGCAGAAGAGAAAATCTAAAAAAGGTTCGCCCCCCCCCCCCTCCCCCCCCAAAAAAAAGGGGGTGGGGGAGACGGGAGACGGGGCCAGAGAGGTGATCCGTCATCTCTCTCTCTCTCTCACTCCCACTCCCCCCTTCTTCCCTTCCCCCATCCCTTCCTCTTTTCCTGTAGTATTCTTTTTGGAGCGTCTTCCTTTTGCCCCCCCCCCTCTTTCTCTTCTTCTTCTTTTTCATTCGCATTCGAGGCGGGGGGTGTGTGTGTGTGAGGGGTAGCCAACAAGGGCACCTTCCCCCCCGTTCCCCAGTTTGAGTTTTGTTTGGAGGGGGCGGGAGTGAATGTCGCCCAAAATGCCTCAGTGGGGCTCGCCCTCTGTGGTGGTTGCTGTCGTGGTGGCAGCTGCATTGCTCGATGTTGGGGTGGTTGCTGTTCCGGACCCGATCAACCCGACCAACATCCACCCGGGTGTTCGGATCACGGCGAGCGGGGGCACGACGCAGCGGGACAACGCTGTGGCGGTCTACCAGGGGTTCACCGACACTGACCCCGCGAGAACCTTCACCGGGCTGACCTGCACCTGCCTGCGGTGCACCGGAGGCATGGCGCTCACCGTGGATGCGAACGGATTTTGCTTCTGCAACAACTTTGCGATGGTGAGCTCGAACTTTGTGGTGGCAGGGGGTTCGACCTTCGCCTTTGTGCCGGCGGGTGCTGCGACGAATCTTTTTATCGACTTCAAAACCTCCGCTAACTACGACCGCACGCAGAGGTCTGTCGACATGCGCTGCCAGGCGACGAACGACGCCGGTGCGAACACCGGATTCTTCGAATTCAACGTGGAGGTCAACCCGTGGCTCAACAGCAACCCCACCGCATCCAACACGCGGATCAACGTGAGGGTGAGTGAGGACAACAGCAACACGCCGGCAATCCTCGCGGCCCCCCTCTGCCAGAACGCACCGAACGTGCGCCTCACCGCAGGGCCTGCCTGGGAGCTGCAGGGGACGACCCCCGCTGGGGGGCAGGGTGACCGGATCGCCCCGATGGCGACCTGCGCGCTCGTCGCGGGGCAGACGACGTGTGCGTCTTCCACCGGGGAGTGCATCACGTTCAACGCCAACCAGGCTGTGACGTCCGCCACGGCGACAAACTTTGCCCTGAACTACTGCATCGTGCCCGACGCGGTGGGTGTCGTGACGGTGGACTGCACCTTTGCGGATCTCGGCACCCACTGCTGCCAGGCGGGGTCCCAGCAGGGCAACCCTGCAAAGTGCCCCAACGACCTCGTCGCGCGCTGCAACAACGCCGCGCAGGGCGCTGCACCGGGCAACGTGGTGGTGCGCTACACCGTCACACTCGAGGAGGTGAACGATCCCCCCGTGGGATACTTCGACCTTGCTGCGATGCCCTCCATGGCAGGGCCCCATGTCTGGCAGGAGGACTGCGGGCTGAGCGGTTACACGGAGAGCTGCCTTACGGCCGGCGCGGTTGTGCCGCAGTTCCAGTGGTCCCCTCTGTTGTTCGCCAACATGAACTGTCCCAACGGGCTCGGCGACATCGTGACCCGCAACGGGGTGACGATGTACAACATGTGCACCGGCGGGGGGACGATGAACGCCCTCCCCAACAACGGGCTCCAGGGGCACAGCACCGCGGTGTCGGAGAACGTCGCGGCGGGGGTCGGCGGGGCGCAGACCTGGCGCATGGTGTGCAACACCGACAGGGACAACCTCTTCCACAACTCGCAGCCCGGCGGGTGCCCGGGGTGCGGGGGCCGCGTCCCCTGCGGTTGCCCCGACCTCGGCGCCTTCCCCTTCAACGCGGGGCTGCGGTACATCCCGGAGATGCACGCCG
This sequence comes from Rhynchopus euleeides, assembly GCA_963210315.1. Taxonomy (NCBI): domain Eukaryota; phylum Euglenozoa; class Diplonemea; order Diplonemida; family Diplonemidae; genus Rhynchopus; species Rhynchopus euleeides. Next base: position 1,552,405 of record OY723279.1, read on the forward strand.
TGGGGCGGGCCACCGTGGTGTGCTACCTTGAGGACATCAACCCCAATCCCCCGGGCACCGTGGTGGACGCGGGGCGGGGGAACCGGATGGGCGGCACCACCGCGGCAGAAGGGGGCGTGCGCCGCCGCCTGCTGGTGCAGTTCAACGTGGAGATCACCGAGGTGAACGACCCCCCGGCGATCGACCTGGACCCGACAGTGGTAGCAACCCCTGCTGCGCTGGCGGGGTCGACGGACCCTGTGGATAAGCTGCCCAGGGTGCTGTTTCGGCAGGACCCGAGCTGGACAGGCCCGAGCGAGCCGGTGTGGCCGAACAACGTCAACCCTGACCCCGATGCGTGCACCATTGTCGACTGCTGTGCGGAGAACGACCTCAGCTCTGTGGTGACCGTGACAGGGAAGGAGCCGAACCCGGCGAATGTGCCTGGGGCGACCGGTTCCATCCGTATCCAGGACTGCCCTGCGAACCGGAGGCAGAAGTGCTGCGTGATCAACAACGTCTGGATGGGCGCGGTGTGGCAGGTCGACGCGGCGCGGATCCTCAACTGCCCCAACAGGGTGCAGACGCCTGCGGGGTGCCTGGCTGCCCCCAGCGGGTGCAGCTGGGTGAACAACGCATGCGTCTACCGGGGCTACGGCAACCCCGCCACGACAGACGGGGTGACCATCGGGACTGTCAGCGCACTCCCCGGCCCCCTGTCGGAGCAGGGCCCCTTCAACGGCGACCAGTTCATGTGGGACCAGCAGTGGAATGTGAAGTGCCGTGTGAAGTGCGAGGCGAACAAGAAGCCCCTCAGCTTCCACGGGCCCGGCGAGTGCGAGGACACCATGTTTGAGGGTGCCGTCACACCGCACACCCTGTCCAGCCCCTGCTACGACATGGGGACGCACACCATCTGCCCCGCCAATATCTGGCCCCTCTCCCGCAGCCAGTCTCACCAGCTTGTCTTCCGTGCCAGCTCCCAGACTGCGTTTGGACATCGCTACAAGCGGGGGTCTGTGAGGGTGCAATGCACTATGGTTGATGAATACATGCCTGACGGCAGCGTCGACTGCACCCCACCCACCGCGATCGACGGATCCGCGGCGACTGGGCAGAACGCGCAGGGCAACTTCGGGAGGTATATCTCTGGGTGTAAGGACACTGCCGGGTTTGCCGCCAACTGCTGGAACACCGGGGCGCCGGGGATCGCGCAGAACGGGCTGCCGTGTCCCAGCAGGGAGGTGCAGGATAACCTGAAGAGGCTGCCCGACCCGATTGAGTTTATCATCGAGTTCACCGCGCCGAACTACACCCTGTCGGACTACCCCAGCGCGAATGGGTATTTCGACAACGTGAAGAACCCGTGGTGGGAGGTGCAGATCGGAGAGGACTCGCAGCTCCGCGAGGTGACCGCCTTCCTCAAGAACCCCGTCGCCTGGGCGAACGGCGCAGCCATCGAGAACATGCAGGGCACCGTCACCTCCGTCACCCACGACCCGGCCCTCTTCAAGACATCGGGGGAGCCGAAGATTGCAAACCTCCTGCCCCCGGACAGTGGGGATCTGATCTTCCAGCTGGAGCAGGACATGTCAGGGCACTCCTGGGTCGTCATCGGGCTGCGCGACAACGGCGGGGGCGACCCGTCGAAGGCGAACGGTCCTGCGTACGAGGAGTTTATTTTCTGGGTGCAGGAGATCAACGACCCGCCCATCGCGGTGCTCGACCCGAAGGTGGCGCCGTCCGCCCGGATCAACATCGACGAAGACACGCTCATCCGCACCGGGGGGCACACCTTCCTGCTCTACCCCGATCTTGCCCCCGGCCCGCAGAGGGAGATTGACCCGATGCCGGCTGCCGGGAGCGCGCAGTGCCCTCTGACCAACACCTTCCCTGGGTGTGGTGTGATCCCCATCACAGCAGCCGCTGCGGTGGCGGTGAAATATGACACCGCAAAGCGCCCGCTCTGCGGCGCATCCTGCGGGACAGGCGCGGGGTGTGGCTGCGGCCAGCAGCTCCAGGTGGACTGTTCGACGGACCACCCCGAGTATTTCGACGTGCAGCCCACCGTTGATGCGAATGGGGGTGTGCGTCCGAAGGGGACGTTGCATTTCCAGCTGAAGCCGGACGCATCGGGGGATGCGCAGGTGACGTGCTCCATTAAGGATTGTGTGGATCCGGGCGTCGGGATCCAGTGCACCAAAACCACCGACGGGAAGGACGCCCTGACGACGGTGAGTAAGTTCACCATCGCGATTAAAGACATCAACGACCCGCCGACGATCGAGCTCACCTCGAGCACCCTGCAGATCATCGTGGATGAGGATTCCCCTACTCACACCGCGACGATCCTGAGGAACGTCGCGCCGGGGCCCCTCTCTGAGCTGCTGTCGCAGAACGTGGAGGTGAAGTGCACTGTGAAGCAGGGGCAGACGCAGCTGTTCCAAGGCCCGATCATCACAGAGCTTTCGGGAAACCCCCGCGCGCCGCAGCTCGGCTCCATCACATTCACGCCTGCGAAGGATGCGTCGGGCGTGGCTTCTGTGAACTGCCAGGCGTCGGATGACGGTGTGCCGAAGATCACGACGAACGCACCACCCTTTGAGATCATCATCCGCGAGATCAACGACGAGCCCTCCGGCACCCTCGTTGCGGCGAAGGTGACAGTTCCGGAGGACAGCGGGACATACAGCGTGAAGCAGATTGTGGATCTCATCCCTGGCCCCCCTTCCGAGCAGCAGGTGCCGCAGCAGCTGACAATCGTCTGCAGCTCCAACACGCCGGGGCTCTTCGTGGGTGTCCCGGAGATCGACGCGGCGGGGACTCTCACTTTCACGCCTCAGCCGAATGCTGTCGGGAACAGCGTGGTGAGTTGCACCTTCACCGATGACGGTGTCCCCCCCAAGTCGTGGTCGACAACGTTTGAGATCGAGGTGACGGAGGTGAACGACCCCCCCCTCGTGACTGTCAACGGCGTCATGATGAGCCCCACCATCACGGTGTCGGAGGACAGGGGCAGAGTGGAGGAGTCTAACTTCTTGACAGGGCTCGCCCCAGGGCCTCCCAGCGAGGAGATGTCCCAGAGCTACTCCTTTGCGTGCGGCGTGGACCAGCCGGAGCTGTTCAGCCAGCAGCCCCAGGTGATCACGGTGGGGACCACGGGGACAGTGCTGTTCCACACCGCGCAGGACATGTCGGGGCGGACAACCTGCACATGCGTGATGACCGACACGGGCAACCCTGTCATGTCCACCTCCTTCAGCTTTGAGATCGTCATCGAGGAGGTGAACGACGAACCCATCGCAGTCGTCACAGAGAACCCCGTGAGGGTCAACGAGGACGAGCCCCCCGTGTCTCGCCCCGGCTTCCTCAACCCCTATGCCCCAGGGCCACCGGCGGAGGCGGGGCAGGGCGTGGCGACGGTGTGCACGACAGACACGTCGTATTTCCTGGTGCCCCCTAGGATTGAAGGGGGTGGCTCACTCTTCTTCACGGTGGCGAAGGACAAGTCGGGGACTGTGGCGGTGACGTGTACCGTCACAGATGCTGGGTCTCCTCCGATGAACACCGGGATCAGCTTCAACATCGAGATTGCCGAGGTGAACGACCCGCCGATCGTCCTCCAGGCGCAGACTATCGTTAGGGTGAATGAGGACAGCGGGGCCTACAACCGGCAGCAGTGGTCGCAGCTCGCCCCGGGGCCCATCGATGAGGTGCTCGCCCTTCAGACATTCAGCTACACCTGCTCCAGCACAAACGACGCGCTGTTTGTTGCGGGGAAGACCCCGCAGGTCATCCGCACCGGAAGCACGGCGATGCTCTCCTTCCAGGCTGGGCCTGACCAGGCAGGGTCTTCGACAGTGTCCTGCACCCTCACTGACACGGGCATTCCGGCTGCCTCGACCGATGTCGAGTTTGTCATCGAGGTTGCGGACATCAACGACAAGCCGACCGCATCGTGTGCCCTCTGCGACTCCACAACAGGCATTTCGGTGAAGGAGGACAGCCCGCTGTACGTCGGGAATAACTTCATCACCCTGGTGTCGGCTGGGCCCGTTTCGGAGGCATCGCAGGTCCTCACCGCGTCGTGCACCGCGTCGGGCCCTGCCACGCTGTGGTATAAAGACACGACGGTGTCTCCCCCAGTGGATGGCAGCCCGAAGCTGGACCCGACGACCGGAACCCTGATCTTCCAGCCCGCGCCGGACACCAGCGGGTCCTCCACCGTCAGCTGCAGGCTGACGGACGACGGCAGCCCGCAGGGTGTCCTGGTTCTGAAGTCGTTCCCCATCACCGTGGAGGAGGTGAACGACCCCCCGACGGGGGTGCTCGACAAGAGTGGCCGTGCCTCGGTGGCTGTGGGGACCGGCACCACCACCATCCGCTCCTGGATCACGTCCATCTCGCCGGGGCCCCCGCAGGAGTCGGGCCAGACGGTGACAATCAGCTGCGTCCCCGACAACCCCGCACTGTTTGCGCCGAACGGGCAGCCCGCTGTGGACAGGACGACCGGGACCCTGACATTCACCCCTGCGACGGACAGCAGCGAGGGCTCCTCCACGGTGAAGTGCACCTTGAAGGACAACGGGACCCCGCCGGAGACGCTGACGATCTCCTTCGTGGTTGCCTTCGAAAACCAACCTCCGACTGCGGTGGCGGTGTCGCCCACCGTGGTGGTGGCGGAGGAGAGCGGGCCCTACCAGAAGGTGTCGTTCCTCACGAACCTTGCGGCGGGGCCCCAGGTCGAGGTGGCGAAGGGGCAGTCGATCGCCACCGTGGTGTGCCAGCCCGCGGTGACATCGCTCTTCTCCGTCGCGCCCGTCATCAGCACAGAGGGGACGCTGGAGTTCACCCCAGCCGTCGACGCGGCGGGGAGCACCGTTGTCGACTGCATCGTGTCGGACAACGGCAAGCCGCAGCGCAGCGTCGGGGTCAACTTCACCATCAACGTGACGGAGGTGAACGACCCCCCCCGTGTCACCGTCAACCAGATGTCCGTCACCGCGCCGGAGGGTGGGGACAAGGTGACAGTGCCCTCCTTCGTCACCGTGTCACCCGGGCCGGCATCGGAGTCGGCGCAGACCGTGTCGGGATCCTGCCTCCCTCAGGACTCCAGCATGCTGCAGGGCGGCGTGCTCCTCAACCTCAACGGCTGGACCCTCCAGCGGCCCGACGGGGTTCTGGAGTTCACCCCGGCAGCCCAGAAGAGCGGGCGGACCCTCGTCGACTGCACCGTCTCCGACACCGGGGTGCCTGCCCAGACCACGACATTCCAATTCGAGCTCATCGTTTCGGAGACAAACAACCCCCCCACGGGAACCCTCACCCGGATCGAGGTGACGGTGGATGAAGACACACCCTTGTTTGAGGTGACCAGCATGCTGACGGGGCTCGCCCCTGGGCCCCAGGCGGAGATCGACGCAGGGCAGACGGTCTCCGTGAGCTGCCTCCCGGAGAACGCCGCGCTGTTCACACTCGCAGGGAGGCCGAAGATCAACCAGGCTGGGACGCTGTCGCTGATCCCTGCGCCGGATGCGGTGGGGAGCACCTCTGTTGCCTGCACCCTGCAGGACTCGGGCACGCCTGCCATGTCTGTGGTGCGGAGCTTCACCGTGAATGTCATCGAGAAGAACGACAAGCCCATCGCTGTGGTGACGCGCATGTCAGTCGCTGTCGCGGAGGATGCAGGAGCCTCTGTCTTCCCCGGGTTCGTCTCTCCGCTCAGCGCGGGCCCCGCGTCGGAGTCGGGTCAGACCATCAAAACGACGTGTTTCCCCGACACCGCATCTCTGTTCGCAACATCCGTCTCCATCGCCTCCTTCGGTGCGAAGACCGGTGAGCTCTCCTTCACTCCTGCGCCGGATGCCGTCGGGTCGACTGCCGTGACCTGCGAGGTTGTCGACAGCAACACAGGTGTGGAGCCTGCCCAGTCGACATCATTCTCCTTCAACATCGAGATCCAGGAGGTGAACGACCCCCCGTCGGGTCTGCTGAAGCTGCAGGAGATCACGGCGATGGAGGATGTCGGTGTGTTCACATCCAGGGCGTTCCTCTACCAGGTGTCGCCGGGGCCGGCCTCAGAGGCGTCGCAGGTTGTGACCACGTCGTGTGTCGCGGGGAACTCGCTGCTGTTTTCGGTGCAGCCGGCGATCTCCCAGGCAGGGGATCTGAGCTTCTCCCCGGCGCCGGATGCGTCTGGCAGCACGGATGTGACCTGCAACCTCGTTGACAACGGGGCTCCCGCGCAGAGCACGCAGCTGGCCTTCAAGATTACTCTCATCGACACAAACGACCCGCCCACCGGCACACTCTCCCAGGCAAAGATCTCCGTGCAGGAGGACTCTGGCCCTGTCGAGGTGGTTGATTTTATCACCGGGATGGCGCCGGGCCCTGCGACGGAGTCGGGGCAGAAGTTCACCACAACCTGCCTCGCCGACAACCCAGGGATGTTCCAGACGCTGCCCTCTGTCGCGCAGCAGAGCCCGACCGTTGGGAAGCTGCTGTTCACCCCGGCGCTGAATGCCGTCGGGTCGTCGCAGGTTGTGTGCACCATCGCCGACAGCGTGGTCCCGCCTGGGGAGACGAAGCTATCCTTCACCATCGACATGGCTGGGGCGAACGACGCCCCGGTCGTCACCATCCCCGATGCCAACCGGAAGGTGCCTGTGACGCAGGAGGTTGTGCAGAAGCCGTACACCTTCCCCGGGTTCCTCCAGGTGAGCCCTGGCCCCGGGGCGTCGGAGGCAGCGCAGGGGGTCACGTCGCAGTGTATCGCGACGAACCCGCAGCTCTTCGTGGTGCAGCCGACTGTGGAGCTGGTGAACGGCATCGGCAACCTGAGCTTCGTCGCGAGGGAGGGGCTCAGCGCGGCGAACGCGCTCACGTCGCTGGTGTCTTGCACGTTCACGGACACGGGGAGCCCCGCACGCGCCACAACCCAGACCTTTGAGATTGATTTCCAGCTGGTATGTTTGCATGTTGTTTACACCTGGGGGGGGGAAGGCTGGAGAGGGAGGGATGGGGGGAGGGTGTGTGTGTGTGTGTGTGTGTGTGTTTATTTGATTTTTGATGTTTTCCGTGCTTGCTGCCCAGCACCTGCCTCCTCCTCACCGCACAGCCGTCATCCCCTGCGGGGCTGGATATCTATTATTCGTCTCCGGAATACGTCGACTCGCCGGCAGGGAAGGTATGCAAAATTGCGCGGCAAATCAGTTGGTTTTTGTGAGGCCACACCTCGCCAACGAGGCCCACCGCACCCCACCGCCCTCTGCAGTACAACAGCCCTGTGGAGCAGTTCCGCCGCAGCCCGGAGTACGCCAACAGCCCGCTGGCAGACATCGACACACCGCAGGCGAAGTGGCTCGGCACCCCGGAAGGGAAGGACTCTCCCGAATACAAGGACTTCCTGACGGGTATGTGTTACTGTCCTCCCTGCCTGTGTGCACACAACGAGCAAAATATCGCCCGAGTCTTCTCGGGAGCTTTCGCGTATACTATACGCCCTAACTGGGGGGTGGGAGACGGAAAAGTTTCTGTCTGGTTTCAAACACACACGCACGAACTATACTGGGGTCACGGGGAAATCCTCATGAAGTGACGGACATGAGGGGCGTGTTGCTTCTCAGAAGTGACTTCTGAGGTGTCGCGCTCGGCAGACACACCGCCTTAAAACTGGTTTTCAAACACACAACGCATCCCGGCACATCCCCACCTCCCCCGCCAATACACCCCACACCACCGCAGTGCCTGAGAACCCTGCCAACATCCTGCGGATCCGGCTGAAGATGATCATGACACAGTTCCGCCTCAGCGTCTTCCGCTCTGTGATGCAGGAGGTCTTCACCTCCGTCATCACCAGCCTGCGTGTCTACTGGGTCTGCCCCATCACGGCGTGCCCGACTGCGGCGCTGGCCTGTCCGACGAGGTCGGATGACCGTCTGAACGCAGGGTATGGGTCTGGGTGATGCAGACTTCGAAGTGCGCCACAAACACCTCCGTGGCTGGCAATCCTTGCCCCAGAAGACGAAGTGTCCTGTGTGCCCTGTGGGCGGTGGGAGCGGGGGGGGAGAGAGGGGAGAGGCACAGCATCATCTTTTGGCACACCCTACTTTTGGCACACCTCTCCCCTCAACAGGTGCAAGCATGGCGATGACTACAGCGGCACGGCGCATCTCGCCGACATTCTCCAAGAGTCGACGGTTGACCTGGGGGAGGAGACCGTGGTGGACTTCGACATGCAGACACAGGAGCAGGCAGACATGGCCAGCACAGACATGCAGGTATGCACGCAATGCATGTGGCAGATTTGCAAAGGAGGTCATGTTCTCCACAGCACTGATTTCAGGCCTTTTTTCTGCCCCCAAAAAAGGAACCGGGCGGGCGTAATGTGTTTGTTTTGTGCAACCGGGGGGGGTTTAATCCCTGCTGAATGAAGCTGAATGTACTGCCCCCTGAAGGAATGTTACATCACTGCGCGCCAACCCCCCCCACCCCGCACCCCGCAATACAGAGGCTGCAGACGCTTCAGGCTTCGCTGGCTGGCGAGGCAGTGAAGACGAACTCCCCTGCGGTGTCGCGCCTCGGCCTGCAGGAGAGCGTCGTGGCGCCGTGTTCCGACTGTGGCCCGCTGAACCAGGGCGGAGGCGACGACTTCGGCGAGTGGTGGCACTGGCTGCTGATCGGGCTGGGCGCGCTGCTCTTCCTCTGCCTGCTGGTGCTGCTCATCTGGCTGTGCTGCTGCCGCAAGAAGGAGAAGGACGTTGTGAAGGAGGAGCACCACGACATGCAGCACAAGCAGGTCTACATGGGTGAGAGCACGGCCACCACCTCCAGCATGTACCACCCGGAGGCCCCTGCGGCAGGCAGGCTCGGCACCAGCGGCGGCACCTCTGATGAGTTCGACTCCCTCTATTCCCGTGAGAACCGGTCGGACGTGCAGGAGAATCCGATCGCCGCGCTATACCCGCCCCCACCCCCGCCCCCTGTGAGCGACACGTACCGTGGCGATAACGTATGTAACAACCCCGCGGTGTGCCAGTGATGAGGAGGAGTGGGAGGCGGGGGGTTGTGTGAGGACTGTGCGGTAATTTTGGTGCAAAATCCGAAGAGAAAAGAGAGAAAGAGCGGAGTGGGGTAAAAGTCACTCCACCCATTCAGCAGCAGCCGCTCTTAGCCTGTATTTTGTTTGATGCGTTGACGCTTCTACACCCCCAACCCACCCCGTCAAAACAACAGGAATGGCGCCCGTACACCGTTGACTGGGGTGACGCGGGGCACAACGACCCCAGGCCGGAGGCTCAGTACTGAGGGGGGCGGGGGGGGAGGGTTTGGTACAGCAGCGAACCCATCCATCCATGCCCTCTCGGAGGAGGGGTTGTTGGGTGTGATTCACAGAAGGGTCGCTTGTTGCTGTTTAATTGCTGAGAGCCTGGGGAGGGCTGGCCTTTTGATTTCCGATACGGCAAATCAAGGGGCAGGTGTTGCTCTACGATGGCTCTACGAAAGAGCCTTCTCACGCAGCGCCTGCGTTGGGGGGGGGGGGTGGGTGTGGGGTGGTCGGACGCACGCCAGCGGCAACGCTGTCAAGACACTTGGGAGAGATTGCACGGTGTGTGCGTCTATGGGTGTCAGGGATGCCAAGAATCCGCCATACTATGTTGTACAATTGCTGTTTCCCTGTTTTGTTTGTTTGTTTCTTTAGGAGGAAGGGGGGGGGGGGAAGGGAGGGAGTGGGCGGAGTGGCCGGCCGTTCGTTATTCCCCCATGGCAAGCCCACCCGCCCCCCCCACCCCACCCCACCCCCCCTCTTTTCCCCTTCTTCCTCTGTGTGCCTCTTTTCTTTTTGTCCGCCTTGTTGTCTCAGGACATGCTCTATCTTACCATCGATGTAGTATTCACAAAGAAGTAAAACTTGCCGTGGCCTGATCGACCGCTCTGCTCAGGATCACGGCACGTTTCACCCCCATCCCCCACCCACCCCCCCAAACCCCAAGAACCCGAAACAAAAAAAGTGTGTAAAAAAAGGGTGGAGACACCTGGAGTCTAAATAGTCACACCACGTCAGGCCAGACCTTCGCATTGCACTCCGCGAAGACTGCCACACAGCCGCGGGGCAGGTGTGCAGCCTGTGGAAAACCTCGTACAGAAAAGGGTCGGCGACCGCCCGCCCCCAGTCTGAGAGGCATCAGCCGAATCTCGGTGGAGGCGGGCACAAAACAAAAGGGAGAGTCGTCACTGTGCATATCAGCACGGTCCCGCCCTCTGTGCCAGACCAACACACCACCAAAGGAAAAGAGGAAGAGGCGACGTAAGGCAATGCCTCCGTGCGGCCAGGAGAACACGAAATAGCGACCCCCTCAACGGGGAATGCTACGAGCACGGCCAAAAATCGTTCAAAATCGTTCAAAAATGTGTAATGCGTGGCTGGCTGCTTTCTCATCAAGCAAAAACAGCCCTATTTTTTTTAAGCACACTCGTGTGAGCGGAAAGCGCCCCACCACAGCTGCAACCAAACGTGCTCTATACACTAACCCCACCCTTCATCAGGCTCAGGGTGTGATCAGTTCAGGGTTTTGTGTGTAGAAGCGTCAACGCAACAAACAAAAGGAAATTCATCAGAGCGGTTGTAGCTGTGAAGTGATAGGGCGCTTTTCAGCCCTCAGTAAAGCGGCCGATATGAATGTGACCTGCCATCCCCATGGCAAATTCACGAGAGGAAAAAGAAAACAGAATTTGGCAGAGGGTGCCTGCAGGCAGGGAGTGGAGGGGATGATGGAGGGGGCGGACAAAATAGTTCTATTTTTTTGCGTTCCGTGTATCGTTTCGTTCCTTCTGGAAGGGGGGGGGGGGGATGAGTGGGTTCCTTTTGTCGTTGTGCCTCGCTGGGTGCAGTGTGCTCTGTGATCTGTGTGTGGTTGGGTTTGCGTGGTTTTTTTTTGGTTCACTTCTACACGACACACGGCGCGACACCCCCTCCCTTTGCACGACAACACACACACACGCTGCTGTGACGTGCGGTGTGGGGACGGCAAGTGGGTCGAAAGTGAACTCCCCCCCCACACACACAACCCACACATCCACACCACCACAAGGCCTTGGTTTCACACGAATTATTGAACCCCCCCCACCCTTACCTCTCTTTGATCCGTGCTTCTTAGGCTTTGCTTTAGTTGTCAGCACCCCACTCCACCTCTGCATTCTACTCTATACCCCACCCACTCCCCCCCTACTCCACCCTCCTCCATCTCTCTCTCTCTCTCTCTCTCTCTCTCTCTCTCTCTCTCTCTCTCTCTCTCTCTCTCTCTCTCTCTCTCTCTCTCTCTCTCTCTCTCTCTCTCTCTCTCTCTCTCTCTCTCTCTCTCTCTCTCTCTCTCTCTCTCTCTCTCTCTCTCTCTCTCTCTCTCTCTCTCTCTCTCTCTCTCTCTCTCGTATGCTTATAGTGTGAATATCCCCGAAACGAAAATACTCGCACCCCAAGGGTGTCGTCTACTTAACTACGCGGGCCCGCGGCCCGGTAGACTCCCCTTGTTTGAGAGAGGAGCTGCTCTGGTGGGGTGAGGGAAGTGACACAGGAGGAGGAGGAGGCGCAGGCGCCACACGGTCTGTAGCGCCCGGTGACGCGCTACGTGAGGAAGGAGGATTAAGGTAGGCCCGGAAGCCTGTAGGCGCGTGCGGTGACCGCGCACGGGCGGAGGAGGAAGAGGCACCAGAACGGGGCCTTTGGGGAAGGGCTGCGTCAACGGACACGCCGTCGGGAGGGGAGGTAGTAGGAGAAGGTGGGTCCGGATCAGCGGCGCCCACGTCAGCGTCAGCGTCAGCGGTGGGGATCACGTGGTCGACCCTAGGCCTTTGGGCAGGCAGTGCCGGGGTGGAACCGGTATGCGCCTCTAAGGCGGTGCGCTTCAGCTGCGCCACGGCGGGGATGGATGGCCTGACGCCGTCGGGTGAGAGCCTCCTACGAGGCTGCATCAGGTGGCGGTGGGGTGAGCCCGGGGAGCACACGGTATGGGCCAGCCTCTTCAGGATAACTGGAGGGGTGGCGGGCTCGGGAGTAGCGGGACACGGGGTCGCTTCAGGGGAGGGCTGAGGCGCAGGCACACGGGGTGGCGTGGTGGAGGGAAGATCCCCCACGGTAGGCGCAGTCGCCTCTGGGAAGGGCGGGGTTGGCGGCACATGGGGCGGCGGGGTGGGGGCGTCTGCCTCCACAGGCGTCGCAGGGGCGGGAGGGGCGTGGTGGCCCTTCTTGCAGCAAGCGGTGGGGCGTCTGTCATCCATCTCAGGCAGAGAGGCGCAGACCCCGCAGGGGGGCAGGTCATGGTCGCGGCAGCCGTGGTGGCCACGCTTGCAGCACATGTTGGAGGAGCTGCAGGTGCCGCAGCGGAGCAGCCGGTGCGTGCTGCAGAACTGCACGGGCAGTCCGTCATCCTGGCGGTGGTGGGCCCGGCAGCAGTCTTCCATTCGCAGGGTTCGGTTGTGCCCCGCCGCGTCGCAGTCATGGCACTTGGGCTTGGAGTGGGCCCTGCAGACGTTGCGAGCCAGCACCTCCGAACGGGGGGCATAGCGCTCAGCGCCGCACGGCGCCGACCTCGGGCTGACCGTGTCGAGGGGGTCACGGGTGGGGGCTACGGGAGTAGGGTCCCACTGTTCGCTTCGCGTGTCCCGGTCGGGCACCTCGGTATACGACGGGGTAAGGTCCAGGCCCCACGACTTGCTCGAGGCCCAGTGGATCGCGCGGGGAATCTGCTCGATCAGGATACGGGTGGTGAGCCCGTGGCAGGCAAAGCGGGGGCGCGGCTCAAGACCGCCCCAGACTTCCTTCACCCCCACCGCGCGGAGGCAGTAGACACGCGAGACAAACGCGCCAGGCAGGGGCGCGCGGAGGTTAACTGCTTCACACTGGGAGACAAGGTATTTCAACATCTGCCCCATCATGCGTCCACGCATGTTGAGTGGGGCGGGCTGGGTTCCTGCCGGGGCGCCAGTAGCGATCGGGCAGACGTCGAGCCCGGAGAAGACCTCGAAGTCGATGGCGAGCTCGCAGAAGGAGACGGACCCCTCCCTCGTCCAGGTGAGACGACCGAGCCAGGCCCGCAGGGCACGCATGATGCACTCTCCGTGAGTCCAGCGGGGTGGGTTGTCCGGCAGTGAGGCCAGGTCGGACTGATGGGGCGCAGCGGGTCGCGCTAGCGCTGCGTCCCACGCGCAAACAGTTGGGGATACCCCGAGGCGCTCACGTTCCAGCACATCTCTGCGGGCGACTATCGTGCTCATTAGGTGGTGCAGGTCCTTCGCCCGCACCGTACCGGATAGGGGTTTCGGTATGATGCCCCAGTTGGCTAGGCAGGGCGGCCATGAGAGGCGCTCCTCACAGAGACCCGCGTACCGCTCCCGGGCACGGACGTCGTTGTGGGCAGGGCATTCCCAGAAGAGATGCGTGACGGTTTCGGGGGAGCCCGTATCGCAATTCCGGCAGAGGCGGTCGCTACCCGGCTCCGGCTGTGTTGCTGTGAGGGGTAGGGGCACCTCACCCGAGTCGTCGAAGACATCGAACTCGGACGGGGCTGAGCTCGACGAGTCGTCGTCATCATCGGTGTCACCGGCAGCGTCGCCGTCCGCGGGTGCTGTGGCGTGGTCGGCAGCGGTCACAGGAGGTGGAGTAGGAGCGGTCGAGCGCTCGGCCTCCGGCCCGTCAGGCGCGGAGTCCGTCGCAGCCCCAAGCTTATTGCGTCCCCAGCGGTCTGCCAGGAACACGCCCCCAACAATAATGCAGCGCATCGCAGCGGCGAGCACAGGATCCCCACATGATTGCCAGAAGTCGTTTGTCAGCACGGTGTCAACGCCGTCCTCCACACCGCCGAAGGAGGGTCTGGAGATAGCAAGCCTTCGCCAGATGTTGTGACGCAGCGCCTCGCGTAGCACATGGTTCCGTGCCGCCACTTCGAGTGAAAGCAGTGGTTCGGAACCTCCTGGAGCAGATATGAGGGAAACATCATCGCCGCAGGTGAGGGAGGCCGGCGGCAGTCCTTTTTTGAGCGCAAGCCCGATAGGCCCGAGGGGGACGTCGATGCGTGTTTTTTGCGCATACATGGCCCGAATGCGGTTGAATCGCGGGATCAATTCTGGTAGGCGGCGGCAGGAGTCTAGAAGTAGGAGCAGCATGCGATACGGCACTATGATTCCTGGGTGAAGGAGGTGTCCCTTCGAGGCAATGGAGAGGGCCGCTGCGGTGCTGCGGGAGGGATGGCGGTCACCGTATAGGCAGTTTGAGGCTCGGGTCTCTAGGTCGCGGAGGACCCGGTGGTCAATGGGCGCATACCAGCCACCGAAGATCGCTCGGGGCATGACTGCGCCAGCAATCAGGCCGTGTCGCTGCTCAAAGGTCGCAGGCGAGCTGCCCAGGCGGCGTAAGGGGGCATGCGCTTTACTCGCCCGTCCGTCGTCGCCGCGGTCTATGAACGCTGGTGACACACAGACGCGCACGCCTAGTGCAGGTGAGGCGGTTTTGGTGGGGAAGGTGGCCCCATTTACAGCGATGGTGCCGACATATCGAGGGCGTGCGCCAGAGGAGGGGTCCACGCGATGCACGCCCATGGCAATGGTCTTCTTTTCGTTTAGGCGCATTCCCGTTATTGCGCAGAACTCGCCCGTGATGTCCGCGCCACGTTGTGTCAGCGCCTCAGAGACACGCGAGATGATAGTGGCGTCATCCGCGTACGATATGCTGAGGGCCCCCCCGCTCTCTTCCTGGATCGCTTTCACCAGGACGGAGAGCAGCGCGTTGATGAGGACGACCGACAATGGGCAGCCCTGAAGAATTCCGTTCGTCACATCGAACTCCCCCCCCACTCCGAGTGGGGTCTTGAAGCGACGGCGGAGGCGCGAGTACATCGCTTCCAGCGGCCGGAGGATGCGCTCGTGCAGCCCCATTGCACGCGCCAGCTCCAGGACTAAGCGCTGGGGTACCCTGTCGAAACATTTCGAGAAGTCGAGCGCCAGGAGGTAGATCGAGGTGTCCTTGTCCAGGAGCGTTTCCTCAATCTGGGTCGTGAGGTCCATCAGCGCGTCGTCGGCGCGGTGGCCGGGGCGGGAGCCGTGTTGAGAGGGGTCAATCCAGCCCTCCTGCCATACGACAACATCCTGCAGACGGCGGCAGGCCCATATGCGGTACACCAGGCTCGTGACCGTGATGGGCCGAAGTCCGAGCGGGTCGCCAGCGTATTCGCCCTTGGGGATGAGCGTCACCAGTGCGGTTCTCAGCGCCTCGGGCCAAGAGCCGGTACGCTCGATGCTGTTGAAGAGGGCTGCAAACCCATCCATTAGCCCCACCGGCAGAAGTGCAACCTCTTCCAGTCTCCAGCCGTCGACGCCGCAGGTGCCCGACTTGGACTTCGCTAGCTTCATCTGTGCCAGCGCGATGAGGTCTGACCCCGTGATGTCGGATATAGTCATCGGAGTGTGGTGTACGTATTTCCCGAAGCGCTCCATGAACGGCGCAAATTCGGGTTCCCCAACGCGATCAGGGTACAGCCGCAGGATGCTGTCCCAGGCTCCTTGCAGGATGCTGTCCATCTCAGCGAGGTTGGCGGTGAAGGTCCCGTCCGGTCGCCGCACCGTGTCGGCAGTGCTGGGCGTCTCTCCCTTCAGCATCGCCACGACACTCTTCGCATCCTCACGGCAACGTCTCCGGAAGTCGTCGCGGAGCAGGCCTCGGCGCTGGTGCACCACCTCAGAGAGAATCCGTCGGCACTCCGCGCGCGTCCCGTGGAGGAGGCGTTGGAGCACCGCAAGGGGCGGGGTACCGTCGCGCCGGCCGCCAGCCGGCACATCCTGGTTGGTGGGCAGCTCACATACCAGTGTTCTGCACTTCTCCCAGCAGCGTGAAACATCGTATGGCAGCAGGCCGTTGCCAAGACGCATGCGGGCGCCCACCAACTCCTCTAGGCGTCGGATGGCAGCGCGCAGTTTCAGCTCACGGCAGGACGCGGCTCCCAGCCCATCCGGTGCCCGTGATTCCCTCGCACACAGGCGGACCTTCCGTGGCTCGCGTACATCCCCACGGCCGATGTAGGCGCGGGAGGCACCAGCTGAAAGTCCCGCCAATTGCACGAGGTAGGTCTCGCACGCTTCGCAGAGCAGTTTCCAGGCATTGTCAAGGTCGCCCCGCCGCAGGGCTCCCTCGAACCCCGAGAGGGATGGAGTAGGAGGGGGCGCGGTGGTATCCCCGGGGGGGGCCCGAGGAACGCGGATTTGCTTGGGGACCCTGTATTTGAGGCACGTCTGGTCGAAGACCTGAACGTCGAGAGTCATCGTCACGCAGAGGTGGTTCGGCACTCCCACGTCCCGAACATCGCACGCCGTAAGGGCCTGCGCTGCGATCGGGTTCAGCAGCGCGTAGTCGATACGTGTCCCCTCGCATGTAGTGGAGGTGAAGGTTGAAGGGGGCGTGGTGCCGGTGGCCTGTGCGGCCAGTGCCGCAGCATCGGCCCAGTAGTTGTCCAGTGCATGTGCGAGGGTGGGCGACGCATCCCTGTCGGTGTTGAGGTCGCCCATCACCACTACCGGCACGTCGCCCAAGCATCTGCCGTAGTCTAGCAGCACCGCATGCAGGAGTCGCTCCCGTTCGGCGAAGGTTTTCCCAGACTTGCGCCGCTTCTGACCCGACGGGGCGTACACGCATAGGACGTGCAGGAAGGAGCTACCATCTCCGATTGCCACCTTTGCGTGTACAAAACGGCCATCGCTTGCAAAACGTTCCAGTGTCGTGGGGGTGGAGAGGCGCACGAGCGGGGCGGGCTTCCGCGCAAGGATGCCGACTCCGCCTTTGGTGCCTTTCACAAGGTTGCCTTTAACGCCGTCGCGGGGTGCACCCCAAGCCGTGGACCATATCCGCTCCTGGGAAAGGTGCGTCGATACCTCTTCCTGCATGTGCTTGGTCAGGGCAGTTTCTTGTAGACAGACGATGTCGGCAGGGATCAGCGTGATCTTCTCGAGGTGAGGAAGCAGCGCCGTCACATTCACGGAAGCCAGGGTGATAGCGGGGCCTGGGTTCGTCTCGATGTCCCCGTGCGTGGGGAGGCGCAGATACGCAGCATCTGCGAGTCGCTTATCCCGGGTGGGAAGTCACTTGTGCAGGTTTGCACAGCTCGCGCATGCCACCTGATTGCATCCCTCGCAGCTTTTCAGCGTGTACTGCCTGCCCACGACCGCTTCGCACAGCTGGCAGCGGGTGTTCATTGTGGCCTTGTACCCGACGCCCCATTGGTGAATGTGGATGCTCACATTCCTCTTGCGGATCGGGGAGACGTAGTCCATCGCGTCGGACACCGCAGAGCTGATGCGCTCCCCCCAGCCCTTCGACGAAGGCTGCCCCAGCATCTCGTCGATGTCGTCCTCCTCTTCGGCCCCGTCGCCCCCGGAGACCACCCGACGCCGCTTGCCGTTGGCGTCCGCACGCGGGGCACCGTCCTCCCCGTCAGCTGAGAGCATGTCGGCGGAGCTCTCGTCGTCAACGTCGTCGCCCCCGCCGGCGGCAGGAGGAGGGGCCGCGGTCTCATCTGCGGCGGGTTCAGCCTGGGCCGCGGCTGGCGGTGCCTGTGGAGGCGGCGGGGGGTCCTGCGGAGGGGCCTGCGGGGAGACCTGCGGGGGGGCGATAGGTGTCGTCGGTGGGGATGACACGTAGCGCTCCGGCAGCTTCACCTTGGCCGGGGGGCCAGCCGCGGGCGCGGGCTTGAACCGCCGCACATCCTGCGGGGGGGCGTCCTCTTTCGCCCATTCCCTCACCCAGAGGGAGGGGCGGCCCGCCCTCGTTATACAACTAAAGGGGGGGGGGTGTTGGCGCCGTTACGACGAGCACGCGCTGTCCGCTTTTAGCGCGCGAGTTTATCACACTCGCGTTCCAGCCATTTCCCGCCCGCCGCAAGTCGAACAGGATGTCGTCGGCGTGCTCTTGCCCACGGGCCCCGGATACCACCCATTTCATGAGGGGGTCACGAGCCGGTTCAGCTTTATCTCCGAGGTTGGCGCGCACCGCCTCAGCCTGCTGGGGTGTCGCCACGCGAACCGACAGTGTCCTCACGCCGTACACCAGACCGAGCGCAGCGGGTCCCAGCCCCTTCGCGGCGGCGCGTGCCTCCGACAGTGTTGTACCCTTGCAGAGGGGAATCGCCGCGTACGGCTCGCGGCCGCCGGCAAATTGCAGCTCCTTCCAGAAACAGCCTCCTGCCCCCGACGCCTGAAGGAGGCTGGTGACAGCCTCCCGTGGCACACGCACCATCGCGTCCACCCGGCCCTTGCGCCACTGTGGCCGCCACACCTGCTCCGGCCGCACCCGCACCTTGCCGGCGTCGCTCGCCGCCCGCCGCGCCAGACCCTGCAGGACCGTCAGGCTGTCGGTGCCCGTCGTCAGCGCGGTCCACGTGTCCTTCGACGTGTGAGCCGCGGCCACGCAGAAGACGAGCACCCTCGTCCGCTCCTCCCCCCGTGGGACGGCGTCGACATGGGCAACGCCCGGCACGCCGTCGCTTCCCGCCGGCACCCCGCTGTTAAAGGGGATGTTCCCCGCCGTCGCCACCCACAGCGGGCGCACCATCCCACCCACCAGGGTGAGCATCTCCTCCGACGCGCCGGCGAAGCGTGTCCCGCAGATCACAGCATAGGCACGCTGCGAGTCCTCCGCTACCGCTGCCTGCGCGAGTTCAAGCAGCTCCTTCGCGCGCTTCGCCTGCTGCGCGAAGAGGAGCCCGCGCGGCGCGACCCCGATCTGCGTGGCGGCAATTGAAGCCGCCGGGGGGGCCGCGAGGGCCGGGGGAGGTGGCACGGGCGGCTTGCGCGCCATCGTCACCCACCCGGATCCTTGCTGGGGGGCCGTCGCTGCCGGCCCCTTCCGCTGTTGCTGCTGCCCTTGCTGTTGCTTCGGCTTCTGCGTCGGCTGCTGCTGCTGCTGCTGCGCCGTGGTGTGCGGATGCTTTGTCGATGATGCCTCGTTCGACTTCTTCTTCGGTTGTTGTTGCGCCTGCTGTGGCGCCTGCTGATGCTGATGTTGATGCTGATGCTGCTGCTGCTGTGCGGGTGGCGCCGCCATCGGCGGGCTTGCAGAGGTAGTAGGTGTTTCACCACCCAACAGCGTCACGAGCAGCGCGCCCTGCTGCTCCATGAACGTCATAACGACGTCCAGTTCGTCCTCCGAGAGTTTGCGCCCGCTTGCGAGAAGCTGCTGCGTCGACGCCTGCAGCCGCTTGATCCTCGCGATCATGGCCATTGTAGGCCGGGGCGGGGGAGTTGGTACCAAGCACGGGGGGAATCAGGCACGGGATGACGGGGGGGAGGGTCCGGGGTATGATGTGTGTGTTGAACGGGGTGGCGGAGGGGGCGCGGCAAAGGGCCGGACCCCCTCC
Organism: Rhynchopus euleeides; assembly: GCA_963210315.1. Lineage (NCBI taxonomy): Eukaryota > Euglenozoa > Diplonemea > Diplonemida > Diplonemidae > Rhynchopus > Rhynchopus euleeides. The sequence goes on from OY723279.1 coordinate 1,571,775, forward strand.
TCCTGAAGTGGGACTCCACCAGCCGCGGGGCGCGACCAATGAAGTACAGTACTCTCTCTCTCTCTCGTATGCTTATAGTGTGAATATCCCCGAAACGAAAATACTCGCACCCTCTCTCTCTCCTTACCTTAGCGTTGCATGCCAGTTAATAGTCCCGCCCCCCCGTCAAATCTCCTTCACCAACTCAGGTCCGATGTGTTGGGATCTGCATGCATGCATCGGGTCCGGATACAGGGACAAATTGTTCTCTGGCTATGCCCGAACACTGCTGCAGACCACAGGGCATCGGGGAGCTGGGTGCTGTTTCTTTTTACAGCGCACCACGCGCGTGAAAAAAATGGGGGGGGGGGGGGGTAGGGGGGGTCAAATGGGGGTGACAAACACGATTTTTCAAAAAACCGGCGCAGAGGCCCCAAAGCCCCCGTAAACCCTCCAAACCCCCCCAGATCGGTCCGGAAACCCATCGAACCCCACTTTTCCACCATTCCGGGCACCTCAGGTGCCCGAATTGGGGTACCTAAATTTTGTGCCACCGTTTGGTACCGGACAGTGCCACTGTGTGGGAGGTTGGAAAAGAAAATGCCCCAACACACCACATCTGAGGGTTGCAATGCATGTTGCTTGCCAACCACGTCATCCGGTGGGTGTCAGGCGCTATGTAGGTGGCATGAGCCAGGTCTTCGATGTGTTCTGGCTTGTATATGTACCTCCCTGCCTGCGGCACAGGCACTGCCTTTGTCCCCCACACCAGCCACAGAGAGCGTATTGTACTCGGTCCACGGTTGCTGATTCATTGTGATGCGTTGTATCCTCGAGTGAACGTCACACACTAGTGGCACCACCACCCGCCATCCGAGAGCTGTATTGACTTTGCGCCCTTCCGTTGCATTTACCTCGCCACGCATATTGCACCGTTCAGTACCAGTGCTCTTGGGCCAGGCAAAGTAGACCGCAGCAACTACCAATTCTGGCACAATGGGTACCACGACAGCGCACTTCGTGTGTTCCCGGAATGTACAGCTCGTGTTGCAACAGTCGTTGTCAACACATCCCGGTTGTGGAGCACTGCTGCACAGGAATCACACGACCATCTGGACTTGTTCCGTACCTACAGGCAGCCTCCCGGTGCATGGTGGCAGGGAGGTACATATACAAGCCAGAACTCATCGAAGACCTGGCTAATGCCACCTACATAGCGCCTGACACCCACCGGATGACGTGGTTGGCAAGCAACATGCATTGCAACCCTCAGATGTGGTGTGTTGGGGCATTTTCTTTTCTAACCTCCCACACAGTGGCACTGTCCGGTACCAAACGGTGGCACAAAATTTAGGTACCCCAATTCGGGCACCTGAGGTGCCCGGAATGGTGGAAAAGTGGGGTTCGATGGGTTTCCGGACCGATCTGGGGGGGTTTGGAGGGTTTACGGGGGCTTTGGGGCCTCTGCGCCGGTTTTTTGAAAAATCGTGTTTGTCCACGTAAAAGGGTGGCATTTGACCCCCCCTAGGGGGGGGGGGGCCTGGGTTCCTCGCAGTGGGCCTGTGTGGCGCTGCCGACACACTAAAAAAATTATGATGCACAAAAAGATCATCCCACCCACACCCCCCCCCCCCCCTTCCCAGAAACCCTCTTCGTGCGATGTGTGCCAGTGGGCCTGCGTGCCCTGGATGCCCCCCCCCCCCCCTCCCCCCGGCCAAAATTTGTTTCTCAATTCATGATTCCTGACGAACCATTTATGAACTGCAAGAATGTGAGCCCTGCACGCCCACCCCCCCCGTGCAAGGGAAGACCACACTGCAGAAGCGAATCTCTATTTTCATGACGATATAGGAACAGTCGAGTGCGGAAGTCTAATGGAACCTAGCCTACCCCCCCCCCCCCCCACGCCCACCCCCTTTTAAATTTAAATACAACACGTGTGGGTTGACGGGCTGAATTTTGGGGAAAAGGCAAAACCATCCGATGAAAAAAGTTACCTCTCTCTCCCCCCTTCCCTCTTCCCCCTCATTTTTTTGAAGCATTTTGAAAGCGTCGGCCTCACGCAATGATGAGTTATCTCTCCCTCCCTCTCTCTCTCTCTCTGGGGGCTCTTGGGGCCTTCGCTCAGATGTGCAGGGAAGTGAGAAAAGAAGGCGAGCCGCATCACAGGACAGCACATGGCTGTGAAGTGGCGCAGTTTGGCAACAACAGTGTTGGCACAGAGCGAGGGGGCGCCCGCCGCTCTCTCTTTATCCCTTTTATTCTTTCGCTATCAGTAAGCCAATCGGGAAAAAAGGTTATCAGGCGGGGGGTTTCACCTGGCATACCCCAGGGAGGAAAATCACCGAAGCAAGCACGCCGTTTTCAGCACGCGGAGCGAAGGCACTCTCGATATATATACATCTCTCTCTCAGCGAAGGGGGGATACAAGACCATCTCGCAGTATTTGTAGTATTTGTTTTGAGATTTCAGCGCGAGTCAACCTTGCGCCAAAACTCGCGCGCGCGCGTGTGTGTGGGAGGTGAGGGGAGGAGGGGCTACATGTCATCTGTAATCGGAAATAAGTTTGAATTTTTTTTCAACCCTCGATTTTCACCCCACCCGGGATGGCACTCCACCGCCCCCCGAGTGTAAGGCTTCGTGTCTCTGTGTGTGTGTAGACAGCGGAGAGCACACCAAGAGCCAAGTGCTCGGTGTTGCCGACGCTGCTATAAAAGGATTCCCGTGTGTGTGTGTGGTGCCCAGAGGGACTCACCTGAGCCGGGCAGCGGCGGGCTCGGTGTGTTTTCTACACTCTGCTGCATCAAAGAAAAGAAGATCCGCGCGCGTGCGATAGGCTTTTCTCCGACCCGCGAAAATGAACGCATGGCATTGTGGGGAACTGGGCAGCTCTCTGCCGTCACGGCATGGCAACAGTGGCGATCTGATGATATCGCTGGGCCAAAGCCCCACCCCCACCCCCTCCCACTCCCGAGAACATACAGGCTTCACTCCGAAGCACTTGAATACCAGAGGAATGTGTGTGTCGAACTGGCACAGTTTGTTACAGAGTCGAGGATCTCCCCCCCGCCCCAACATCGCACGTCGCAGGGACAAGCAAAACCAGCAAAACAACAAGGGGTTCTTCTCTCTTTGCAGCGAGTGATCGAAGCAAACGGAAAGGACTGCAATCCTTGGTATTCGGGGTTCTTTCAGGCACCCCCCCCCCCCCGGTAGTGCTGAACGTGATCAAAAGAAGTATAAGAAACCATCAGGATATTCGTCTTGAACTTACCGAACATACTCCCGTCCCCCCACTCTCCATTTCCCATTTCCCACCAGCGTCAGAAAGGTGTCTCAAGGGGGCGTCGCGTGTGCCCTTTAGCAGGGGTTTAAGCCCGTTTTCCTTTGGGGGTCTTCGCTACGGGGGTGATCGTCAGTGCATTTTTGGTGCATTTCCTGTTGAATTGGCTGAAAACTGACGAAGATTGTCGAAGTTTGTCGACCAGCGAAAGACCCCCTTTCCCTTTTTTTATGGCCACTCTCCCCACAGCAACATCCCCTCCCCTTACTTTATATTTTTCGAAATTTTCGAAATACTCCAACCAACCTTCACTCTCTCGGCAGGCCGGGGGAGCCGGGACCTCTCCGGGGGCAGGCGGTCCCCCCCCCACCCTGGCACACCCTCTTCCCCTTTCGTCCGTTCAACCCCACCTCTCACTCACAAACGCACGCGGCACTACCGGATTTTTTTTGCACATAACACACCTGTGTGGTACGGGAAATGCTACGAGGAACGCGATGGACTCGGGACTGCTGCTGGCCTCTCTTGCTATGGTTTACTTATGTTTCGTGCTCCACCTGCTCCACCTCATTCTGCACTTCAGATGATCCACTTCACGTGGGTTACGGGGTTTGGGACAACGATGATATGTTGTGTCCGACGACAAGGTAAGGTAAGCTCATCGAGGTACACCAAACCGGAGTTGTCAAATCAAAAAAGACACACCGCCCGAGAGGCAATTGGTGTGACACAACAGCGATGACACAACCACTCTGCCCGAGGGGGCGCGTTTTTAGCGACCGAGACCTCCTCTCCTGACTGAGGGACACACGATCTGACCGTCCGAGAGACGCAGCATTCTACCCTGCCCGAGGGGCACCCACTCTCCTGACCGAGAGACACGCAGTCTTGCCCGAGGGGCACCTGGTTTCCTGACCGAGACAATATTCTGCCCGAGGGGCACTCACTCTCCCGACCGAGAGACACGCAGTTTTGCCCGAGGGGCACCTGTTCTCCTGACCGAGACAATATTCTGCCCGAGGGGCACCCACTCTCCCGACCGAGAGACGCAGCATCTCGCCCGAGGGGCACCTGTTCTCCTGACCGAGACAAAAATTTTGCCCGAGGGGCACCCACTCTCCCGACCGAGAGACACGCAGTCTTGCCCGAGGGGCACCTGTTCTCCTGACCGAGACAATATTCTGCCCGAGGGGCATCCACTCTCCCGACCGAGAGACGCAGCATCTCGCCCGAGGGGCACCTGTTCTCCTGACCGAGACAATATTCTGCCCGAGGGGCACTCACTCTCCCGACCGAGAGACACGCAGTTTTGCCCGAGGGGCACCCGTTATCCTGACCGAGACAAAACTATGCCCGAGGGGCACCCACTCTCCCGACCGAGAGACGCAGCATCTCGCCCGAGGGGCACCTGTTCTCCTGACCGAGACAATATTCTGCCCGAGGGGCACTCACTCTCCCGACCGAGAGACACGCAGTTTTGCCCGAGGGGCACCCGTTATCCTGACCGAGACAAAACTATGCCCGAGGGGCACCCACTCTCCCGACCGAGAGACGCAGCATCTCGCCCGAGGGGCACCTGTTCTCCTGACCGAGACAAAAATTTTGCCCGAGGGGCACCCGCTCTCCCGACCGAGAGATACACAATCTTGCCCGAGGGGCACCAAATCCCGACCGAGAAGACGACCCTCACACCATGCTCGTGTCAGGTCTCAAGAGGGCCGAAGCCGCGGTTGAGGACAACAACACCCCCACGCACTGGTTCTAATAAATGACGGCGAGGTGCACGGGGGGATCAGCACGAAGGAGGGGCGCAAAAAGATGGGGATGATGACGCCGTGGTGTTCAAGGTGGTCCTCCGCCGCTTATGAACGTGACAGCGGGACAGCGCTGCGCCCGTGGCCGCAGCGGATTGAGGACATTCCCATCAGCCATCGAGACTATCACCGCGCCTCGCCGAAAACCTGCTTCACGCTTGATCGCGCTCAAGGTTTCCAAACGCATACTTCAGCTGGAGGTTCCGTCACAGAGGCGCTGACAAAGGCGGGACCAAGAGCAACAGTCGGGTGCTGATAAATGGGTCGATACTGATGCAGCAAAGTGACGTCAGTGATATCCAACTCCTACTTTCCTGACCGAGACACGATCTTGCCGAGGAGCATCGGACCGAGACACCCACTTCTGCCTGAGGGGCACCTAGCCGAGACGCATTTTTCCTGCCCGAGGGGCATCTCGCCGAGACATTACCTGCCTGAGGGGCACCTGGCCACGACATACCTACAGCTTACGCTTGCGGGGCACCCTGCCTGAGGAGCACCTGGCCAAGACATACATTTCCGCCTACGAGGCACCCTGCCCGAGGGGCACCTGGTCAAGACACACACTTCCGCCTACGGGGCACCCTGCCCGAGGGGCACCTGGCCAAGACAGACACCTCTGCCTACGAGGCACCCTGCCCGAGGGGCACCTGGCCAAGACATACACTTCCGCCTACGAGGCACCCTGCCCGAGGGGCACCTGGCCAAGACATACACTTCCGCCTACGAGGCACCCTGCCCGAGGGGCACCTGGCCAAGACAGACACTTCCGCCTACGAGGCACCCTGCCCGAGGGGCACCTGGCCAAGACATACACTTCCGCCTACGAGGCACCCTGCCCGAGGGGCACCTGGTCAAGACATACATTTCCGCCTACGGGGCACCCTGCCTGAGGGGCATCTGGCCGCGACATACACTTCCGCCTACGGGGCACCCTGCCTGAGGGGCACCTGGCCAAGACGCACATTCATGCCCGAGGGACACCGGGCCGAGACATTACATTCCCTGCCTGAGGGACACCTGGCCGAGACACATTCCTGCCGAGGGGCACTCACTCCCGACCGCGAGACGCAGGATTTTGCCTGAGGGGCACCTCCTCTCCTGACCGAGACACAACCCCGCCCAGCACAGTGCCGAGGGGCATTTACGCTTTCGACTGGAATACCGAGCCTGACCCGGGGAGACACAATCGTGCCACAATCGTGAGGGGCATACTCTCTTGATTGAGAAATACACCTTTTTTGCCCGAGCGACGGCACCTGAAGGCGGAAGGGTGGCCTGTCACACACAGCCTGCCAGATCCAGCTCGAGCACGGTGACGCGACGTGAGCTTTCCGAGGGCGACAGTTTTCGTGTACCAATGCAACGCCCCCGGACACGCCCCCGAGAAGCCGGCACGTCTGTCGTGCCCAGCTTATCTGCGCGAATGCCGACTACGCGCACCCCGGCGTCAAGCGGATGCCCGCACACGCCCCAAGCGGGGCATACTCCGTCGAAGCATAGTCTCCCTGCCGGGGGACACACATTCAAGCCTGCATTATTCACAGGGGTCAGGGGGAGTTCCGGGCGTCTGTGGCCCGGTGTTGAGACGTACGACCTCACAGTTCCATGCAGGGAAGGGGAGCTGCTGACTGGACACCTGCGAGGTGCCGTGGGACATACACAGAGATCAGGTATCCAACACAGCCGAGACGCTCTCCCAAGCTGCACTGCTCGGGGAGCAAAAGAAGCAGCGACTGAGAGACGCGTCCGCATCGCCTGTGTCAGCGGTGCCGCCGCTGAGGGGGTCCACCGAAACCGCAGCCATGGCAGCGGGCCGAGATCATTCCACAAGGTTGGGGGGCAGTCGGCCAGTCTTCCCGAGTACCCAGCAGCCTACTCGACAAGCCCGAACAGCGACTGCAGCGTGCGACAAGCTCCGGTCCGCGGGGACTCACCTCTCTCATTAAGAAGGCGACTCCGAGAATCCTTCTGGCATGCCCACACCTCCAGGGCCTCGAATTTCCTCACGCACCGGGAAATACGCCCTCCACACTGAGTCCGGGCGTTACCACTGAATCGACGCCACGTGGGGCCACAGGGCCTCCGTTTGATGCGCTGTCTACGAGGCGGGCGATGGGGCAGGTACAGTGGGGATCAGCCCAGTGGGAAGGGGGCCGCAGGAACGTGTTGTCCACCGCTCGAGCGGAGTTCAGGAGACGACAGTGCGCGCGATCGCCCTCGTTCACCCAGAAGGGCCGGCACCTCTCACACCTACCCCTGGGCACTCCATGCAGCGTCTCCAGTGCGCCATGAAGAGGCGCGTTGGGCTTCACCCCGCAACTCGCTCGCAGCCAGCGAAGACCGGAGAGGACACAGAGAGCCACAGAGCGATCGAGATCACGCCGGAAAGCACCGGGTGTTGGCCGGGCTCCCGAAGGGCGAGAGTTTAAGACGGCCGGACAGTAGACTGCTGCGGAGGAGCTGGGAGGCGAGTTTTAGACTGTGATTTCTCGATCCGCCGAGCCCTGTCCCCAGGCGAGAGCTGCCGGGTCATGGTGGCTGAATATGCACGAGCGTCGCGGTGGTGGTGCTGGGAGCGCACCAGAGGACTGTCACGCTGAGGGGCTGGGCATGGCCACTGACTACCTGGATACGGCCGTCTCAGTGCATCGCCCGGGGTGCAAAACGACATCGAGGATGTCAGGAAGAAGGGTCATGTGGGCACACACCAATATGTCGGAGACGTGAAGAAGCCTCGAGGGGAAGGGTTCCCCAGGGGATGGAGGATCCCGAAGAGGTACAGGGTGAGGATTCAAATACCCGGAGTGGGAAACGCACCAGACGTCGGGGGTCAGCCAAGAGCGGGTGGTTGCAGCACAGGCGGGGCTGTGTGCAACCTTTGCCCCCTTAGTTTCGCCGGGTTGAGACGCATCAACTCTCTCGCCGGGTGCGGCAACTGGAGAGACAGGCATGTTGTCGATAGGGCACACCAAGAATCACGAGGCTGACCACACGACGGCGGCACACGGCCGAGGCAGGCGGATCCCCTCAGCGAGTGAGGTTCGATCGTTTTCCGTACAAGGTGCTCGTGACAACGTAGAAAGCGGTACATTACCATCGGAGGGATGCATACGATGGGCGACGGAGCCTGATCACTTCAATAGTAGACCGTTCGCGCGGCGTCCCTAAGTCCTTGGGTCCTAAGGGTCCTGGGTGGAAGCGTCCAATGCAACACTCACAGCATAGAGGCCAAGTGTTTCTCGTAGTATTTTGCACATAACACACCTGTGTGGTACGGGAAATGCTACGAGGAACGCGATGGACTCGGGACTGCTGCTGGCCTCTCTTGCTATGGTTTACTTATGTTTCGTGCTCCACCTGCTCCACCTCATTCTGCACTTCAGATGATCCACTTCACGTGGGTTACGGGGTTTGGGACAACGATGATATGTTGTGTCCGACGACAAGGTAAGGTAAGCTCATCGAGGTACACCAAACCGGAGTTGTCAAATCAAAAAAAAATATGGGGGGGGGGGTTTTCAAAGTGCAAGAGGTGGAGCCCGTTCAACAGGTGGAAGCGTCCAATGCAACACTCACAGCATAGAGGCCAAGTGTTTCTCGTAGTATTTTTGAATTTTTTTTTCACCGCGGGGCAGCTTTCTTATAATGCCAAGCACCCTCACACACTCTTCGTCGGTCGCCCAACACACTACCACCACAAAATAATGACCACCATCGACAACAAAACAAAGAATCACATCATACACCGGAGCGCATTAAAAAAAACACAACACCGTTGACCACGGGGGGGCGTCAGCCCATGACCAGCCTGCTCTAGCAAGAGTACGCGACGCTACGCGAAATCACTGGTTTCAAACAAACACACAAGTGACTCTCTTTTGCAGAGCACACACCGATCAGCCCTCTGCTCTGTGTGATGTGATCTCCCCTGTGTACGTGCCGCACTGTCTCTAAATCGCATTCCCTGACGACGAACGATGCCCTAATAGAGTTCCGTTCCTTCGTGCTGAAGGCCGCAGCCTATCCAGCACGGCGGAGGGGCCTTTTGTTTGTTGGCGGGAAAATAAATCACGCACACGGGAGATTGGGCGACACTGCCTACACCCCGATCAGCACAGGGGCGGAGGGGGTGTCTCGACACAGCTTTGAGGCACAGTGCAACCCCCCCCGCCTACGAAATACAGCGCCGGGATCTCGGACACAACCTGCATACCGAGTGGAGGGAGATCAAACTTCTGATTCTTTCTACTGCCACTTTACTCCCCTTGCAGAGGGGATGCCACGAAGGTGAGGATGCATCTCACGAAACCACATCGTGCCGTCCTGAATACAGCTGACCACTGCGGCAATCCTGCGACTGAGTTTGGGAGACCCGCCACCTGATTTGGCCCAAAACGGGTTCCGCCGAACGCCGCCACACCACCGCCCAACTCCGCCCAACGCCGCCCAACTCCGCCAAACTCCGCCAAACTCGGGTCAAAATTAGCTCCAAAGTGGCGGACACTACCCGTTTTGCCTTTGCAGACGGGGGGGGGGAGGTGTTGTACTGAGGGATTTTCGCTCAGGAATGCTGAAAAATGAGCCGCCTCACAATATTGGTGACCCTCCACCATCTTCCCAGCACAACTGGAGAGCCACCCACTATGCTGCAGTTTGCCGAAGCTAGTACCTGGCGCAATAACCCAGCGCGTTCACTCTATCGACCTGTACAAGAAGCAGCCCAGCCAGTGGCACAAGCCCAGGCCGAAGGGGGATGACGTTCTCTCGGGGTACCCGAGGGAACAGAGAGGTAACAGAGCGGGATATCCGTGGGATGTCCCTCGCTGTTACTCTCGTGTCTTCTGCAGGGTTCCACCTTGGTGTAGGATATCCAACGCGAGAAGCAACATCCCGTGGAGGTTATCCCATAGGATATCCTACCCAAGTTCTGGGAATCGAACCACCACCTACGGTTTTCACGCCCGAATACACAGGCTCCATGACAGCACATGGCGGACAACCCAGAATCGAGCGCGGTGGCTCCAGCACATCTCCCGACGGCGTTCCCCCGAGGGGAGCCTCGCCCGGGTGTACTTTGCACAGAGGAGGGGCGACCCGTCTGGGATGTCGACTGCCGCAGTCACGGTGTCGACGACACGCAGCACCTGAGCGGGTTTTGAACCCGGGACCGTCAATTATCAGGCAGGACCTCAGGCCTTGGGGGGGGGGGGTGCCGACCCGGGCTTCCCCTCCCGGTGCCCTCGCCTCGAAGGGAGGACGTTTGGTGTGTCGGCATGAGGTGGTGCAGAGGCCTCCCTCTGGAGTGCACCACGCAGCGACGTGGCTCCTGATGGACACGTGGTTGAGCAGCACTGGGGGTGAGGGGTGAGGTGATGCCCGGAGCTGACGGCAGGCAGTGCCTACTCAGGGCATGCTGAAGGACATGTGAAGTCAGGTTGAAGGGGTGCGATGTTTATGCAGGCTTACAACGCCATGCTCGTCATCCTCGCTGACAATGTGTGCTGGTGGGTGACTCAAGGGGTCGGTAGCTCCTTCCGCACCAGGTTTCCTTGGACCAGAAAGCTATCCCCCCATAGGGATATTCCAATTTAAAGGGTCTCCCACCGCCCAACTCCGTACAACTCCGCCCAACACCGCCCAACTCCACCAAACTCCGCCCAACACCGCCCAACACCGCCAAACTCCGCCCAACTCCGCCAAACTCAGGGCAAAATCAGGTGGGTCGGTAAAAAAAAAAGCGCACAGTTGTTTGTCTGCGGTCAGGAGGGTCGCCTTTGTTGTTTGTTCGGACTAAACGTCAGAACCAAAAAAAATATGAAACCCTACCCTGCCCCCTTTACCCCGACCTCCACCCCCCACCCATTCAAAGAAACAAGCAGATTTTTCTTGCCTTAACATATCCTCTGCCCCACAGCCAGGGATGACAGCCTGCGCAACAAGGTGGAGGGTAATGAGGAGAAGGGGGACGAGGGCCGCCGCTCTGCGATTTTTCCCTTTTCTTCTCTTCTGGTTCACGTGCGTTGTTTGCCCCACACCCCACACCCCGCCCCCCTGCGGCCGCACAACACGTGGCTCTCTGTGAAGATTAGAGGGGCCACTGCCCAGAACGTTTACTCTGTCCTGGGGGAGTTAGTTTTGGCGGGAATGAGCGCGCGCATTCAACAGCAGGGTGTGATCGAGAGTGGGCGGGTGGGGGATGGGGTGGCAGTGTACGGAAGACACGCTGGTGCCCCTCCCCCCCCCCCCCCCTTCACCGCGTTCCAAATGAATCGCGGGGTGGGAGTGAGGGGGGTGGGAGAGGAACAATGGGAAACGGGAAATACGAATCACGACGAGAAGGCAACGTTTTAATTGCCCCCTCTCTCCCTCTCTCCCTCTCTCTCCCTCTCCTTCTTCCCACCCCACCCCTGGCCCCATTTGCACACAAGGTGCGCAGCGGAAAGGCGAATTTTGTTCGGCTCTCTCTATCTCTATCTCTCCTGCACCCATTTGTTTGCGCTTTTTATTTGCTATAACCTGTCCCAGGTCACGGTGAGAAAGACTGTTGGCAGCGCACGTATGGACACGCATACGCACACAGGTGCGCACAAACAAAAAAACCATCACTCCACCCGTGAGCGCTGAACCTATAGAGAAACAATTTTTGCATTCGCGAATCACAGGGTGTCTCGGAAAACAGACCAAACCTCCTGCTGGGGGAAGACAGTCAGCGGAGGTAGGTGGGGTGATGAGGTTGGGTGTGGGTGTGGGCGTCACTCCCGCATGCTTGCATCCCCCATCCCCCCCCCTCCCGTCGCATCGGGGGGGGGGGGGGGGCGGGGGGGGGACGTATACCGGCGAGGCCCCCCCCCCCCCCCCCCCTCGGCAAATCATCAGCAACCATCATTCGAAGAGAGAGAGAGAGAGTCAGCCAGTCAGAGTGGCCCACGTGTGGTGTTCCGCGCTGGTCATGCTTGAGCAACGCGTTGTCAGGGATTTGAACCCAACACAAATGAAGAAAAGTTAAAAAAGACCCCCCCTCCCTCCCTGCCCTACCCCTAAGAATCTTGAATCTGGTCCCGACAACAGAATTTTGTCTTTGGATTTACCTACCAGCCACCCCCCTTCTTCTGTTTCCTTCGGTCTCGCTGCCAGAGCCGACCAACTACGTCGTGTCAGATCCTCCATTCCTGCTCCTAACTTCGAACCCATGTGCCCCCCCCCCCCCCCCACACACACCCACCACCCACCACTCCAAGAACGCATCCTTTTATTAAGTGGCAAAGTTTCCTCTCGCCCTCGCCCCGTCCCCCCTCTTCACCCAGGCACCCTCTCGTCCCCTGGCCAAAGAAACAATGCCCTCTCAGAACCAGAAGAGCCCTGTATCGTGTGTGTGGAGCGTATAAATCTCAACTCGTGGGCCTTGGTGTGGCCGGACACCCCCACCCGCCCCCCGCCCCCAACTCATTGGCATACAACATAGGCCGAACATGGCACTGGGGTTCGTGCATGTCGAGTGAATGGAGGTCGCATGCAGTCATCCCACTGTGCACACAAGCAAAATGCGGCATCTGGGGGTGCAGCTGTACAGTCAACCGACCACACACACACACTCACGCGCAGGCAAGGCCAACCATTGGGCCAACCATATTTCGGACTTTGTTTGGAGTCGCAACCCCGACTGCAGCTCTGTTGAATCAATGGAGGTGTTCCTGAAGGACACGCTGTGTGGGGAGCAGCATGCGGTGCACATCGGGGAGAGCGACACGGCGGTTCATCTCAAGGCAAACGCACTCGACGTGGTGTTTGGGTCGCCTGCTGACATGCTTCTCGAGGACGTGGAGCTGTCGGTGGATGGGGAGGTGCTCGACAACAGCACGTCTTTGTGCGGTGCCGCAGGTGTGTCGCAGGGGTGCTGCATCGACGTGACGCTGTCGGGTGCTCGCTTCGTTGAGGAGCTGAAGAAGCAGCCGTGGGACAAGCCGAATAGGTCTCGTGTTGACATCAACATCATCCCTGCCTGGGCACGGCGTCTGCGCGACGTGGCGATTGCGGTGGTGCGGTGTGACGGCAGGGCGTTGCAGCACCTCGACGAGTCATTCCGCAATGACAGATACATCGTCACCCTCGCAGTGCGCAGCAACTCTGACGCATTGCAACACGCTTCCGATGACCTGCGTGCGGACGAGGAAGTTGTGCTGATGGCTGCCCTGGCTTCGGCCGATCTTGATTATGCATCACCTGCACTGTTCAGCAACAAGCGCTTCGTCCTCACTCTTGTACAGCGTTTTCTTGATACAATCATGTATGTTGATGAATCCCAGCTCGCCAGGGAGGTGTTCATGGGGGCAGTCCAAACCTACGGTGGGGCACTCCAGTGGGCCAGTGAGGCCCTTCGCAACGACAGGCAGGTGGTGATGGCAGGTGGGTCTCTCAAATATGCAGGTGCTGCACTGCGCAACGACGAGGAAGTGTACCTACGTGCCCTCCGCATGGGTCTGTGTGATGTTGAGTCTCTCCCCGAGGCAGCGCGTGGCGACAGGGAGGTGATGCTGACTGCCGTGCGCCTGTCCCATTCCAACTTCTTCCTTGCATCTTCTGCACTGCAACTGGATGCGGAGTTCCAACGCGAGGCTGTGATGTGGCGCGGTGAGCTGTTGTATAATCTACGCAATGAACTTCACCAGGACCGAGACCTTGTTCTTGCAGCAGTCGAGACCGACCCCTGTGTGGCCCACTTCGCCCACCCTTCGCTGCGGGGCGACAGGGAGGTGCTGCTCACTGCGATGAGTAGCAGGAGGAGACAGGAGCGTCGGGACGGTGTACTGGCCATTGCACCTTCACACCTGAAGCAAGACGAGGAGGTGGTGCTGGCAGGTGTGCGGCGTGACCCCAGTGTGCTCGGTGAAGCACACTCCTCGCTTCGCGCCAACAGAGACTTCGTGATGCAGTGTGTCAAGCTGCGTGGACGTGCCTTGGAGTACGCCAGCCCCTCCGTGTCCAGCGACAGGAAGGTGCAGCTTGCTGCGGTGGCACAGGACCCGAGGGCCTTGCAGTGGTGTGATGAGTCGATCCGCAGCAACAGGGGTGTGGTCCTCACAGCCGTGCGGAATGGCAATGTTTTGGGATGGGCTTCGGACAACCTCCGCAAGGACCGTGAGGTTGTCCTTGCTGCTGTGAAGTTTACGCATGGGGCACTGCAAGATGCTCACCCGAAGTTCCACAAGGACGAAGAGATGGCGCTCGCGGCCATGCACACTAATGAGAGGCATGCTCTTCGACACGCCGACCCTTCGTTCCTCAGCAACAGAGAGTTCATGTTTGCAGCCGTACGCAGATGTGGATGGGCTCTTAAATACGCCAGTGCTTCACTGTGCCGTGACAAGGAGCTTCAACTAGCAGCCGCCTTGCAAGATGGGAGGGCGCTGCAGTACGCCGACCCTTCACTGCGAAGCGACAGGTCAGTTGTGCTTCAAGCGGCTCGTGCGCACGGCGGTGCACTGCAGTTCGCCGATCCTGCGTTTTGTGGTGACGAGGAGGTGGTCCTCGCAGCCGTGACGGGGTGATGGGTCGTCAGGGGAGCGGACCTGGCGACTACGGCTGGCACCTCCACGTGGTGAACCCTGGGGGCCTTTGCGAACAGACCGTTGAGGTAAGCTACGCTGCACGCTTTGGCTTAAGGTAGCGCATTGCGTGTAGGCTGGATGTATCCCTCTGGAGACCCGGTGTTTTGCTTAGGCCGCTAAGACCAGTCAGGCTGCACGCGGCGCTCATGAAGCGCGCCGCGTGGCCAGAAGAAACTGTGGGCGGCAACCGTGTTACGTGTTTTTCACCGGGGCGCGTGGGACAAGTTTAACGCACACGCGCACGTGGGACAAGTTCAACGCACACGTGGATCCCCCGGCTTTGCCTTCCTTCGCCTTCCTACTTTTAGTTCTTTTTCACCACGATCTTTTGCCCGTCACCTGTTGTTCGACCAGTCGAGCCGCGACCAGGAACGCCTCTGGAATACCCTGTGGTGGTGAGTGTCCGTTCGTCCTGTTTAGACCAGCCGTTGTTCCCGTCTTCTCCTTTTTACGCCCACTGGGTTGGAGTTGATCAGTCAATCGTTCATCCGACCGCAGCATTATGCGACCGGCGCGGTGTTAACAAACGAGTGCATTAATCGTATTTTGTTGCACATTGCTTCCTTCCTTTCTACCTTTTAGCCTTTTCCCGCCAGCCCACAGAGATAGGAGCACGCTCTCCCTTTTTATTGCTGTTCTTGCTGTTAGCTTTTAGCTGGGTCCGCCCCGGCGAAGACCGGCGTCTTCTGGCCGTCTGGGGGGTCTGGCAATTGCGCCGGGCTCCCTGGATCCTCTGGATGAGTCAGTCTTTAAACAAAGTCAATAAGGTCCTCGCAGCCGTGACGAGTTGCGGCAGTGCACTACGATTCGCCCACAACACACTGTGGAACAAGCGTGAGGTGGTGCTGGCAGCTGTGCGCCAGGAGGGATGTGCCCTGCAGCACGCCCCCACAGCGCTCTGCTGCGACAAGGAGGTGGTGCTGGCGGCTGTGCGTGCCGACCCAGACGCCTACATCTACGCGTCTGCCCCGCTGCGCCGCGACAGCGACGTCGTTGCTGCCGCCTTCCCTGAGCTGCATCACAACAAGAGACGCCGCTGCCTCTGAGGCCGTGCCCTGTACACGCCCACACCACTGCGCCGACATCCCTCGAGAGTCGCTCGAACAGACTCAACCGACGCGCTGCTGGCGATGCAGGCATCACACAAGGCCCCCCTGACCCGGGGGGCACGAGCCTGCAGTGACGCCGCCGGATCAGCGCCCCATCAGCGGCCCCGACCCCTCTGTGGTCCACGAGGGGCCACAGTGTACCCCCGAATCAGGAACGCCTTGCCCACCCTGACCCAGGCAGGGCTCAGCCATCCTGTCGGCTTTTACACATTTGACCCAAACAACTGACTCCCACAAGTTTTTTCGTCTCAAAACTTCTGTTTCGTTTTAAAAGTTATTACGCACACGACTTTCGCGCGGAAAGTGTCATTCAGCTCTGCCAAACGTGCTCTACACACCACCCCCTTCATCAGGCAAGTGGGTTTGTAAGTGTGTGTGGAAGCGTCAACGCATCAAACGAAGTATCAACAGTAGAGAAAGAGCGGCAGAGTTGAAGTGACACTTTTCTATCCTGCATCATGGGAGTTTCCTAGAGGTGTGTGGGATGATGTGCCACATGTGCAACACTCCAGCACTGTGAACAGGCAGTCTTTGGGTCAGGCGGGTGTCAGCATCCTTCAACCTCACTCAGGTTACTCCTATCTGTCCCCTATCGCCAGGTTTGCTGCGAGTTGCCCAAAGCGGATGAGTTTGCGGATCGCAGGCAGAGAGGCCAGAAGAGGAATGTCCAACCTCAACAGGGTCGTTATCCCAGTCGAGTGGTTTCCGCAACCGAGCGGTCCATCCCTCCAAACCACTCGACATGGGGGCCTTTTCGGGTCCACTGGATGCTGACATCGCAAATAGAATTACCTCGACCTGTCCAGTCCTGTCAAGAAGTATTTTTAGTATCTCTCTTGTCAAGAAATCTTTGTCCGAAAACACTTCGGAGAAAGATCCTTGACTTTGAAACAAAGTATTGAACAAAAGAATGTTTTAAAATTTTTCACGAAGCGCGATTTTGTCTTAAAACTTAAAATTATCTTAAGAATTTATCGTGTTCGAAACTTTTCTGTGGCACTGTATTGGGAATCTTGGGGGGTCTCCCTAATGAATGTCACAGAAGGGACCACCCAGGTACCGACAGGCCCATATTCCCCCCGGGGGCCCCTCGCTACCAGTCACAGGGGCGTTGATTGTGGCCGATCCTTGAAAGTGCAGTCTCCCCAGGTTGGTGCGTGCTCCAAGTTACTTCGAAAAACTGGTCTCTGAAACACACACGGTCGGCTCGGACCCCCGTGCGAAAAAGTGATTCAACACACTACAAACTCGTTTGAGCACCGTAGGTGCGTAGGTGGAAGCGATCAATGCAAAAATCATCTGAAAGGAAGACTCGAGAGACTGCTACTGTATTTCGTGTTAAACCCCCCTCATGCGCAGCCATGCGCATCACACCACACACAACCCCGCCCGCGTTGATCAGGGACGGGATATGAATGTGTTGTACCTGCTTGCGTATGAGTTGTGTTCTGCACCCTCTTCCTTTCTCGCGGTGAGGGGTTGTCGTGTGAGGTGCGGAGGTGGACCTGTTGTCTGCCTGCCACACCTCAGGCGTATGCAGGAGGCTGTGATGGGAGAGTGCCGGAAACACTGCTTGGAGCGTTTATCAGATGGGATGTGGATGAGCACACCAAAGCAACGGACGCTGCCTCGCCCCCACCCCAGCCCTCCCTCAGCTGCCTGCGTACTGTGCTACTAATCTCCTCTGTCAGATCACTTGCTGTGTCACAGCCAGGTGATGTTGTTGCAGTAGGAAGCTGGGCCAGCAGCACACTGTACCGCCTCAGCACAGGTGAGTGTCTGGGGAAGGTGGACTCAAAGTGTTATAATGTTGCACTCAGCCTCTGCGGGAGGTGGGTCTTCACGACAACGAAGAACTACACTTGTCTCTCTGTGTGTGCTGTGTCTTCCGTTTCACCCTGAGTGCAGTGTCTCGTCACCCTGTTCCCTGCCTTCGTGTTTGCCGTCGTGTTGCACCTGCTTGCGTATTTGCTGTGTTCTGTCACTCTCTTCCTTTCTCGCCTCGCACTTGGAAGGGGGGGCACTGCTGCTGCACCTCCGCATTGCTGCCCTCTTGCGGCGAGCAGAGGGGTTGTCGCAGTGCAGTGACAGTTTGCAGTGCATTCGCTTGGAGCACACACCGTTTGATCACCACCACACTCCACCAGACTCAGGACACAGAGGTGGAGCTATAGGTTCTCTCGAGGAGGACGACACACTGACACACCGTAGCCATGGCAGCTGTAGCGGCGCTGCTATCGCTGTGCTTCGGTGCACTCCGACCATGCCCGTTCCGTGCAGGGCCGCAGTGCATCGCAGAGCTTGCAAGGGGTCCCGGATCTCCGTGGCGTGTCGCAGTTTCACCTGACGACACCTTGGCTGCAGTTGCAGCGTGGGAGACCGGATTGCATGTGTACAATGTGTCAACAGGTGCTGCTGTCACAGTGCCCTCCTACCCTGCTGCAGAGCAACCTGCATTCTCCCCTGATGGCGACAAAGTGGCGGTGGCATTGGAGGTGACATTGTGGGATGGTGGGGTGGCTGTCGTCAGCTTGAGCAGCGGGACGGAACTGTGGCGCGACACCACGAAGGGGCGTTGCGATTCTGTTGCGTACTCACCAGACGGGGGGCACAGTAACGGTAACCTCTACATCTGGAATGCTGCGACAGGTGCCTTGCTGCTAACCCTCACTGGGGGTCATACCGATTGGGTTGCCGCCTTGACGTACACCCTTGACGGGGGAAGACTCATCAGTGGGTCAGCTGACAAGAAGGTCGTTGTTTGGGATGCAACGTCTCGGACTGTTCTCAAGACGCTGACAGGATCACATAAGTAGTGTTTACGCCACCCAGGTGTCACCAGATGGGCTGTACTTCGCGAGTGTGGGTTCCTATGTTCGCGACAGCGTCAACATCTACAAGCTGAGTGGCTACTCCCTGCACAAGAAGATTCCGAAGGTGATAGATATCTTCGATCTTTCCTTCAACCACGACTGGAGCAAGGTGGCCATGGTTGGCACGAGCATGCAGGTTTACATGGTGGAGAGCGGGAGCCTGGCACAGTCCTACACCATGCCGACCCCAGTGACGCACGCAGTGTCGTACTTCCACAAAAGTGACACCATCATCACTGCTGAGCGGGAGAGCAGCTCTGCCGGCGTCCAGCTGTGGGAAGACCTCTCAACACCTGCACCTGAAACACCTGCGCCTGCTACGCCTGCACCCGCAACACCTTCACCTGAGACGGCTGCACCGGCCACCCCTTCACCTGCTACCCCTGCACCTATTACACTTTCACCTGCAACACCCGCACCTCCATCGCCTGCGCCCTCAACACCTGCGCCTGCCACGCCTGCACCCTCAACACCCGCACCTCCATCGCCTGCGCCCTCAACACCTGCGCCTGCCACGCCTGCACCCTCAACACCCGCACCTCCATCACCTGCACCCGCAACACCGGGACCTGAAACATCTGCGCCTGCCACGCCGTTGCCTCCGACACCCACACCCGTGACACCCGTGCCGGTGAGCTATGTCGAAGCAGACACCGTAGCTGGTGTGTGCCGTGCCGGAGCGTCTCGGCACTGCGTGCTGCTGATCCAACACTCTGGGCGCGTGCTGAGCGTGGGCTATTCAGCAGACGGGACACAGATCGCGGCAGGAGGGTCGGACGGTGTGGTTCGTGTGTTCAGCGCTGCCAGGGGGCGCAGCTGCGGTCGCTCGGATGCGGCGGTTTTGCGCGCACGACGTGGCCTTCTCGCCGGACGGAGGGCGTATTGCTGCGGGCGGAGTTGGTGGGCGTGCTGTGCTGTGTGACGCCACCACCGGGGCGGTGCTGCTGGAGCTGGAGCAGGGGGGCGCGGGGGCGGGACCTGTGCGGCGCGTGCGGTTCTCGCCAGACGGACGGCTGGTCGTGGTCGCTGGGGCGGGGCAGGTGACGCGCGTGCACGACGCCGTGACCGGAGTGCGGCCGGAGCTGGTGCTGCACAGGCACGCGCGCGAGGTGGCGTTTGTGCCTCCTGCGGCTGGTGGGGGTGGGTCAGTGGCGCGCGTTGCCGCCGTGATGGCGATGGTGCACGCAGAGACGGACGAGGCGGTGCACGTCTTCGCTGCGGACAACGGGGAGCAGGATGCGGCGGTGGTGTCTGTTGGGGCACGTGTCACGGCGCTGTCCTTCTCCCCGGGCGGGGACGAGCTTGCGCGTGGGATGGACGACGGGACGGTGCGTGTGGGGCTGTGGGCGGGCAGCAGCGCTGAGAGCGCCGCCAGCGAGCGCCTGCGCCTGCAACACGCGTCCGGATTCGTGTTCGACGTGCAGCACTCGCCTGACGGGGGCCTCGTTGCCGCTGCCGGGGTGGGCCCGGTGGCGGTGTGGGGCACCAGCACCGGGGCCCAGGTGGCAGCGCTTCTGGGCCACACGGGTGGTGTGCACCGCCTCAGCTTCTCCCCCAACGGCACACGTGTAGCCACCGCAGGCCACGACGGCCAGCTGCTTGTGTGGGACGTCTCCGGGCTCTGACTCCCTCCACCCATGTGACCAGGCCATCCTCCCGCAACAGTGATCCCACTGCAGCCTGATTGGGCCTGGACACTTTCCGTGAACACGGTGCACGCCTTGACGCACCCACTACCCTCTGGCTGCTCCTGTCGGGCACCTCAACTGCTGCTCTGTCTTGGGTGTGGGGAAAGAGCCAGCAGTCGCCTGCCCCTCGCGCACATGCAAATCAATGGAACCCCTGCAATCCTCTGTTTACTGGCATTCTCTTCTGATGTGCACCACATAGTTTCATTCGCATTCCCCACACGGCTTCCTCAGATCCGCTGATCGGTGCATGTGGTCTGCCCTGCCGCAGCCTTGGGTGGCACCTCCCTCCAGGTTGTGTGGGAAGCTCAGCCCAGTATTCACCCTTCTGCGTGAGGGACGAAGGCGTGTGTTCCTCTTCCCCAACTCATACCTTCAGGACCTGCAGTCCTGGTCTTCCCCACCCCTACTCCAACCCCCTGTGCTGCCTGATCTCAAAGCGGGCCCTCTGCTCTTAAGTCTTCAGGGAAGACGGTTCGTTCTCGCATTTGCGGGAATCTTGTCAAATTCTCGGGTTTGCAAGAAATGCGCACCGCCTTGACTGTGTGCCTCAGGAGCACAACGGAGGCGTGCCTCACACATTGGGGTCGTCTCGGCACAGAGTGGAGTCACCCACCCCCACCCTTCCGTTCGTGTTGTTGTTTCCCCAGAGGCAGGCTCAGCGACGGATCGATTCGAAACTCACCTCTCGGAGGTCTTCGCTACTCGTCAGATGAAGAGGTGCATTCTTTTGTGCATTTCCATCATGTTCTTTTTTGCGTGAACCAGGCTCCTGGTGTCGAGCAGAGAAGACTGTTGGCAGCGCATGTGTTCACACCCATGTACCCCGTACACAGGTCACGAATCAGCGCACAAACAAATGCCGATCTCGGCCGCACCACTTGCCCGAATAACGAAGGCCACCTGTCTGCTGTTGTGCTGCTGCTCCAAGCTGCAGCATGGTGCATCCCGTAGCACTTGCAGACAATGGTGTCGACTTGATGCCCCCGTCGTGCCTCCTTGAGGGGAAACACCGCACAACTCACAGCAGGATTTGCGTCTCCACGCGAACAGTGCAGATCTGGATGAACTGACCTCCCCCTATCTCCTTTGTATCCTCTGACCGAGCAAGACCCCCCACACCACACCACACACAGCACACACAGCACCCCCCCCCCCCCCCCAGGCGGAGGGAGGGGGTTCGACCCCAGCCACCCAGACCCCTCAGGGTCTGTCGGCAGGGGTAGGGAGGGGGTTTGGACCTCGGGCCCGTGCAGGGTCTGTTCACCCAACAAGTGGTCGACACACAACACCGCACAGGCACAGGCAAGGCCAGCTATTAGACCAACCATATTTCGGACTTTGTTCGGAGTCAAGAACTACATCCTGCGGCAACGCAACCATGTCTGTTGAATCAATGGAGGTGTTCCTGAAGGACACGCTGTGTGGGGAGCAGCATGCGGTGTCCATCGAGGAGGGCGACACGCCGGTTCATCTCAAGGCAAAGGCACTCGACGTGGTGCTCGGGTCGCCTGCTGACATGCTTCTCGAGGACGTGGAGCTATCAGTGGATGGGGAGGTGCTCGACGACAGCACGCCTCTGTGCGGTGCCGCAGGTGTGTCGCAGGGGTGCTGCATCGATGTGGCGCTGTCGGGTGCTCGCTTTGTTGAGTTGTTGCATCAGCAGCTGCTTGACAACCCGGATGGGTCTCGTGTTGACATCAACACCATCCCTCCCTGGGCACGGCGTCTGCGCGACGTGGCGATTGCGGTGGTGCGGTGTGACGGCAGTGCGTTGCAGCACCTCGACGAGTCATTCCGCAATGACAGATACATCGTCACCCTCGCAGGGCGCCTGGACTGTGACGCACTCCAATACGCTTCCGATGACCTGCGTGGGGACGAGGAAGTTGTGCTGGCAATTTCCCTGTTTATTGAATCCGGTCTTCATTATGCATCACCTGCACTGTTCAGCAACAAGCGCTTCGTCCTCAGTCTTGCGTACCGTCAGCCTGATGCACTCAACCATGCCGATGCATCCCTGCTCGCCGACAGGGAGGTAGTCATGGCGGCAGTCCAAACCTGCGGTAGGGCACTCCAGTGGGCCAGTGAGGCCCTTCGCAACGACAGGCAGGTGGTGATGGCAGGTGGGTCTCTCAAATATGCAGGCGCTGCACTGCGCAACGACGAGGAAGTGTACCTACGTGCCCTCCGCATGGGTCTGTGTGATGTTGAGTCTCTCCCCGAGGCAGTGCGTGGCGACAGGGAGGTGATGCTGACTGCCGTGCGCCTGTCCCATTCCAACTTCTTCCTTGCATCTTCTGCACTGCAACTGGATGCGGAGTTCCAACGCGAGGCTGTGATGTGGCGCGGTGAGCTGTTGTATAATCTACGCAATGAACTTCACCAGGACCGAGACCTTGTTCTTGCAGCAGTCGAGACCGACCCCTGTGTGGCCCACTTCGCCCACCCTTCGCTGCGGGGCGACAGGGAGGTGCTGCTCACTGCGATGAGTAGCAGGAGGAGACAGGAGCGTCGGGACGGTGTACTGGCCATTGCACCTTCACACCTGAAGCAAGACGAGGAGGTGGTGCTGGCAGGTGTGCGGCGTGACCCCAGTGTGCTCGGTGAAGCACACTCCTCGCTTCGCGCCAACAGAGACTTCGTGATGCAGTGTGTCAAGCTGCATGCATGTGCCTTGGAGTACGCCAACCCCTCCGTGTCCAGCGACAGGAAGGTGCAGCTTGCTGCGGTGGCACAGAACCCGAGGGCCTTGCGGTGGTGTGATGAGTCGATCCGCAGCAACAGGGATGTGGTCCTCACAGCCGTGCGGAATGGCAACGTTTTGGGATGGGCTTCGGACAACCTCCGCAAGGACCGTGAGGTTGTCCTTGCTGCTGTGAAGTTTACGCCTTGGGCACTGTATGATGCTCACCCGAAGTTCCACAAGGACGAGGAGGTCATGCTCGCAGCCACACATGCTCACGAGAGCCATGATCTTGAAGATGCCGACCCTTCGTTCCTCAGCAACAGAGACTTTATGTTTGCAGCCGTACGCAGATGTGGGCGTGCTCTTGAATACGCCAGTGCTTCACTGTGCTGTGACAAGGAGCTTCAACTAGCAGCCGCCTTGCAAGATGGGAGGGCGCTGCAGTACGCCGACCCTTCACTGCGAAGCGACAGGTCAGTTGTGCTTCAAGCGGCTCGGGGGCCTGGGAGGAGCAGCAAACCTGAAGAGGCTGCTCCCCATGCAGACGACGAGACACGCGCTGCCGCCTCCACGTTGGCGGCCCTGGGATCCCCTGATGGGGATGCTGAGAGCAGCGTGTGCTCCGGGAAGGGGGAGGACCACCTGGCTCGCAAGGCAACGGCCTCGCCAGAGCCAAGTGGGAGCATGCATAGAACGGGGGCCCAGGCGGGCGACAACGGGGGCAGCTGCGACGCTGGCAGGGCTGATGCCCAACAGCCGGCGGGTGCGGACGCGGAAGATGGGGATCATCGGGCTGTGGCCTGGCGCGTGTCTCGTGGAGACGCGTACAACAACGGGGAACACCACAACAACAACAACGACAGCGATCACGATAACAACTACATCGGGGGAGACGAAGATGCAGGCAGGGCTGATGCCCAGCGGCTGGCAGACGCGACGGAAAACGGGGTGCACCACGAGGCTCGCGGGGAAAGCGACCCGCATGAGCCTCAGGGATGTCTGAGAGGAAGCAGCGCAGCAGAGGGTGGGGTCCACAGGGCTCGCGGGGCAGCAACCCCGCTTGAGACGTGTGGGAGCGGATACGGGAGGGACAGCGAGAGGGGGGCCCAAGGGGCCGAGTTCTACAAGGGGGGCGCCGACGCAGGCAGGGCTGACGCCCAGCAGCCGGCGGACGCAGCAGGTGAGGGGGTGCGCCACGAGGCTCGCGGGGGCGTTGCTTCGCTTGAGCACCGGGGAGAGGGGGACGCCACTGCCCAGCGGGCGTGCCAGGCGGCGAGTGCGGGGGACTGGGGTGTAGGCGGCGCGACAGTGGAGGAGATCCGTCTCTTCTTCACGTGCGCGGATGTGCAGGGAAAATGGGGGTCAGCCGCTACGGCAGTGTCCGGGGACGGCAACGTGCTATGGAACGTCGAGCGCAGGGCCGAGTGCGGCAACGAGAGGGCGGCTGCAGTCCGGGCGCTGCTGGCGGGGCTGCAGGAGCTGGTGGGGAGGGGCGGCGCGGAGAAGCGCCTGTACATGTGGACGGACGTCTGCGACGCAGTGGATGCGATGCGCTCGGGAGTACGGGATGAACCGGCGACGCGCCAACTGGTGTCGGAGGCGAAGGGAGCCCTCAAGGCGTGGGAGGAAGCACGGAAGGGGCGGCAGGCCCAATACGGGATGACGGAGACGACGAGTGGGGTCATGGCGACCACCTTTGAGCGTGCGAAGGAAGTGCTGACGAAGCCGCCGGCGGAGGTGTCTGCTGCTGTCGCGACTGAGCGCACACTGGCGGGGCTGCTGTCCCCATTCATGAAGGGCACGGTGGAGTGTGGCGGCGGGGGGGACTGCCTGTTCAAGGCCCTCTCGCACGCCCTGATCGGTAAGACCGATCTCCACGGGGACCTGCGGAAGGCAGCGGCGGACCGTCTCCGCGCAGCCCCCGCGGACTACGCGGAGTTCGTGGATGGGGGCGAGCTGGCGGAGTACGCCAACGCGGTGGAGGTGCAGGGCACGTGGGTAGGCCACGTCGCGGCGAAGGCGGTGGCGGACAGCATGGGCACCGCCATCCGCGTTTACGACGTGGGGCCTGAAGGGCAGCTCCGTCACACGGAGATAGCTCCGTGCGTGATGGAGCATGACGGGGAGGCGGCGACGGCGGCGGGGGGGGAGTTCCTGGAACTCGGCTACGTAGATGGCATGCACTACGTAGCCGTAGTTACCACGGAAGGGTGCGAGACGGAGAAGCCACCGGGGCAGTCGAGCGCCCCCAACTTGAGGGCGCGCATCCCGCAGATACCGAAGAAGAAGGCGCCACAGACCGGGAAGGGGAAGAAGCAGGGGTGGAAGGAGGTCCCCACCAAGGTTAAGGTGAAGACGCCCCCCCAGGACCGCTCAACAGACACTCTCGTGATGCAGGGGTTCGCGCAGGGCACGCAGACGGCGCAGGAGGGTATCTTGCGGGCGGGATGCGGGCGGGTGAACCCGCAGACGGTTGCTCTGTGGACGGGCAGCACGGTGGACGCGCTGCTGCTGCTGAGAAGGCACCCAGGACTGACGCTACTGACGAGCGCCCCGGTGGCGGGCGCGACCTCGGTGAAGACGGAAGTGTATGTGGAGACAAGGGAAGGTGTCGTGAAGACGAAGAAGTGGGCCTCGTCAACCGGTCCCCCCACAGTACCGGTGGCGGTGGACGCAAAGCCCATCCCGATGATTGTCTTCGCAGAGACGCGCGACACGGAGACGCCGGAGCAGGCAGTCGAGAGGGTGCAGAACGAGCACCTGAACGGGGACAGCCTCATCAGCATCCGCGAGGTTAACCGAGGGGTGGAAGGCCTGATCCACATGCCCCACGAAGCGGTGGCGCCCGCCCTCCAGGCCAGCGGGAAAGGAGGCATACACATCAGGGTGCTCGCAGAACGACAGGAGGACTACCCCGTGTCCTGCCTGTGGGAAGATGCGTGGGGGATGTCGGTGGAGGAGATGCAAGCTGCAGTGGAAGGGGCGGGTATCACGACCCTTGGATGGGGGAAGCGGCACTCGGGAGGCACCAGCCTCAGGGTGCACACCAATGACATGCCGGCGACGCTGGCGGCGCTGAAGGAGCGGTGCCCAACACGCCTCTTTGAGCTGCAGGGCGTGCTCCCCCGCTTCCAGAAGGGGGCTATAGAAACGGGGCTCCACGGCTTGGGATGGACAGGAGCAGTGGCGGTGCGTCAGATCCGCGTGTGGGATGAATCGTCGACATGGAGTGTGACCGCGCAGACGCTGCCACCGGGTGGGTGGATGATGCAGCTGCTGGGGCGGCAGGCTTGGGTGCGTGAGGTGACTGGGCACCCTCCGAGGTCCGACCCGTATCCCGCCCACGGGGGAGGAGGTCGCGGTGGTGGTGCGAAGAAAGGATCCCAGAATGTGCCCCCCCCCCGCCCCGAAGACCATCTACGTCCGGGCGAAGCAATTCATGAAGGTGGGTACCGGAGCCAGGCTGTGGGCTGACGTCGCAGGGGGGACTGGGAAAAGCGGAGATAAAACCCCCCGACAGCAGCAGCAACAACAGCAGTCGCCAGGGCCTGCGTCTGCGTCTGCACCGGGGCCGCCACAGCCGCAGCAGCAGCAGCAGCAGCAACAGCAGCAGCAGCAGCAGCAGCACCGGACTGAGGCTGACGAGCGGTGGGCGCAACAGCAGCGCCACAATGACAGGGTGGACAAACAGGTCACCTCTCTGGTTGACTCGGTGCAAAAGCTACTCGAACACCTAGGGGGGCAGCAGAAACAGAAGGAGACCCCCGCCCCTACACCTGCACCGATGCCGGTCCCGACGGCAGCGGATAACGGCGATATGGCGAGGATGAAGGAGGAGATGGCGAAGCTGGGCCAACAGATGGCGCATCAACGGACGCTGATGGCGCAGCAGCAGGCGCAGATGGAGCAGCAGACGCTGACAATGATGGGCCTGCAGGGGGAACTCATGGGGACGAAGAAGGAGCTGGAGGACACGAAGCAGGAGAAGCAGGACCTGAGGGATGAGGTGCTACGCCTGAAGAACGAGCTAGAGAAGGCGAGGGCGCGTGCTGACCTCGAGCGCGCGAAGCCCAACACCGACCGTGGAGCAGACTCGACGGAGACGGCGGGAGCGGCGAGGCAGCGGGACGACGGGAAGGACCGGAGCGGCCGGGCAACCGAGGAGTCGAAAACGGGGAAGAAGAACAAGAATAAAACACCCCACCAGCATTAACCGTGGAGGGGGTGAGCCCCCCTGAGGCTGCGGCGGCAGGAACGGCGTTCGTTAGCGCCAATGTGACGTCGCTGCAGCAGAACTTCTCCGCGTTGGTCGGGGCGGCGGAGGAGGGCACGCAGGTGATGCTTGTGCAGGAGACGAAGTGCACCGAGAGCAGCCAGACATTCGTCACCTGTGAGCTGCGAGAGCTGGGCTGGGATGTGGTGTGGGGCAAGCCGCTTCCAGAGTGGCGGTCAGATACGGAGGCGAAGCCGGGGGGCGTAGCAATCCTAGTGCGAAGGGGCATCCCTCACAGGTGGGTCGAGCCCCTATCGGACAACGAGCGGCAGCTGTGGGACACAGGAAGGTGGGTGCGCGCGAAGGTGGCCCTCAAGGATGGATCAGCCTGGTTGGACTTCACCTCTCTATATTGTGACGTGCAGAATGAGGAGAAGCGTGAGGAGCAGCTGATGACCGCCTTCGAGTCGGTGGCGCGTGAAGGAGATGTGCCGTGCGTCATCGGGGGGGACTTCAACACAACGGCTGTTGAGTCTGCCACGCTCAGCGCGAGCCTAGACACGGGCATATGGCTGGACGCTGCGAAG
The DNA here is from genome assembly GCA_963210315.1 of Rhynchopus euleeides. NCBI lineage: Eukaryota > Euglenozoa > Diplonemea > Diplonemida > Diplonemidae > Rhynchopus > Rhynchopus euleeides. Next base: position 1,599,618 of record OY723279.1, read on the forward strand.
GAGTACGCCGTGGCACACGACGTGGAGCCGGATGCGACGTATGTGTCGACACGCAGGCAGAAGGACGGCCTCAGGCAGTCGCAGTCGCGTATCGATTTTGTCATGCTGAACCGGGCTGCCTTCCTCGGGCTGCAGCAGGTGCAGGTCTTGCAAGTCACGGGGATACCCCAACACCGCCCCATCGAAGTGAAGCTGCAGTTAGACGCCTACGACCAAATGGTGAGCCGCTTTCGCGTACCGCGAGGATTCCCTGTCGATGAGGCACAAAAGCGGTTACAGCGGGCGCGGGACACGTGGAACGAAGAGTTGCACTGGGGGGGAGCTGCTGGAGACCCCGAGGCAATGTGGCGACGCTGGAATACCTGGGCGGAGGACTTTCTCTGCGAGGCGTGTGACGAGCACCTCGAGTGCAAGCAGCAGTCCTACCGGGGCAGAGGCGAGTGTCGTGACCCGACGGAGGTGCGGGCAACGACGAAGACGGACAAGCAGACCGGTGATCCCCTGATCATACGTCAACGCCGGCTGCTTAAGTGCCTCGGTCAGCTGGACGAGTGTATCGGGTATGCAATGAGACCGAAGAAGACAGGAAAGAAAGAAAAGAAAGGGGAGTGCAAACTGAGCCAGGCACCGAAGGACGTCGAGCAGGCCTGGGTCCACGCGCGAGACACCATGGCGAGTCTCACAGACCTGCGCCCCCCGGTGGAGCAGCCGCAACTGGAGGGGCTGCGCGATTGGCGTAGGAATGTGAGACAGAAGTTTGACACGCTGTGCAGGAAGGTAGCGCAGGACAGGACGCGCCGCTGGAAACACCGTCTGCGGGAAGCTTGGGAGAACGCCCCGAAAGCGGTCTTCGACTTTTGCAAGGAGGTGGAGTTCAAGAAGGTCACGTCGCTGAAACGGGGCGACGGGACCTTCACAGCCAATTACAAGGAGCAAGACGAGCTGCTGCGCGAAGCGTGGTCCCCTATCTTCCGGCGGTTCCAGGACCAGCCCGAGCCGACGTACGAAGCCTTCAGGGAGCGCTTCGAAGCGGACATCGCCGGGAGAGGGAGCGAGATGAAGCTGTCAAAGCTTGACGGCAACGACCTGAGGAAGACACTGCGGAAGATGAAGACGCGGACGTCGGCTGGGGTCGAAGGGTGGCGCATGGCAGAACTGAAGCAGCTGCCGACACCACTTCTGGACAGGCTGGCGGACGTGTTCGACGTGGTCGAGAGGACTGGCAAGTGGCCAAAATCATTGATGCGTGCGCTGGTCTCGCTGATCCCGAAGGGGAATGGTGATGGGCCCCTGGAGCAGAGGCCGATCACGGTGACATCATGCGTGTACAGGCTCTGGGCAGCCACGAGGCTGAGGAGCCTGATCAAGTGGCAGGAGTCATGGGTGACGGATGGGCAGCACGGGTTCCGCCCACACCACGGGACCGATGCGCTGTACTGGAAGATGGCGCTTCGCGTCGAGAAGGCGCTGCTCCAAGGAGACACCAGAGCTTTGTGGGGGTTCACGATTGACTTCGCCAAATGCTTCGACCGTGTTCCCCACGAAATCTCACTGGCGCTGGCGACTGAGTGGGGTGCACACGATCGCATCATGCGACCGCTGAGAGCGGCCTACGGCACCCTGGAGAGGAGGTTTAAGGTCGGGGGTATCGGTGTGGGCGAGCCGTTCTGCTGCACCAACGGCATTCTGCAGGGATGCCCGCTGTCGGTGGTGCTCCTCAACGCAATCATCGCGGTGTGGACGCACGCCATCGAGCGCGAGGCGGGGGTGAAGGGTGAGGCCTACGCCGACGACATTTACGCCCTCGACGAGAATAAGGAGAAGGTGGCGCAGGCAGCGGTGATCACGGAGGACTTCATCACCCTCACGGATATGGAAGCGAAGCCTGAGAAGTGCGCAGGCTTCACTACGGATAAAGAAGGGGAGACCTCCTTCGGGCTGAGCCACGGGGTGTTCCCCCACAAGAAGTCGCTGAAGACTCTCGGCGCCGACATGGTCTTCCAGGGAAAACAGAAGAGGGAGACGTTCTGCTCGCGGGTGAAGAAAACGACGAAGGTGCTGAAGCGGATCCGCAGAACGCCATTGCGATTCGCTGAGAAGTGCAAGCTGGTGAACTCGCTGGCGCACTCGATGATGTTGTATGGCTGCACGGTGACGGACATCCCTGCGTACTTGGAGAGGGATACATCGCTGGCCTGCGTGCAGAGTGTGTGGGGGGAGACGCGCAAGCAACGGTCGCACACCATTGTAGGCCAGGTGCTGGCGCCCACGGTGATCGACACGAAGGTAGCTGTGCCGCAGATGCGATTTCGGACACTCCTGCGCCTCGTCAAGGACAGGGAGACGCATGACCTTGCGCGGGAGGTCTGGGAGCTGAACAAGCTGAGGGCGGACAACAACATGCAGGGCCCCATCGCGCTGCTGCAGAGGGACTTCACACGCCTTGGCTGGGACTGGAGGAACAACTTCGACATGATCGGCCTCAGCGGACAACGGGGAGCAGGATGCGGCGGTGGTGTCTGTTGGGGCACGTGTCACGGCGCTGTCCTTCTCCCCGGGCGGGGACGAGCTTGCGCGTGGGATGGACGACGGGACGGTGCGTGTGGGGCTGTGGGCGGGCAGCAGCGCTGAGAGCGCCGCCAGCGAGCGCCTGCGCCTGCAACACGCGTCCGGATTCGTGTTCGACGTGCAGCACTCGCCTGACGGGGGCCTCGTTGCCGCTGCCGGGGTGGGCCCGGTGGCGGTGTGGGGCACCAGCACCGGGGCCCAGGTGGCAGCGCTTCTGGGCCACACGGGTGGTGTGCACCGCCTCAGCTTCTCCCCCAACGGCACACGTGTAGCCACCGCAGGCCACGACGGCCAGCTGCTTGTGTGGGACGTCTCCGGGCTCTGACTCCCTCCACCCATGTGACCAGGCCATCCTCCCGCAACAGTGATCCCACTGCAGCCTGATTGGGCCTGGACACTTTCCGTGAACACGGTGCACGCCTTGACGCACCCACTACCCTCTGGCTGCTCCTGTCGGGCACCTCAACTGCTGCTCTGTCTTGGGTGTGGGGAAAGAGCCAGCAGTCGCCTGCCCCTCGCGCACATGCAAATCAATGGAACCCCTGCAATCCTCTGTTTACTGGCATTCTCTTCTGATGTGCACCACATAGTTTCATTCGCATTCCCCACACGGCTTCCTCAGATCCGCTGATCGGTGCATGTGGTCTGCCCTGCCGCAGCCTTGGGTGGCACCTCCCTCCAGGTTGTGTGGGAAGCTCAGCCCAGTATTCACCCTTCTGCGTGAGGGACGAAGGCGTGTGTTCCTCTTCCCCAACTCATACCTTCAGGACCTGCAGTCCTGGTCTTCCCCACCCCTACTCCAACCCCCTGTGCTGCCTGATCTCAAAGCGGGCCCTCTGCTCTTAAGTCTTCAGGGAAGACGGTTCGTTCTCGCATTTGCGGGAATCTTGTCAAATTCTCGGGTTTGCAAGAAATGCGCACCGCCTTGACTGTGTGCCTCAGGAGCACAACGGAGGCGTGCCTCACACATTGGGGTCGTCTCGGCACAGAGTGGAGTCACCCACCCCCACCCTTCCGTTCGTGTTGTTGTTTCCCCAGAGGCAGGCTCAGCGACGGATCGATTCGAAACTCACCTCTCGGAGGTCTTCGCTACTCGTCAGATGAAGAGGTGCATTCTTTTGTGCATTTCCATCATGTTCTTTTTTGCGTGAACCAGGCTCCTGGTGTCGAGCAGAGAAGACTGTTGGCAGCGCATGTGTTCACACCCATGTACCCCGTACACAGGTCACGAATCAGCGCACAAACAAATGCCGATCTCGGCCGCACCACTTGCCCGAATAACGAAGGCCACCTGTCTGCTGTTGTGCTGCTGCTCCAAGCTGCAGCATGGTGCATCCCGTAGCACTTGCAGACAATGGTGTCGACTTGATGCCCCCGTCGTGCCTCCTTGAGGGGAAACACCGCACAACTCACAGCAGGATTTGCGTCTCCACGCGAACAGTGCAGATCTGGATGAACTGACCTCCCCCTATCTCCTTTGTATCCTCTGACCGAGCAAGACCCCCCACACCACACCACACACAGCACACACAGCACCCCCCCCCCCCCCCAGGCGGAGGGAGGGGGTTCGACCCCAGCCACCCAGACCCCTCAGGGTCTGTCGGCAGGGGTAGGGAGGGGGTTTGGACCTCGGGCCCGTGCAGGGTCTGTTCACCCAACAAGTGGTCGACACACAACACCGCACAGGCACAGGCAAGGCCAGCTATTAGACCAACCATATTTCGGACTTTGTTCGGAGTCAAGAACTACATCCTGCGGCAACGCAACCATGTCTGTTGAATCAATGGAGGTGTTCCTGAAGGACACGCTGTGTGGGGAGCAGCATGCGGTGTCCATCGAGGAGGGCGACACGCCGGTTCATCTCAAGGCAAAGGCACTCGACGTGGTGCTCGGGTCGCCTGCTGACATGCTTCTCGAGGACGTGGAGCTATCAGTGGATGGGGAGGTGCTCGACGACAGCACGCCTCTGTGCGGTGCCGCAGGTGTGTCGCAGGGGTGCTGCATCGATGTGGCGCTGTCGGGTGCTCGCTTTGTTGAGTTGTTGCATCAGCAGCTGCTTGACAACCCGGATGGGTCTCGTGTTGACATCAACACCATCCCTCCCTGGGCACGGCGTCTGCGCGACGTGGCGATTGCGGTGGTGCGGTGTGACGGCAGTGCGTTGCAGCACCTCGACGAGTCATTCCGCAATGACAGATACATCGTCACCCTCGCAGGGCGCCTGGACTGTGACGCACTCCAATACGCTTCCGATGACCTGCGTGGGGACGAGGAAGTTGTGCTGGCAATTTCCCTGTTTATTGAATCCGGTCTTCATTATGCATCACCTGCACTGTTCAGCAACAAGCGCTTCGTCCTCAGTCTTGCGTACCGTCAGCCTGATGCACTCAACCATGCCGATGCATCCCTGCTCGCCGACAGGGAGGTAGTCATGGCGGCAGTCCAAACCTGCGGTAGGGCACTCCAGTGGGCCAGTGAGGCCCTTCGCAACGACAGGCAGGTGGTGATGGCAGGTGGGTCTCTCAAATATGCAGGCGCTGCACTGCGCAACGACGAGGAAGTGTACCTACGTGCCCTCCGCATGGGTCTGTGTGATGTTGAGTCTCTCCCCGAGGCAGTGCGTGGCGACAGGGAGGTGATGCTGACTGCCGTGCGCCTGTCCCATTCCAACTTCTTCCTTGCATCTTCTGCACTGCAACTGGATGCGGAGTTCCAACGCGAGGCTGTGATGTGGCGCGGTGAGCTGTTGTATAATCTACGCAATGAACTTCACCAGGACCGAGACCTTGTTCTTGCAGCAGTCGAGACCGACCCCTGTGTGGCCCACTTCGCCCACCCTTCGCTGCGGGGCGACAGGGAGGTGCTGCTCACTGCGATGAGTAGCAGGAGGAGACAGGAGCGTCGGGACGGTGTACTGGCCATTGCACCTTCACACCTGAAGCAAGACGAGGAGGTGGTGCTGGCAGGTGTGCGGCGTGACCCCAGTGTGCTCGGTGAAGCACACTCCTCGCTTCGCGCCAACAGAGACTTCGTGATGCAGTGTGTCAAGCTGCATGCATGTGCCTTGGAGTACGCCAACCCCTCCGTGTCCAGCGACAGGAAGGTGCAGCTTGCTGCGGTGGCACAGAACCCGAGGGCCTTGCGGTGGTGTGATGAGTCGATCCGCAGCAACAGGGATGTGGTCCTCACAGCCGTGCGGAATGGCAACGTTTTGGGATGGGCTTCGGACAACCTCCGCAAGGACCGTGAGGTTGTCCTTGCTGCTGTGAAGTTTACGCCTTGGGCACTGTATGATGCTCACCCGAAGTTCCACAAGGACGAGGAGGTCATGCTCGCAGCCACACATGCTCACGAGAGCCATGATCTTGAAGATGCCGACCCTTCGTTCCTCAGCAACAGAGACTTTATGTTTGCAGCCGTACGCAGATGTGGGCGTGCTCTTGAATACGCCAGTGCTTCACTGTGCTGTGACAAGGAGCTTCAACTAGCAGCCGCCTTGCAAGATGGGAGGGCGCTGCAGTACGCCGACCCTTCACTGCGAAGCGACAGGTCAGTTGTGCTTCAAGCGGCTCGGGGGCCTGGGAGGAGCAGCAAACCTGAAGAGGCTGCTCCCCATGCAGACGACGAGACACGCGCTGCCGCCTCCACGTTGGCGGCCCTGGGATCCCCTGATGGGGATGCTGAGAGCAGCGTGTGCTCCGGGAAGGGGGAGGACCACCTGGCTCGCAAGGCAACGGCCTCGCCAGAGCCAAGTGGGAGCATGCATAGAACGGGGGCCCAGGCGGGCGACAACGGGGGCAGCTGCGACGCTGGCAGGGCTGATGCCCAACAGCCGGCGGGTGCGGACGCGGAAGATGGGGATCATCGGGCTGTGGCCTGGCGCGTGTCTCGTGGAGACGCGTACAACAACGGGGAACACCACAACAACAACAACGACAGCGATCACGATAACAACTACATCGGGGGAGACGAAGATGCAGGCAGGGCTGATGCCCAGCGGCTGGCAGACGCGACGGAAAACGGGGTGCACCACGAGGCTCGCGGGGAAAGCGACCCGCATGAGCCTCAGGGATGTCTGAGAGGAAGCAGCGCAGCAGAGGGTGGGGTCCACAGGGCTCGCGGGGCAGCAACCCCGCTTGAGACGTGTGGGAGCGGATACGGGAGGGACAGCGAGAGGGGGGCCCAAGGGGCCGAGTTCTACAAGGGGGGCGCCGACGCAGGCAGGGCTGACGCCCAGCAGCCGGCGGACGCAGCAGGTGAGGGGGTGCGCCACGAGGCTCGCGGGGGCGTTGCTTCGCTTGAGCACCGGGGAGAGGGGGACGCCACTGCCCAGCGGGCGTGCCAGGCGGCGAGTGCGGGGGACTGGGGTGTAGGCGGCGCGACAGTGGAGGAGATCCGTCTCTTCTTCACGTGCGCGGATGTGCAGGGAAAATGGGGGTCAGCCGCTACGGCAGTGTCCGGGGACGGCAACGTGCTATGGAACGTCGAGCGCAGGGCCGAGTGCGGCAACGAGAGGGCGGCTGCAGTCCGGGCGCTGCTGGCGGGGCTGCAGGAGCTGGTGGGGAGGGGCGGCGCGGAGAAGCGCCTGTACATGTGGACGGACGTCTGCGACGCAGTGGATGCGATGCGCTCGGGAGTACGGGATGAACCGGCGACGCGCCAACTGGTGTCGGAGGCGAAGGGAGCCCTCAAGGCGTGGGAGGAAGCACGGAAGGGGCGGCAGGCCCAATACGGGATGACGGAGACGACGAGTGGGGTCATGGCGACCACCTTTGAGCGTGCGAAGGAAGTGCTGACGAAGCCGCCGGCGGAGGTGTCTGCTGCTGTCGCGACTGAGCGCACACTGGCGGGGCTGCTGTCCCCATTCATGAAGGGCACGGTGGAGTGTGGCGGCGGGGGGGACTGCCTGTTCAAGGCCCTCTCGCACGCCCTGATCGGTAAGACCGATCTCCACGGGGACCTGCGGAAGGCAGCGGCGGACCGTCTCCGCGCAGCCCCCGCGGACTACGCGGAGTTCGTGGATGGGGGCGAGCTGGCGGAGTACGCCAACGCGGTGGAGGTGCAGGGCACGTGGGTAGGCCACGTCGCGGCGAAGGCGGTGGCGGACAGCATGGGCACCGCCATCCGCGTTTACGACGTGGGGCCTGAAGGGCAGCTCCGTCACACGGAGATAGCTCCGTGCGTGATGGAGCATGACGGGGAGGCGGCGACGGCGGCGGGGGGGGAGTTCCTGGAACTCGGCTACGTAGATGGCATGCACTACGTAGCCGTAGTTACCACGGAAGGGTGCGAGACGGAGAAGCCACCGGGGCAGTCGAGCGCCCCCAACTTGAGGGCGCGCATCCCGCAGATACCGAAGAAGAAGGCGCCACAGACCGGGAAGGGGAAGAAGCAGGGGTGGAAGGAGGTCCCCACCAAGGTTAAGGTGAAGACGCCCCCCCAGGACCGCTCAACAGACACTCTCGTGATGCAGGGGTTCGCGCAGGGCACGCAGACGGCGCAGGAGGGTATCTTGCGGGCGGGATGCGGGCGGGTGAACCCGCAGACGGTTGCTCTGTGGACGGGCAGCACGGTGGACGCGCTGCTGCTGCTGAGAAGGCACCCAGGACTGACGCTACTGACGAGCGCCCCGGTGGCGGGCGCGACCTCGGTGAAGACGGAAGTGTATGTGGAGACAAGGGAAGGTGTCGTGAAGACGAAGAAGTGGGCCTCGTCAACCGGTCCCCCCACAGTACCGGTGGCGGTGGACGCAAAGCCCATCCCGATGATTGTCTTCGCAGAGACGCGCGACACGGAGACGCCGGAGCAGGCAGTCGAGAGGGTGCAGAACGAGCACCTGAACGGGGACAGCCTCATCAGCATCCGCGAGGTTAACCGAGGGGTGGAAGGCCTGATCCACATGCCCCACGAAGCGGTGGCGCCCGCCCTCCAGGCCAGCGGGAAAGGAGGCATACACATCAGGGTGCTCGCAGAACGACAGGAGGACTACCCCGTGTCCTGCCTGTGGGAAGATGCGTGGGGGATGTCGGTGGAGGAGATGCAAGCTGCAGTGGAAGGGGCGGGTATCACGACCCTTGGATGGGGGAAGCGGCACTCGGGAGGCACCAGCCTCAGGGTGCACACCAATGACATGCCGGCGACGCTGGCGGCGCTGAAGGAGCGGTGCCCAACACGCCTCTTTGAGCTGCAGGGCGTGCTCCCCCGCTTCCAGAAGGGGGCTATAGAAACGGGGCTCCACGGCTTGGGATGGACAGGAGCAGTGGCGGTGCGTCAGATCCGCGTGTGGGATGAATCGTCGACATGGAGTGTGACCGCGCAGACGCTGCCACCGGGTGGGTGGATGATGCAGCTGCTGGGGCGGCAGGCTTGGGTGCGTGAGGTGACTGGGCACCCTCCGAGGTCCGACCCGTATCCCGCCCACGGGGGAGGAGGTCGCGGTGGTGGTGCGAAGAAAGGATCCCAGAATGTGCCCCCCCCCCGCCCCGAAGACCATCTACGTCCGGGCGAAGCAATTCATGAAGGTGGGTACCGGAGCCAGGCTGTGGGCTGACGTCGCAGGGGGGACTGGGAAAAGCGGAGATAAAACCCCCCGACAGCAGCAGCAACAACAGCAGTCGCCAGGGCCTGCGTCTGCGTCTGCACCGGGGCCGCCACAGCCGCAGCAGCAGCAGCAGCAGCAACAGCAGCAGCAGCAGCAGCAGCACCGGACTGAGGCTGACGAGCGGTGGGCGCAACAGCAGCGCCACAATGACAGGGTGGACAAACAGGTCACCTCTCTGGTTGACTCGGTGCAAAAGCTACTCGAACACCTAGGGGGGCAGCAGAAACAGAAGGAGACCCCCGCCCCTACACCTGCACCGATGCCGGTCCCGACGGCAGCGGATAACGGCGATATGGCGAGGATGAAGGAGGAGATGGCGAAGCTGGGCCAACAGATGGCGCATCAACGGACGCTGATGGCGCAGCAGCAGGCGCAGATGGAGCAGCAGACGCTGACAATGATGGGCCTGCAGGGGGAACTCATGGGGACGAAGAAGGAGCTGGAGGACACGAAGCAGGAGAAGCAGGACCTGAGGGATGAGGTGCTACGCCTGAAGAACGAGCTAGAGAAGGCGAGGGCGCGTGCTGACCTCGAGCGCGCGAAGCCCAACACCGACCGTGGAGCAGACTCGACGGAGACGGCGGGAGCGGCGAGGCAGCGGGACGACGGGAAGGACCGGAGCGGCCGGGCAACCGAGGAGTCGAAAACGGGGAAGAAGAACAAGAATAAAACACCCCACCAGCATTAACCGTGGAGGGGGTGAGCCCCCCTGAGGCTGCGGCGGCAGGAACGGCGTTCGTTAGCGCCAATGTGACGTCGCTGCAGCAGAACTTCTCCGCGTTGGTCGGGGCGGCGGAGGAGGGCACGCAGGTGATGCTTGTGCAGGAGACGAAGTGCACCGAGAGCAGCCAGACATTCGTCACCTGTGAGCTGCGAGAGCTGGGCTGGGATGTGGTGTGGGGCAAGCCGCTTCCAGAGTGGCGGTCAGATACGGAGGCGAAGCCGGGGGGCGTAGCAATCCTAGTGCGAAGGGGCATCCCTCACAGGTGGGTCGAGCCCCTATCGGACAACGAGCGGCAGCTGTGGGACACAGGAAGGTGGGTGCGCGCGAAGGTGGCCCTCAAGGATGGATCAGCCTGGTTGGACTTCACCTCTCTATATTGTGACGTGCAGAATGAGGAGAAGCGTGAGGAGCAGCTGATGACCGCCTTCGAGTCGGTGGCGCGTGAAGGAGATGTGCCGTGCGTCATCGGGGGGGACTTCAACACAACGGCTGTTGAGTCTGCCACGCTCAGCGCGAGCCTAGACACGGGCATATGGCTGGACGCTGCGAAGGAGTACGCCGTGGCACACGACGTGGAGCCGGATGCGACGTATGTGTCGACACGCAGGCAGAAGGACGGCCTCAGGCAGTCGCAGTCGCGTATCGATTTTGTCATGCTGAACCGGGCTGCCTTCCTCGGGCTGCAGCAGGTGCAGGTCTTGCAAGTCACGGGGATACCCCAACACCGCCCCATCGAAGTGAAGCTGCAGTTAGACGCCTACGACCAAATGGTGAGCCGCTTTCGCGTACCGCGAGGATTCCCTGTCGATGAGGCACAAAAGCGGTTACAGCGGGCGCGGGACACGTGGAACGAAGAGTTGCACTGGGGGGGAGCTGCTGGAGACCCCGAGGCAATGTGGCGACGCTGGAATACCTGGGCGGAGGACTTTCTCTGCGAGGCGTGTGACGAGCACCTCGAGTGCAAGCAGCAGTCCTACCGGGGCAGAGGCGAGTGTCGTGACCCGACGGAGGTGCGGGCAACGACGAAGACGGACAAGCAGACCGGTGATCCCCTGATCATACGTCAACGCCGGCTGCTTAAGTGCCTCGGTCAGCTGGACGAGTGTATCGGGTATGCAATGAGACCGAAGAAGACAGGAAAGAAAGAAAAGAAAGGGGAGTGCAAACTGAGCCAGGCACCGAAGGACGTCGAGCAGGCCTGGGTCCACGCGCGAGACACCATGGCGAGTCTCACAGACCTGCGCCCCCCGGTGGAGCAGCCGCAACTGGAGGGGCTGCGCGATTGGCGTAGGAATGTGAGACAGAAGTTTGACACGCTGTGCAGGAAGGTAGCGCAGGACAGGACGCGCCGCTGGAAACACCGTCTGCGGGAAGCTTGGGAGAACGCCCCGAAAGCGGTCTTCGACTTTTGCAAGGAGGTGGAGTTCAAGAAGGTCACGTCGCTGAAACGGGGCGACGGGACCTTCACAGCCAATTACAAGGAGCAAGACGAGCTGCTGCGCGAAGCGTGGTCCCCTATCTTCCGGCGGTTCCAGGACCAGCCCGAGCCGACGTACGAAGCCTTCAGGGAGCGCTTCGAAGCGGACATCGCCGGGAGAGGGAGCGAGATGAAGCTGTCAAAGCTTGACGGCAACGACCTGAGGAAGACACTGCGGAAGATGAAGACGCGGACGTCGGCTGGGGTCGAAGGGTGGCGCATGGCAGAACTGAAGCAGCTGCCGACACCACTTCTGGACAGGCTGGCGGACGTGTTCGACGTGGTCGAGAGGACTGGCAAGTGGCCAAAATCATTGATGCGTGCGCTGGTCTCGCTGATCCCGAAGGGGAATGGTGATGGGCCCCTGGAGCAGAGGCCGATCACGGTGACATCATGCGTGTACAGGCTCTGGGCAGCCACGAGGCTGAGGAGCCTGATCAAGTGGCAGGAGTCATGGGTGACGGATGGGCAGCACGGGTTCCGCCCACACCACGGGACCGATGCGCTGTACTGGAAGATGGCGCTTCGCGTCGAGAAGGCGCTGCTCCAAGGAGACACCAGAGCTTTGTGGGGGTTCACGATTGACTTCGCCAAATGCTTCGACCGTGTTCCCCACGAAATCTCACTGGCGCTGGCGACTGAGTGGGGTGCACACGATCGCATCATGCGACCGCTGAGAGCGGCCTACGGCACCCTGGAGAGGAGGTTTAAGGTCGGGGGTATCGGTGTGGGCGAGCCGTTCTGCTGCACCAACGGCATTCTGCAGGGATGCCCGCTGTCGGTGGTGCTCCTCAACGCAATCATCGCGGTGTGGACGCACGCCATCGAGCGCGAGGCGGGGGTGAAGGGTGAGGCCTACGCCGACGACATTTACGCCCTCGACGAGAATAAGGAGAAGGTGGCGCAGGCAGCGGTGATCACGGAGGACTTCATCACCCTCACGGATATGGAAGCGAAGCCTGAGAAGTGCGCAGGCTTCACTACGGATAAAGAAGGGGAGACCTCCTTCGGGCTGAGCCACGGGGTGTTCCCCCACAAGAAGTCGCTGAAGACTCTCGGCGCCGACATGGTCTTCCAGGGAAAACAGAAGAGGGAGACGTTCTGCTCGCGGGTGAAGAAAACGACGAAGGTGCTGAAGCGGATCCGCAGAACGCCATTGCGATTCGCTGAGAAGTGCAAGCTGGTGAACTCGCTGGCGCACTCGATGATGTTGTATGGCTGCACGGTGACGGACATCCCTGCGTACTTGGAGAGGGATACATCGCTGGCCTGCGTGCAGAGTGTGTGGGGGGAGACGCGCAAGCAACGGTCGCACACCATTGTAGGCCAGGTGCTGGCGCCCACGGTGATCGACACGAAGGTAGCTGTGCCGCAGATGCGATTTCGGACACTCCTGCGCCTCGTCAAGGACAGGGAGACGCATGACCTTGCGCGGGAGGTCTGGGAGCTGAACAAGCTGAGGGCGGACAACAACATGCAGGGCCCCATCGCGCTGCTGCAGAGGGACTTCACACGCCTTGGCTGGGACTGGAGGAACAACTTCGACATGATCGGCCTCAGCGGACAACGGGGAGCAGGATGCGGCGGTGGTGTCTGTTGGGGCACGTGTCACGGCGCTGTCCTTCTCCCCGGGCGGGGACGAGCTTGCGCGTGGGATGGACGACGGGACGGTGCGTGTGGGGCTGTGGGCGGGCAGCAGCGCTGAGAGCGCCGCCAGCGAGCGCCTGCGCCTGCAACACGCGTCCGGATTCGTGTTCGACGTGCAGCACTCGCCTGACGGGGGCCTCGTTGCCGCTGCCGGGGTGGGCCCGGTGGCGGTGTGGGGCACCAGCACCGGGGCCCAGGTGGCAGCGCTTCTGGGCCACACGGGTGGTGTGCACCGCCTCAGCTTCTCCCCCAACGGCACACGTGTAGCCACCGCAGGCCACGACGGCCAGCTGCTTGTGTGGGACGTCTCCGGGCTCTGACTCCCTCCACCCATGTGACCAGGCCATCCTCCCGCAACAGTGATCCCACTGCAGCCTGATTGGGCCTGGACACTTTCCGTGAACACGGTGCACGCCTTGACGCACCCACTACCCTCTGGCTGCTCCTGTCGGGCACCTCAACTGCTGCTCTGTCTTGGGTGTGGGGAAAGAGCCAGCAGTCGCCTGCCCCTCGCGCACATGCAAATCAATGGAACCCCTGCAATCCTCTGTTTACTGGCATTCTCTTCTGATGTGCACCACATAGTTTCATTCGCATTCCCCACACGGCTTCCTCAGATCCGCTGATCGGTGCATGTGGTCTGCCCTGCCGCAGCCTTGGGTGGCACCTCCCTCCAGGTTGTGTGGGAAGCTCAGCCCAGTATTCACCCTTCTGCGTGAGGGACGAAGGCGTGTGTTCCTCTTCCCCAACTCATACCTTCAGGACCTGCAGTCCTGGTCTTCCCCACCCCTACTCCAACCCCCTGTGCTGCCTGATCTCAAAGCGGGCCCTCTGCTCTTAAGTCTTCAGGGAAGACGGTTCGTTCTCGCATTTGCGGGAATCTTGTCAAATTCTCGGGTTTGCAAGAAATGCGCACCGCCTTGACTGTGTGCCTCAGGAGCACAACGGAGGCGTGCCTCACACATTGGGGTCGTCTCGGCACAGAGTGGAGTCACCCACCCCCACCCTTCCGTTCGTGTTGTTGTTTCCCCAGAGGCAGGCTCAGCGACGGATCGATTCGAAACTCACCTCTCGGAGGTCTTCGCTACTCGTCAGATGAAGAGGTGCATTCTTTTGTGCATTTCCATCATGTTCTTTTTTGCGTGAACCAGGCTCCTGGTGTCGAGCAGAGAAGACTGTTGGCAGCGCATGTGTTCACACCCATGTACCCCGTACACAGGTCACGAATCAGCGCACAAACAAATGCCGATCTCGGCCGCACCACTTGCCCGAATAACGAAGGCCACCTGTCTGCTGTTGTGCTGCTGCTCCAAGCTGCAGCATGGTGCATCCCGTAGCACTTGCAGACAATGGTGTCGACTTGATGCCCCCGTCGTGCCTCCTTGAGGGGAAACACCGCACAACTCACAGCAGGATTTGCGTCTCCACGCGAACAGTGCAGATCTGGATGAACTGACCTCCCCCTATCTCCTTTGTATCCTCTGACCGAGCAAGACCCCCCACACCACACCACACACAGCACACACAGCACCCCCCCCCCCCCCCAGGCGGAGGGAGGGGGTTCGACCCCAGCCACCCAGACCCCTCAGGGTCTGTCGGCAGGGGTAGGGAGGGGGTTTGGACCTCGGGCCCGTGCAGGGTCTGTTCACCCAACAAGTGGTCGACACACAACACCGCACAGGCACAGGCAAGGCCAGCTATTAGACCAACCATATTTCGGACTTTGTTCGGAGTCAAGAACTACATCCTGCGGCAACGCAACCATGTCTGTTGAATCAATGGAGGTGTTCCTGAAGGACACGCTGTGTGGGGAGCAGCATGCGGTGTCCATCGAGGAGGGCGACACGCCGGTTCATCTCAAGGCAAAGGCACTCGACGTGGTGCTCGGGTCGCCTGCTGACATGCTTCTCGAGGACGTGGAGCTATCAGTGGATGGGGAGGTGCTCGACGACAGCACGCCTCTGTGCGGTGCCGCAGGTGTGTCGCAGGGGTGCTGCATCGATGTGGCGCTGTCGGGTGCTCGCTTTGTTGAGTTGTTGCATCAGCAGCTGCTTGACAACCCGGATGGGTCTCGTGTTGACATCAACACCATCCCTCCCTGGGCACGGCGTCTGCGCGACGTGGCGATTGCGGTGGTGCGGTGTGACGGCAGTGCGTTGCAGCACCTCGACGAGTCATTCCGCAATGACAGATACATCGTCACCCTCGCAGGGCGCCTGGACTGTGACGCACTCCAATACGCTTCCGATGACCTGCGTGGGGACGAGGAAGTTGTGCTGGCAATTTCCCTGTTTATTGAATCCGGTCTTCATTATGCATCACCTGCACTGTTCAGCAACAAGCGCTTCGTCCTCAGTCTTGCGTACCGTCAGCCTGATGCACTCAACCATGCCGATGCATCCCTGCTCGCCGACAGGGAGGTAGTCATGGCGGCAGTCCAAACCTGCGGTAGGGCACTCCAGTGGGCCAGTGAGGCCCTTCGCAACGACAGGCAGGTGGTGATGGCAGGTGGGTCTCTCAAATATGCAGGCGCTGCACTGCGCAACGACGAGGAAGTGTACCTACGTGCCCTCCGCATGGGTCTGTGTGATGTTGAGTCTCTCCCCGAGGCAGTGCGTGGCGACAGGGAGGTGATGCTGACTGCCGTGCGCCTGTCCCATTCCAACTTCTTCCTTGCATCTTCTGCACTGCAACTGGATGCGGAGTTCCAACGCGAGGCTGTGATGTGGCGCGGTGAGCTGTTGTATAATCTACGCAATGAACTTCACCAGGACCGAGACCTTGTTCTTGCAGCAGTCGAGACCGACCCCTGTGTGGCCCACTTCGCCCACCCTTCGCTGCGGGGCGACAGGGAGGTGCTGCTCACTGCGATGAGTAGCAGGAGGAGACAGGAGCGTCGGGACGGTGTACTGGCCATTGCACCTTCACACCTGAAGCAAGACGAGGAGGTGGTGCTGGCAGGTGTGCGGCGTGACCCCAGTGTGCTCGGTGAAGCACACTCCTCGCTTCGCGCCAACAGAGACTTCGTGATGCAGTGTGTCAAGCTGCATGCATGTGCCTTGGAGTACGCCAACCCCTCCGTGTCCAGCGACAGGAAGGTGCAGCTTGCTGCGGTGGCACAGAACCCGAGGGCCTTGCGGTGGTGTGATGAGTCGATCCGCAGCAACAGGGATGTGGTCCTCACAGCCGTGCGGAATGGCAACGTTTTGGGATGGGCTTCGGACAACCTCCGCAAGGACCGTGAGGTTGTCCTTGCTGCTGTGAAGTTTACGCCTTGGGCACTGTATGATGCTCACCCGAAGTTCCACAAGGACGAGGAGGTCATGCTCGCAGCCACACATGCTCACGAGAGCCATGATCTTGAAGATGCCGACCCTTCGTTCCTCAGCAACAGAGACTTTATGTTTGCAGCCGTACGCAGATGTGGGCGTGCTCTTGAATACGCCAGTGCTTCACTGTGCTGTGACAAGGAGCTTCAACTAGCAGCCGCCTTGCAAGATGGGAGGGCGCTGCAGTACGCCGACCCTTCACTGCGAAGCGACAGGTCAGTTGTGCTTCAAGCGGCTCGTGCGCACGGCGGTGCACTGCAGTTCGCCGATCCTGCGTTTTGTGGTGACGAGGAGGTGGTCCTCGCAGCCGTGACGAGTTGCGGCAGTGCACTACGATTCGCCCACAACACACTGTGGAACAAGCGTGAGGTGGTGCTGGCAGCTGTGCGCCAGGAGGGATGTGCCCTGCAGCACGCCCCCACAGCGCTCTGCTGCGACAAGGAGGTGGTGCTGGCGGCTGTGCGTGCCGACCCAGACGCCTACATCTACGCGTCTGCCCCGCTGCGCCGCGACAGCGACGTCGTTGCTGCCGCCTTCCCTGAGCTGCATCACAACAAGAGACGCCGCTGCCTCTGAGGCCGTGCCCTGTACACGCCCACACCACTGCGCCGACATCCCTCGAGAGTCGCTCGAACAGACTCAACCGACGCGCTGCTGGCGATGCAGGCATCACACAAGGCCCCCCTGACCCGGGGGGCACGAGCCTGCAGTGACGCCGCCGGATCAGCGCCCCATCAGCGGCCCCGACCCCTCTGTGGTCCACGAGGGGCCACAGTGTACCCCCGAATCAGGAACGCCTTGCCCACCCTGACCCAGGCAGGGCTCAGCCATCCTGCAGGCTTTCGCACGCTTGACCCCAAACAACTGACTCCCGAGGCATCTCCCACGCCACCTCCTCTTGTTCACGTTTGAGCTCGGTTTCCAAGGTGTCTTGTTGTTTCATTTGTTCGGCGTCGCCAACTGGGGAAACTTTCTGTGCCTTGAGCTGCTTCGGCCCCACTCACACCACTTCATCAGACCGGGAGTGGTGTACACGAAGAGTGGGCTTTGCGTTGCAACAAAGGCAACTTTCGGTAGTAATTGATTTTTATCTTACTCCACCAAAATTTTCGTTACTCCTATTAATCTCCTACACCCCCACTTTTTTCTACTCCTCCCCCACTTTTTTTGACTGTAAAAAAAATTCGTCTCCGGGATTTTTTTTGAGAGGGTGCAGGAAACTTATTCACAGGGTGCAGGAAACATATTTTCCACTCAGAGGCACACCCTGGGACCCACTACCCCCCATCCAGGCCAAATAGCACCTAGTTACCACTACTGCCTATAATTAAGCAGAGAAGCCATCTTCTCCAGCTTCGGCGCCCGTCCCCGCTTCTCGATGAGGCTGCGTTCCCTACAAAGAGTCCTGCAGACATCTGCTCCCAGAGCACAGAAATAGGCTGTGAGCGTGGCCAGTTTTTCCGGGTCGCGTACTTCCGGTTCGTCCTCCTGTCCTGAGGCCGTATCGGCTGCTGGAGGTGTGGATGGCGTTGGGTCGACGACATTGCTGCTGGGATGTTGGCTCTCGATGGTGTCGATGGTGTTCTCGGCGGTCTTGGGCTCCTGCATAGCATCGTCATCTTCGTCATCTTCCTCATCATCGGATTCGCCTCTCACTTGGTTTCTTCTCCTTGGAGGGGGAAGGGGCGTCCCTTGCCGAGGGGCCTTCCTCTTCTTCCCATCCTGCCCTCCGGTGCCCTGCTGGTGGCCCTCATTTCCACTCGGGTCTCCTGCGACTACCTCCCCGACTAAGAGGAAGAAGATCAGGAAGAACAGAGATCTGAGGAGGAGCATTTTTAATTTTAACCTGTCGGGTGGTGGAGTTCTCGGGGCGGGGGTGGATGGCGTTGTGGGTGCAGAGAAACCCTGTGCGAACGGTGGAGTGAGAGGATGGGAATGAGTGGGGGGCTGCTGATTCTTCTCTGGTACTACTGATTTTCTCATTTTCTGGGGGCATGGCAATTTAGTCATTCAGACTCGTTTTGTGCCTCCGCGACTCGGCGTGCATCACCGACTCCATCCACACGTGGCGGAGGCGCACCCCACAGAGGGTGCACCACAGGACCTCGTCCTGCAGCCTCGACCCCCGCTCCACCATCGCGTCGCACGCTCCCATCGGGAGGCTCCCGACCTCCCTCACCTCGTAGCCCCTCGTATCGAGGCCCCTTTCCTGCAGGCGCTGCAGGTGTTGCTGAGGCGTCATCATTGGGGGGGGGGGAAGAGGGTGTTTTGGTCTGTGGTCGACGTGGAGTGCTGATCTTTGGGGTCTTTGGAGTACTGATTCCTCCGGTGGTGTCGATACTTGAGGGGGGGGGGGGATGGCGGAAAGATACAGGCGCAGATGATTTGAGGGAGCGGGGGATGGGGGGGGGGGGCACCCTGGAGACCCTAGCTATTGGCCGATATGTGGTGGGAACAGGTTTTAGGCCATTTCCGTGCTTTCTGACACCCGGGAAGGCACCAGAACTTGCACCTAGGTGACATCGTGGCTTCGTCATTTTTGGCCACATCCCGGGGGGTGGGCTCTTCGTGGGACTCCTGAATACAGGAGGAAAAAATGTCCACAATTATGGAAATTTCTTAAGGATTTCTTAAAGAAATCCTTCTTTAATGCTAGGCATTAAAATGTCCATCATTACATTAAGACGTCTTACAGGGGGGGGTCAAATAAACGTACTTAGTTGAATAGTAGTACTTAGCCGAATAGTACACGGTGGACTCCAGCGGGGGTAGGGTAACCCTTTTCGGGAGTCTCAACTAGGGGGAGTCTGACTCCCCCTAGCGGGAGTCTTTTCACCTATTTTCACTCATTTTTCCCA
Source organism: Rhynchopus euleeides (assembly GCA_963210315.1). Taxonomy (NCBI): domain Eukaryota; phylum Euglenozoa; class Diplonemea; order Diplonemida; family Diplonemidae; genus Rhynchopus; species Rhynchopus euleeides. The sequence continues at coordinate 1,618,822 of OY723279.1, forward strand.
TGATACCTATGCAATGTGGCACTCGTCACTGAAGTACAGCCACACCAAACGAAACGGACGTTTCCACCCATCCCAGCTCGCAGACCTGATTCACAAAAATGGGGAAGACGACAACGAAGCCGGCAGCGAAGCCGGCGGCAAAGTCGATTAAGAAGAAGAAGAGCGCAGAGAGTCCCGAGGCTGCGGAGGCGACGAACATTGTGCATGATTTTTGCACGGCCTTCCCTGTTAAAAAAGGGGGCAGTGTGCTGACACTGGGATCCATTAGAAGGCTCCTAGCAACGGTGTTGAGCAAGGAGCTCCACCAGCACAGCACCCAGGTGGCCAACGCAATCATCGCCATGTCTTCCCTGACATGGATAAGTTCGCTGTCAGGGAAGTCGCAACGATGCGGAAGGAGGGCGCTCTCCGTCATATACAAGGTGGAGGCGAAGTATGGCAAGGTGCAGGATACAAACGTGTCGTCGGGGGCAGCCTGAAGCCGCGAATGATCGCGACACGGGCGAACGGCTTGGCACCGTGGGTCTGGATAGATGCTGGAGTTCGGCCGGGTGAAACCGGAAGTCGCAGCAAAATTTGCCCCCCCAGATTTCTTCCTCAAACCCACCCGTGGGCTGATCCGGCCTTGCACGGTGGACTCCAGCGGGGGTAGGGTACCACTACCGGGTTTAACCCTTTTCGGGAGTCTCAACTAGGGGGAGTCCAACTCCCGCTAGCGGGAGTATAGATCAGCAGTGGGCAACAATGAGGCGATGCGGGGGGCGAGGGCACCGATGCTCACTGTGCGACATCCCAGAAGAACGCTGGTATCAACAGGTGCATCGATACCCGCACCTGACTCTCTCTGAGATGAAAGAGGCTGGCTACCCCTCCCTCTTGGCAGGTGTGCTTCCCAATGCCCGCTACGTCACCCCAGCACTCCATGACTGCAAGGGGCTCGCCATGCGGCTGATCAGGGTACTGGATGACAGGGGTGGAGCTTGGGGGTTTTTTCGGGTCAGCTGACCTGATTTTCTGCAGGCCCTCACAAAAAATCAGGTCAGGGGTAAAAAGAAAAAAAAATATAGATTTTCGGGAAACCGGAAAAGTTGGCTCCTCGCCTTGGGGCCTCAAGGTGACCAGGAGGCGTTTCGTGAGCAAAGTGACCCCAGCGACATGAGCACAGGCCTCAAACAGTCACAATAGAGGACAAATGAAGCTGCCCAACCCGTACCGTGCAACAGACGTTTACTACCGTGGCCTCCGGTGGCTGGGGGGCTCCGCCCCCCAGACCCCCCTGTGGCATGTGCCTGTCTTGTACCCAAGCCCTTTACATCAGGGAATCTCAGTATCCTCAGGAGGACGCAGCCAACTCACACAGAATCCGTACGCCCGCAAGTCACAGATGTTCACTACCGTGGCCTCCGGCGGCTGGGAGCTCCGCCTCCCAGACCCCCCCTACGGCATGTGTTTGTCTTGTAACCAAGTCCTTGCGCGTCCGGGGCTGCATATCGGTTCCGGTACCTCGCGGGAGGCTGGGCCCGAGCACTGATCTCTGAGACGAACCGGGGGGGAACCCATAAGAAAAAATTGGCTGACCCGATCTGACCCGATCCAGCCCGCAACCCCATATTTCAAGCTCCACCCCTGCTGGATGAGACAACAAAAAAATATTCGACAAGACCTGTACAAACCTTGCACTGAATGTGTCGCAGCATGGGACAGGTGCTCAGTTCCGGAAGGTCGTGCTTGCCTGTCACAGGACACACCTACAAGGGCTTGTTCCGCTACCTCTTTGTCTCCCTTGCAGACCTCATGCATTTCCGGTATGCAGACATCCCCTGGCGCTTCTGGGGATGCAAGGATGAGTCAGCCCGGATTCCCTTCTTGCGTGCTCGGATCTCAGGGCATATATTTCACTGGTTGATGGAGCATGCCGAAAAGGGATCAACGCGCAATGCCTACGTACACAGTCTCCATCATTGGTGGGCTCCAGAAGATGCAGTGCCTCTGCAGAACAACGACGAATTTGAAGAAGCAGAGAACGGACATCGCAAGAAAGATGCCGTTACAATCGCCAGCTCCGCAACTTACGAGAGAGATCTTGCGATGGCAGAAGAGAAGCGGCGCGCATCGGGCATGCCTTGGAAGGTTGCGCACCTGTCGCAGGACGGGATCCTCGGGTATAGAGAAGTCATCCTGTGTCCGTGTCTGCACACCCGACACGCTCATAGATTGGCTGTGTATGTTCTTTGCACACAGTTGACACAGCTGCAGAAGGGGTTTGTGCACTGCAACACACAGGACTTCGTTGAACCCATCAGCGCGCCCTACTTCCTGTTCCGGTTCCCCGAAGGACACCGCAAATTATCGCTCTGCTTGTGCAAAATGCCAATCCCGCTGGGGGCGACTTTCACACCATTCGTGTCATCCGAGGCGACTTTGAGCACGCTTGACCAACGCGCACAGCAGGAGGGGGATGACAGTTCTGACGAAGAAGATGAGGCCTGCAGGATGGCTTGTCTTGCCCAAGGTGTAACACAACTACGACAGGCGATGGCCGCACTTTGACACCTCAAATTCTAACCGCTCACCTCCGCAGGTGTAGCCGCTACCAGGAGGATAGGTAGGTAGTCCAGAGTCCGGGGAAACTGACAGAAGCAAAACAAGCCCCTCCCCATCCCTCTTCCACCATGATTTTACCCCCCACGCCAGTAGACTGTAACTATATCATGGGAAAAATGGATGAAAATAGGTGAAAAGACTCCCGCTAGGGGGAGTCAGACTCCCCCTAGCGGGAGTATAGACTCCCGCTAGCGGGAGTCTTTGACACCCGCTCAGACTCCCGCTCCCAGACTCCCGCTAGGGCCGCTGGAGTCCACCGTGTAGTACTTATTTTTTTGGGGCTCTGGGGCACGTTGGGCCGTTGAATAGTAGTACTTACTTTTCACCCTTTTTTTTGGGGAAATTTTTCGTTTTTTTTGAGATTTTCTTTTTGGAGACACACAAATCTGCAAACTTTGGGGCAAGGAATGGGGACAACGGGGTCTATTGGTGCCACTTAGGGGAACCAGGGTGCACGGGGTCCGTAGAGGGGGGAAGTGACCTACGCTCAAAGATATGTCGTGACGAAGGGAATCGGGGCATCCCCCCTCAGACACATACGGACGGGAAACCAGCGAACCCGCAAACTCCTGCGGTCCAGAGGCATCAGAACCACTGCTGAAGACCGCAAACCCGGAAACCCGCAAACTCCTGGGGTCCAGAGGCGTCAAAATCACTGCTGAAGAGCGGCGCGCATTAAACGACTCCTCATCTACGGCGTCCGCAGTCCCTACCACCAACGAGAAGATGTGGACGGATGGCCCCAGACACACCTCACCATAGATGTAGCCTTCGAGGACCAGCTGAGCCCACCCCCCACCCCCCGCAGCCCCCTTCCCTGACGTTGTTTGACATTCTCTCCTGTTGTGCAGCACTGATCAACACACGCCCGCAAACCCGCAATCCAACTGCCCAGATTTCACCATCCACCAACAGAGCCAATAGCTTCGGCTGGTGTCCGACATAATGATGACGTCCGATGCTTTCATGTGCCTCCTGCTGATGGAATGCCTCCTGTTCAAGATATTCGAGGATGGGCCACCGCCATGCGCTCCCCGGCCTTCCTTCAACCAACTGGCCCGGGCCAGGGCACGCTGGTAGCCGAGCGCTTGCGGGATATGGGGTACGTGCTGAAGGTGTCGGGTGAGGAGGACGGGTTCGTGAAGAGCTCCCTTTGTCCGGACCTCACCTTCGCACCAAGCACAGAAACATCCCCTGAGGCTGGTGGTGCGGACCTTGAACCTGGGTTGGACGGGAAGGCAAAAGAGAGCACAGAGAAGCAGTCCACCCAAAAGAAAGTTGTGTCTCAGCCAACCCAACAGTCAAGCATCTTGGCATGGGCGAAGCCGGTTCGTGTGAACTCTCTCACACAGACACAGCCTTCCCAGTCCTCCCAGTCCTCCGAAAAGAAGCGCGCAGCGTCCCCGACCACCCAGACTCCCAACAAACACCGCAGGCTCTGCAAAGGGTGTAGGAAGCCTGGGCACAACATGCAGACTTGCCCCAGCAAGCCCAAGAACTTGAAGAAGAAGTAAGTTGGGGCGTGCTGGTTGTGGCTTGTCTTTTTCACATCTTTTTTTTAAGCATCAACGCACCAACCAACCACCGACAGTGAAGCTGACAGCTCTGATGAACTGTGTATGCTTTCACTAACTCAACAAGAATGTCAACCAGGGGGGGGGGGGGGGGCAATACAAATCAAAACGGTACGAAACCAAATGAGGGGCGAGTGGTAGGACGAGAACAGAGCGGATACTCGACCGGAAGGCAGAAGAAGTGAGAGACGGACGACAGCAGTGGCCAGCGCGCCCCTGGTGGACCAAACAGCCCCGCAGAGCCCCTGCAAACAGCGTTTTTAGGAAAAGTTGAATAGACGTACTTAGTACGTCTATTCGCTCGCAAACTATTTATTAATTTTCTGGCGAGGTCGATTTAGGCCCGCGCGTTCGCCGAATAGTAGTACTAAGTACGTTTATTTGACCCCCCCCTGTAAGAAATTTTGAAATTTCTTACAGGGGGGGGTCAAATAAACGTACTAAGTACTACTATTCGGCGAACGGGCGGGCCTAAATCGACCTCGCCAAAAAAGTATAAAATACTTTGCGAGCGAATAGACGTACGTAGTATGTCTATTCAACTTTTCCTAAAAACGCTGTTTGCAGGGGCTCTGCGGGGCTATTTGGTCCACCAGGGGCGCGCTGGTCACTGCTGCGTGCCCTGGCCCGGATCACTTCGTTGAAGGAAGGCCGGGGAGCGCCTGGCTATGGCCCATCCTCTCGAGGCATTCCGTGAGCAGATGAAATCATCGGCGGTCGTCATTATATCCGACACCAGCCGAAGATATTGGCCCTGTTGGTGGATGTCACAGGTCTACGGTGAGCTTTGTCTGGGGCCATCCGTTCACATCTTCTCGGTGGTGGTGGGGACTGCGGACGCCGTAGCTGAGGGGAATGCGCGGCGGGCTTCAGCAGTGGTTCTGATGCCTCTGGACCGCATGAGCTTGCGGGTTTGCGGGGCCCGTGCACCCTGGTTCCCCGAAGTGGCACTAATAGACCTTGTCTCCATTCTTTGCCCCAAAGTTTGCGGATTTGTGTGCCCCCTCCACTGGCAGGCGGTCCTCCATAAAGAAAATCTCAAAAAAAACGAGATATTTCCCAAAAAACGGGTGTACAAAGTAAGTACTTGTATTCAACGGCCCAACGTGCCCCAGAGCCCCAAAAAAATAAGTACTACTATTCGGCTAAGTACTACTATTCAACTAAGTACGTTTATTCGACCCCCCCCTGTAACATTTCTTGCAAGATCTTTGTCATACCATGTATAAAGTGATTGTCACTGTTTTTTCGACTGGGGGGTATTCTCGACCCGGGCGGAGTAACTCAAATTGTGGTGTTGTAAGATAAAATCACGAATTACACTCCACAGTAGCCATTTTTGTACTCTCGTATGGGTTTTTTTGCACTCGTCGCCTTCGGCGACTCGTGCAAAAAAATCCCAAACTCGAGTAAAAAAATGGCTACTTTAGTGTCGTGTAATTAATAACTAGTTGTCTCGTTTTGCTGTCACTGACTCACTTTACATCAAACGGGGGCACATAAGTTTTTGCACACAACACACACATGTGGTAAGGGAAATACTACGGAGACGCGATGGACTCGGGACTGACACTGCCCTCTTGCTCATGTTTCCTTCTACTCCGTGCTCCACCTGCTCCACCTCACCCGACACTGCAGGCGTATCAGAATCACGTGTGTTTGCAGACAATATCAACAGGCCACCTTGACGGACAACAGGTAAGGTGGGCGATCCACACGCCAAGTCTGTGTCATTATTGAAAAGGTGGAAGCGGCCAATGCAACTCTCACAGTACAGAGACTAGAGAGGATCCCGTAGTGTTTTAAGCTTCTTCGCGTTGGAAGTGGGGCAACGCGACGCGGGGGAACGTTTTAATCGAGCGACGTCTCTTTCCTCGGCTATCTCACATGCCACGGTGGTCTCCCACACGTCGGGGTAGACCCTTTTGGGCGGTATGAAAATCGGGGGTCGGGCCCCCGCTCTGACCCCCACCCCAGACCCCCGCTCCAGGGGGTGGGGTTCCACCGTGCACAAATATTGTTTGAGCACCGTAGGTGCGTAGGTGCGTAGGGGGGTCGTGAGGTCGATCTGACCTGTCGTGTTTTTCTTTTGCACATAACACACTTGTGTGGTACGGGAAATGCTACGAGGAACGCGATGGACTCGGGACTGCTGCTGGCCTCTCTTGCTATGGTTTACTGATGTTGGTGGAAGCGTCCAATGCAACACTCACAGCATAGAGGCCAAGTGTTTGTGTCTCTTTGTTCCCCGCTCCAGCCCCTCCGCACGCGAACACAAGCAGAACTGGATGAACTGACCCCCCCCTCCCCCTATATCCTTTGTATCCTCTGACCGGGCAAGACTCCCCCACATTCAGATAACTTGTTTCAGCACCTTCAGTCAAGGGAGGACTAGAGAAGACGACTTCCCTGTGCGTGCTTGTTTTTCTACCACTTGCAACAACAGTTTTCTTGCAAGGTTGGGCAAACGGAACAAACACCACCCTTCATCAGGCCAACGAGTGGTGTTTTGTTCCCTGCCTTCGCCCCTCCGTACGTCAGCTTTTGCACTGAACGGTGCCTAATGCAACGGAAAAGCGGTGGCTGAGTTACCCCCATCTCCCACGAGACGCGTTTTTGATATTGATGTTTTGTGTCTTATGTCCGACCGAAGACTCCCACCACACCACACACACCACACACAGCACACACAGCACACACAGCACCCCCCAGGCAGGCAGGGAGGGGGTTCGCCCCCATCCACCCACACCCCCACCCCCCACCCCCCCCGGCCACGCTTTGAGTGCTCAGAGCCCTGCGGGTCTGAGAGCCGGTCGCCATGCCTTCGGATGAGGAGGAGGAGCAGTATTATGAGATCTTCAACACGCTTGCGGAGGACCACCAAGGGGTGACCCTGGCGGAGCTGACGTTCTTCTTCCAGGCCATGCCGAGCACGCCCGCCCTCAGCCAGATCGAGGAGATCTTCAACCAGTGCGATGAGGATCAGAGCGGGTGCATCGACGCGGAGGAGTTCATCAACGTCGTGGAGACCATCAAGCTCCTGCAGAACAAGACGACAAACGAGGTTCTCGGGAGTTTTAAAAACGCAAAGTTCACCAGCATCTTCCGGCTCGCCGACCACTCCAGGGAGGGCTCCCTCATCCGGGACGACGTCCTCTTCCTCCTGTCCCGCCTACCGCCTCTGCAGGAGGAAGGCGATGCTGCAGACATCGAGCAGAGCCTTGCCACCATCGTTGCGAAACACGAGACGGGGGATGGCCGCATGTCATTGGAAGGCTTCCTCGCCGCTGTGCACGATGCCACCTCCTCCATGAAGACCGCAGAGGTGATCGAAACCTTCATGAAGGCGCTGAAGGAGCTCGCAGACCGCCGGGAGCGGAGCAGATTCCTCACCGACATCGGCAAAGGTGGTGCCGGTTCCTCCCACTCCAGGCCAATCGAAGACGACGACGACGACGTGACGGGCAGCAGCTCCTGCGATGGGTGCAAAAATCTCAGGGGGAGGGCACGGCACCTCCGCCTGGCGGCGGAGGCGGAGAAGGCTGTGGTGAGGGAGACGAAGCTGCAGCTGGAGGAGGCCCGGGCACAGGTTGAGGAAGCAGAGCGGATGAACCGCGACCTCGTCTTCGAGAATGAGACGTTAAAGAAGAAGATCCGCGACGGGGGTGTTGGGGCGTCGGGGGCGCGCGACCAGATTCCGAAGGTACCCTCTGCGTCCACCCTGCCCAACTCGTCGTTCAACGCGCCGCCCCCGCCGACGCAGGAGGATGTCGCGCGGCTGAAGAAGTCGATCTCAGAGAAGGACAAGCTTTTCACATCCCTCCAGAGCGAAGTCGATGCCTGCAAGAAGGCGCTCGCCAAACAGAAGCAGGAGAATGGGAGGCAGTCCGCCGCGCTGGCTCTCCTCCACAAACACATCGCGCAGCTTGAGAAGGACAACGAGCTGCTCCGGAAGGGTGGCGACCGGGACCTCGTGAAGGAGTATATGGCCCGGCAGAAGCTGCTGACCGCAAAGCTCGAGGAGGCGAACCGCACCATTGAGACCTTCCAGCAGGATGCGTGGTATAAAGACAAGCTGGACTACCTCACCAACCAGAAGTCACCCTCGGTGCCCAGCGCCGCCTCCGCTTCAATCCACCGGCGTGGGTGGGAGACGGACCCACATTTGGGACGTCCGGCTGGCCCCAAGCAGAGCGTCTCTGCGTCGCCATCCCCACACGACGCCTCTGCGGGTCTGCCGCAGTACCGTTCTTCCGGGGGAGGGGGTCCGGTGGCGGCGGCTGCGGCTGCGGCGCATGTCCCTGCGTCGTTTGCCTATAAAAACATTGGGAGGAAGAATGTGAAGGTGGAGGATGTGCCGGTGGATCCCTCGGATGAGGAGTACCGTGTGCTGTCGAACTACTACCTTGCGTTTCAAAACACGCGGAGCGTGAGCCAGGGGGAGCACATCCTGGCGGCGTGCAACGATGAGCTCGACAAGGTGAACACCCACCACCCGGCGTATTGGAGTGGGAAGGGGAGCCTCCGGATCAAGTCGTGGATGCGGCGGCCCGCGGTGAGCGAGTCGATCGCGGCATCTCTTCATAAGAAGAAGTACATCGTGGCGGGACCGCAGAGGTCGTACTCCTCACAGCAGCCGAGCGTTGGGGGAGGCAGCAGTTCCAGGGAGAGGGCACCGCACCCGCAGCAGCGCGAGCGGACCCCGGAGGCGGGTGTTGGGCATACGGCGCATGGCGTGGCGTTGGCGTCGGTAGCGGCGAGGTCTGTGTCGCCGAAGCGGCGGCCTGTGGTGGGGGGTGTTGCGGCGGCGGCGGGCGGCCAAGTAGGCGGCGTGACACCCCAACCGCCCTATTCAGCCACCCACCGGAGGTGAAAAAAGGGGGGAGAGAAATTAGCTATATATTACCGGGAAATATAGGGACTATATTTCCCCGAGGGGCCTGTCCAGCCCCGAGGTGGTTGATTTCCCGAGCGAAGCGAGGGAAATCAAAAATCCGAGGGGCTGGACAGGCCCCGAGGGGAAATATTCCCTATATTTACCGGTAATTTGTGATTTTATTCCCGGTAATATAGACCGAGGTCAAAATTGTGAGGAGCAACTTGGAGGCCTGTTGGGAGAGGGAAGGGTGTGTGGGAGAGGTGTCCCCCGATACTTTGCACCCCCAATCCTGCGACGCTGGGGCTACAGATGCTGATCATTTACCCTGGAGCTTCTCCTGGCAGATCCCTGGGGCCTCGGGCACTGCATTCTCGAGTATGTTGAGCAGACTGTGTGAGCGGCATCTTGTCTGTGTGCTCCTGACAACAAAAGTTGTCCTCGGTGGGCTTCTGTGCCCTGATTCTCGAGTGTGTCATGAAGTTGGGTGATATCTTCTGATGTGTGGGCCGTGAGGGTACTTCCTCGTGCATTTCCTGACTGATCACCGCCAGGAAATGGACGTTCTGCCCTTCTTGCAGCCTTCCCCGCCCACAACAGCCACAGCTCACGATCTAGGCGACATTCCTGTGACAGGAAGGCCTGTTTGGTCAGAAACCAGCCATTTTTCGGTTTTTGGGGCCGAAAATGCAAAAATTTCCAAATTTTTGGAATTTTTGGTAAAACACACCCCGTGTGGTAGAGAAAATACGGCAAGAGTCTCGGTGGGTCGGAAGAGCAGATGGTTCCCGCAACAGCTCCCGGGGAGCGGCGGGTATTTCGCATAGGATGCCGGATGTGTGAACACGTTTGTGCGGTTTGCCCTGTGTTGTGTGAACATATGTGTATGTGTGTGTGTATGCTCCACCCAACCCGACACATTTTCTGTACTTCAGACAGGTAAGGTCACTCGACACGCGGGGGGGGGGGGTTTTGTTGTGTGTTTTTTCTGCCAGCCGACATCACTAGCGCCAGCGAGAAAAAAAAAATAAAATAAAAAAAAATAAAAAAAAATAAAGCGATTTACTAATCGCCAACTCGCGATCAGGCGTTTCCAGGCAGAAAACAGTGCGTGCTAGATCACGGTTTGTTACGACAGAGCGACCAGAGCAGACTTCGACGCAGGTGCTAGATCACCGCCTTTTACCACAGAGCGACCAGAGCAGACTTCGACGCAGGTGCTAGATCACCGAATTTTTTACGACAGAGCGATCAGAGCAGACTCGACGTAGGTGCTAGATCACCGCCTTTTACCACAGAGCGACCAGAGCAGACTTCGACGCAGGTGCTAGATCACCGCCTTTTACCACAGAGCGACCAGAGCAGATTTCGACGCAGGTGCTAGATCACCGAATTTTTTACGACAGAGCGATCAGAGCAGACTCGACGTAGGTGCTAGATCACCCCTTTTACCACAGAGCGACCAGAGCAGACTTCGACGCAGGTGCTAGATCACCGAATTTTTTACGACAGAGCGATCAGAGCAGACTCGACGTAGGTGCTAGATCACCCCTTTTACCACAGAGCGACCAGAGCAGACTTCGACGCAGGTGCTAAATCACCGAGTTTTTTACGACAGAGCGATCAGAGCAGACTCGACGTAGGTGCTAGATCACCGCTTTTTACCACAGAGCGACCAGAGCAGACTTCGACGCAGGTGCTAGATCACCGAATTTTTCTACGACAGAGCGATCAGAGCAGACTCGACGCAGGTGCTAGATCACCCATGTCGGACATGCACCCCCACGACATGGACTGGTTGGGGGTGCCAGTCGTGACGGGGTACGGGGATCCGGAAGTGGCAGTGGACACCTGCGTGTTCACGCCACACTGCCAGGCGGAGCACACCTCGCGGGGAAGGGGCCATTGCAGCACTTGCGGGCGGGCGGCCTGTAAGACCTGCATCCGGGCTTTCCTCCCGAAAAACGTGTCTGGGGATTTTGTGCAGGGTTTGGGGGAACCGACGTGGGTGTGCCCGATGTGCGCGATGGAGCAACATCGCGACAATCCCCCGGGGGACACTCGGGATCCCGACTCCCTGTCCCTCTCGGAGGACCCCCACGACGCGTCGCTGGGGGCGTCGGACGACGAGTCGTCGCTGAGGCAGCCGGGTGTCGACACACAGGGGGAACTGCGCGCGACGATCGCCGCTTTGGCAAAACGGGTGGACACGCTAGAGCGCGAGAAGCCCCCCCTCCTTTTGCGGATCCAGCAACTGGAGTTTGAGACTAAAAATCTCAAAAAGCAGCTGGGGGCCACCCTGGCACCGGAGTTCTCGCCTCACACAGTGGGGACATGGCGGGACCTGGAGGTGCCCGCGATCCGGGAGAAGATCCGGGACAGATGCAGGAAGGCCTTCAGGGAAGACGCCCTGCCCGTGAACATCGAGGACGCGAAGGCGTACGAGTACGACGTCGCACAGTATCTCAGCACACTGACGAACACACTGGACCTCATCACCGACGGCGAACCCCCGAAGGAGGGCATCATCCGCATGCTGCACTCCAACATCAACCAGCTGACAGGGATTACGTAAGTAAAACGCGTGACGAGTGACGGGTTGAGGTGGAAGCGATCAATGCAAAAATCATCTGAAAGGAAGACTCGAGAGACTGCTGCTGTATTTTTGGCATTTTTTTGGGTGAAAATTTTCACTTTTTGGCCGGGAAAAATTTACTATATTTTCCCGGCGATTTTTAGCAGGGATTTCAGCCATTTACTATATTTTCCCGCTGAAAATCACTATATTTCCCGCCCAATATAGAAAATTTCCCGCTCCCTGCAAAATTTAGCTGAAAACCAGCCGGGAAAAAAAATTTCCAGCCCGGTAATAATATGACTGTACGATCCCGGCTCCTCACAATTTTGGCTGAGGTTCTATATTACCGGGAATAAAAGAAGAAGAAGGAGGAAATTGTGCCGTGTTGTTATTGTTTTTTGTGTCAAACGCACCGTGCTCACGGAAAGCGTTTCAGAACTAAAAAGGTTGCAGTGGGAGCAATGTTTTTGTTCACCTACACTCCACGCCCCAACGTGCAGGTGGCCAGAAGGTTGCACAAACAAAACAAAAGAAACCCGGCAATCCTTTTTTTGCGTTCACGGTGGACTCCCACACGTCAGGGTGCACCTTTTTGGGATATCGGAATATCGGGGGTCCAGACCCCCGCTCGCGGGGGTCGGGACCCCCGCGAGTGGGGGTCTGGACCCCCGCCCCAGACCCCCGCTCCAGGGGGTGGGAGTCCACCGTGTTGTGTTTGCCTCCCCCCCCCCCCCCCCCCCCCGAAAAAAAATGGCATCGCGGTCACGACGCACTGCCACTTCTTTGCGGAGACGCAAAATCCGAGGCTCTGCTTTGTTGTCACGTTTCTTTTGTGCTGTGGCTTCGCGATCGGGGGAACCTCACAGTATTGTAGTTTTTTTGGCACGTTTTAAGAGTGCAGAGCCCCCCCGCCCTTTTGTCTTCCCTGTACAGGATAGATTGTACTGTGTCAATAGTTTGAAAACATCGAGTGGATCTTCGCTACGGGGTGTCCGACGAGGGCGCATTCTCTCCTATTTTCGGGAGAAAAATGTCGAAAGGTTGTCGAAAACTGTCAAGTAGCGAAGCCCCATATAAAAAGAAGAGTAGCAAAGAGGGCAAAGAGAGCGAATGGGGAAAAATCCCGAACGGGGGCCTCGCACCATGTCCACATGGCTTGCCCGGAATGGAGGCGTGTTCAAAGTAAAGTGATCACGGTGTCCGCTGCCCAACCCAGTCCCCCCACCCCCCCGTAAAAACACCCCAGCGGTGACGCCGACCAAATCAACACCCCCCATCCGCTCCTCCCGTTGTCAAGAATTCAAAGAGATATCGCTTTTGTGTACGGCGACTCTTGTACGTCAGGACCGTGGGGTAAAAATAGCAATCCAAAAAAGGCAAAAAAAAAAGAAGAACAGGTGTTGCGTTCCATTGTCTGTACGGATGGTGCCCTGCCAGGGCATTGTTGTGCAGGATACCGAACGCTGCTCCGAGTCTTTTTAAACTCAGTTTTGTTAGCTGGCTGTTTCTTCCCAAACCCATCCTTTTCTACACTCTCTGCGTGTGGTGCACTCTGGAGAGCCGCTCCAAAAGAGCAAAGGCGTGTGTCCTGCTGTGCCCACATATTGGCAGCAGCAGGAGTACCCGCCCGGTGAGTCCCAAAAGCAAGATGCGCAGTGCAGCTTTGAAGAGCTGTATGACTCCACGAACCCAACAAGTATTCAAGAAGTCAAACAATAAGCGAATGTGTGATCCAGTGTGTGCTCTGTTTGTGTTTTGTACTGCTGTGTAAGAATGTTCCGCGTGAGTATACGCCGTGGCCGCACTGGTTACACCAACACAAAATCCCCATCCCCTCCCCTCCCTCCGTGGATCCCACCGCCACAGCTGCCCCACACATCAAGAGTACGCTCCGCAAACTCTGGTTTCAAAACACACACACACACACACAGGGAGGCAAAACGAGGTTTCTCACATCGCATTGCAACGCTGCAACATACATGCACCCCAACACAGGCATCCGCACCCCCCCCCCCACCCGAGCTGCACCATGCCCCCCTGGCAGGCATGTCGCTAAGCGTCGACCGTCGACCCAGTGATTTTGGGTTTCCCCCCCCATAAAAAAGCGTCGACCCAGTGGACTGGGTTGACGCTTGGTCGAGGCTTGGAGCGTCGACCCAGTGGAACTGGGTTGCCATTCAAGCCTGGACCAAGCGTCAACCCATTTATTACACTGGGTCGACGCTAACCTAGCGTTGACCCGGTTACACTGGGTCGACGCTCACCAAGCGTCGACCAAGCGTCAACCCACTTTCACTGGGTCGACGTCGAAGAGAGTATGGTTTTGCAGGAACAGATGATCACTACCGTGGCCTCCGGCGGCTGGGGGGCTCCGCCCCCCAGACCCCCCTGTGGCGTGTGTCTCGTACTCAAGTCATTCGATTCCCACCGGGTCAGGGAATCCAACCACTCCAGTCGCCTCAGGGGGACACAGCCAACTCACACAGAATCTGTACGCCCACAATGAACAGATGTTCACTACCGTGGCCTCCGGCGGCTGGGGGGCTCTGCCCCCCAGCCCCCCTATCTCGCGTGCCCGTCTAGTAACCAAGTCCTTGCGCTTTGACGGCCGTGGCATATCAGGGGGCAGCGTCGAAATCATGGTCCCGAAAGCCATTTTTTGGTTTCCTCCGGCACCCGACGGCGCGAGCGGGAGAGGAACCACGGAAGGAACCCAGCGCCTCACACCGTGCCCACCTAGTGGTCCATCGATGGGAAAATTTGGCAACAACACGAGCGCGCGCGAAGCGCGCGCGAGAAAAATTGACCCCTAGTGTTTTCCCCCCTGATCCCCCCCCAAAACAGGAGCGTCAACCCACCAAATCTCCAAAATCGAAAAGTTAGCGACAGGCCTGCCCCCCTGGTTAGATTCGGCGCACCGCCGCCTCCTCCGGCTCCTCACAAACCCTGAAGACGGGCACGGGGGGCGGTATGACGGGAACGACCGGGATGCCCGGAAGATCATGTCGCTCGTCTTCTACACAACTGTGCTGCTCGGCTGCTTCCTAGTTGTCTGGTTCTGGATCCTGAAGGGCATCGACCACGACCTGGACATTCTCCTAATTGCGGGCAGCTCCTTCGGAAGCCTGATGGGCGGCGTCGCCCTACTCTCGATGTTCCGAAGCAAGTCGCTGCAGTACACAGGGCCCCCCGCTGTCCTGCTCACCATCCCCATCATGATATACGACTCCTATGGCGAGATCTACCACATAGGTGGGATGTGGCCCGCCTTCTTTCTCCTTTTCGAGTTTGTCGTCGCGACCCGCCAGGCAAAGATGGGATCGAAGGCTGTGCTGGGCATGGCACTGCTGTGGACGGTATTGAAGATGGCCGACCGCCTCTTCGCCTTCGGCCTGTTCACATACATGGTGGATGAGAAGAGGATCTGGGATTCCGTCTGCGGGTGTGGGCATCTGAGGTGCATGACAGGGCCTGTTGTTCAGATTGCATATCACGCCGCCATCATGATCCTGATGTGTATCAGCTACTCCCTGTCTCAGATCTCCGCAAAGGTCTCGGACACGATGCAGACCCGGATAGAACAGACCTTGAAGGTGTCTATGGAAGTCGCCATCGCACTCAGTGAGCTCCGTGTCGACACGGCAAACAAGCTTCTTGCTGATCACGAGGAACTCCTCCCCCGGGAGCTTCTCGAAGCATTCAACGTCATCACACACAACCTGGGGGATATAAAGGCCTATCTACCCGAGGATTTATACCAGTCGTCTCAATCAGAGAGTAGTTGTTCCCCCTGCTCCAGCGCAGCGACACAGCCTAACCCTTCTCGCCCCGGGATCTACCCGGGGTGTGATACCGGGGAGGCGACGGTGGTTTTTACGGACATATCAAAGTCGACCCAGCTGTGGCTGCAGCAGCCTGAGAGCATGCGGGTCGCCCTCGCGATGCACAACAGCATCGTCCGCCGGCTCGTGGAGGACCACGACGGGTATGAGGTAAAAACCATCGGCGACGCCTTCATGCTCTCCTTCGATTCAGTCGCCTCCGCACTGGCTTGCTCACTCCACATCCACAAAGCACTCCTCGATGCGGCGTGGCCTGAGCCCCTCCTCGAACTGGACCTCTGCAGGCGAGACCCCGAGGGGCTCTGGGGAGGGCTAAAGGTGAGGATCGGGCTCCATTATGGGCCTGTCGCGATCGACCCCAACACGCTGACCAACCGCGCGGACTACCTGGGTAGCACCGTGAATCTGGCGGCGCGGATCGAGTCTGTCTGCGCGCCGGGTGTTGTAACCCTCTGCTCCTCCGTGCTGGACCACCCCGAAATCCAAGCGGCGTTCGCCATACGGAGGCACAGTTTTTCCGCAGGGGATGGCATCCGCCCCTTTGTCTCCAACAACGACCCTGCGGGAGGCGGCGACGAGCCTGCCCACCTCGCGAAGCCAAAATCCTCGGGGGCCCTGCCGGAGTCAGGGAAGCTGCAGGTTTCCTGCGTGCCGATGGGGCTGGTTCAGCTCCGCGGGTTTCCGAAACCCATCCAGCTCTGCGCGGTGTCGCTGCAGAGCCTCGCAGGCAGGGTGCAGCTGCCAGGCTGGGTGCTGACCCGCACCGAGAGCCAGGGGATCGGGGTGCCAGGCCACAACCGCCCCAGCGGGCGTGGCGTCGGGGAGGGGTGCAAGGGGGGCCCCAGCAACATGCCGGATCTGCACAACAGCTTCAGCGGGTCTTTCACGGCTGCGGCGGGCGCGTCGCTCCTGCTGAAGCCCCCCGGGAGCGACTCGGGGGATGGTTTTGCGCGCACCGGGCTGGCAAACCGCGGCGTGTTCGGGCGGGTCGATTTCACGCTCCCCGCCCCCACACAGGTGCCCAAGGTTGCTGAGAGGGAGATCAACAAGATTCTGGCGACGATCGCGTCTGCGCTTGCGGAGACGGAGGGGCGCCTCCTTAACGTGGTAGGCTTCTCTGCATGCATCGCGTGGAACGGGAGTGGGAAGCTGTCCGTCGCCAAATCCGTCCGGTTCGCCGCGATGGTGCAGTCGCACCTGCCTCCCAAGACATGGGCCTGCGCTGGGATCGCGGCTGGCGTGCTCCTCAAGGTAGATATCGGGACACCATTCAAGAGGTTCAAAACGGTGTCGGGGGAGATCGTGATGGTGAGCGAGGCGCTGGCCGCCGCAGCCCGCGCGTCGTTCCTCTCCTGCCTGATTGCGGTGCAGGGTGGCTGCGTGATGTCGCAGATGGACCACTTCCCGTGGCGTGCCGTGCCCCTCGCGGCAATGCCGCCTCTACTGCTGGAGGGCATGGCGCACCGCTTGGGGGACACCTACACCTGTGTGGAGGTGGTGACGGACGCCGTGGGGCGTGTCCCTTCCTTGTCCGTTTCATCCCTTTCCGTCTCTGCGTCAAGCCATTTCCTACCGCCTCCCTTGTAGTGCGTTTTTGTTGGTCTCTGGTGTGCCCACCACCAATGAATGCCCTGGGGGCCCTGGGAGGGGGCGGTGGGTCGTTCTTTCAAAGGTTGTGTGGCAGAGTTCTCAGGCCTTGCAGTGCGGACAGAGAGGGCTGCGACAGAGGGTGGGGATGCGAGGATTTCTATAGGTGGGTCTGTCGGTATGTGCTGTGCGTCGCGGTGCCGATCCCCAGAAAACGCACCAAATCTCTCTCGTGTCTTGAATGCGAAAGATCATTTGCAGAAGTCAGATGGGGCCCGACGAAGCCCATCGTCTGAAATAAAATAAACGCTCGTTAAGCTACATGCCGCCCTTCCCCGCTGGACCGTGAAGTTTCAAGGCAAGGCGCGGCAACAGACAACCTATCTACAGTTCGGTGAACATCGTGTCGTATCCACCACAGTAAAACTACGCAGAATTGTGTCTGCGTAGCGTCAGAGTTTGACTCGACGCCGGTGCAGCCTCCGCTAGACTTGTTTAGCGGGACAAGGCTGTGTGTGTACAGTATGGTGCCATGAGAGTTCAACCTGTGTGTGTGTGTGTGTGTGACAGTGGAGATCACACCACGAGCAAGGGATCGGTGTTGCTTCCACTGCTATCAAAAGACTCACGTGTGACAGTGGAGGTGTTGTGAGGGTCTCGCTCGGTGCAGCTTACACTAAACAAAGCCATTCAATTGGGATCGGGTGCGCGATCACCGGGGGAAACGGCTCCTTTCTTGTGTTGCCCCCTTTCCTCTGATAATGTATTGATAGTTCCACCGGATTTTTCCAAACCCGCGTGGGTTTTCCCCGCCGCAACGCCACCCCAATGCGCAATGCCGCCGAACTCCGCCGAACCACCACCAAACTCTGCCAAACTCAGGCCGAAATCAGGTGGTTGTTGTATTGTCCCTTCGGCGCCGTTGCGAAAACACGGGGGGAAACCACAGGGCCCGGTCTTATTGGGAAGGCAGCCTGAATCACCCGACACTCTCACGCCCCAATGCTGTAGAGGCAGCCCTTCGGTCGCCCTGCTCTTTCCAGAGTGGGCATTGCCGCTGGACAGACCGGTGCGCAGAGAGTGCGTCTCGGGCGGCAAATCATTCTTGTGTTACCAGTTACGAGCGACGAAGCGTAGCGAAGTCGCGAAGTAGCGAAGGAAATCGTACGACTGAAGCTTTATAAGGATCACCTTCATGCCACTTCACGGGGGCTTACACAGCCTTTGACACAGGAGTGTGCGCTCAACGAAAAGTAGCCCGGATCTGCCTTTTTTGCAGTTGCTGGGCAGGGTGTTTCTCTGAGTACCTACCCCCCCCCGTGTTTAAGTCCCCTATCCATATGATGTGTTTAAGTCCCCTCGGCGGCCAATTTTCCCGAAGGGACTTAAACACCCCGGTCTAGTAGTTTGGTTGGGGGGCATTTTTTCTCGATTTTTCCAGGTGTCCGTTGGTGGACCACCAGGATGTGAGGCACGTGTGGAGGCCAGGGAGGGAGCCTGGGGGCCTCGGATACCCGCACGTGGCCCGGACTGCCCCGCAGGGGGCAGTCCGGGTCACGTCGCTCGTCCTCATCCACAGCCTCGCTGTGTGCGATGCAGGTCGTGCGCCAGCCCCTCTTGTCGCACTGGAGTCGGGAATCAATTTTGCGGCACAGCGGGGCTGCTAGCAGTGGCGAGGGCCGCAGTGTGCCAGTGCTCAGCGCCCTCGGATCCCCACGCCACCCATACTGCCACCCCCAGCTGGCCCCGCCTGAGCACCCGCCGTGTGTCCCGTCTCCCAGGGGGGAACGTCGGTTGGTCCAGGGGACATGCCATCTCCCATGGGACATCTAGCGGAAGGCTTGACACCTCCCAGGGCTAGCATCAACCTCTGAGGCACGACATCTCTTGCGCGTCAGGCCCCCTTGGGTTGCTTGCCCTGCAGCTTTGGCAGCCTGACCACCCCAAGTCAGTGGTTATGGGTAGTGCTTGGCAGAGTAGGGTGGCCCTGAAGCAGTGTGAGAGGCAAAGGGGTTTGAGGCCCCAGCACCCAGGTCCCCAGAATCTGTCCAGATGTGCCTCGGAATCGAAATAATACGGCCTCTCCCCGGTTCCCTCAGGAAACAGGTGGCAGGCGTGTTTAAGTCCCCTCCGATGTGTTTAAGTCCCCTTGGCCCCGATTTTGACGTTTGGATAGGGGACTTAAACACGGGGGGGGGGTAGGTATAGCGAAAGGAGTACGATTTTAGTCTCATGCAATGAAGAAAAAGAGGAAACGGAACGCAGAGAACGCAGGTACGATTTGACTGAGTTGACGGCACGCGGCAGTGCCGCAATTGCAGAGCCACATCGCACCTCATTCCCACAACCTCTTCCTCCGTGTTGAGCGACATGTGTCGAGTTACACCATCAGCCATCATTCGTCGTGCCGGCGGTGTCCAGGCTAAGATGCTGATGTCGGGCCATCTGCGGTGGTCACTCTGGCGGAACTACTTCTTTCATGTATTTTCATATTTCGAATTCGTTCCGCATTCGTTTTTTGCGACAAGCGTACCGTGCTCACGGAAAGGAAGCGTTCATATCTAAAAAGGTTGCAGCGGGGGGTGCAACGCCCCCAACGCGCAGGTGGCCACAAGGTTTGCGCGTGACTGCAAAAAAGGTTTTATTTCCCCCAACACCCCCACCCCCCTCCCCCAGATCAATGTTTCTAATTCTATTCTTAGGAGGATTCTTCATATTCCTGGATTTCCCGAATTTCCTGGATTTCCCCCGGCCCCTTAGGCGGTTTCAGGGCGGACAGGGCGGACATGCCCGGACCCGGAAATCCGGGTGTCCGGATGTCCGGGTCCAATTTTGACCCCCCCCCCCCCCTAGGGCAGTGAACCCAATAAACGACGTTTATTTCAAAAACCGTTTTTAAATAAACGTTAAACCACGGTATGGTGACGATCGGTCCAATTAAATCCACGATCGTGAAAAAAAACGATCGTTTTAATTGGAGGCTAATTGGACGATCGTGAAAAAAATATTCCAATTATTCCCACGATCGTGGGCGATCGTGGCTAATTGGTCGAAGATTTCCCTCCAGTGCCCACCTATCTCTGCAGTCAACCATGTGATGGACCACAGTTCTTCCGGGTATCGAGCCCTCTCTGCAGGGTCGGCTGTCAAGCAGGCTAACTCCTGGGCCTTGAGAGCCCCGTGGTTGGCCTGGAGTACGGCCTGGAGCTGTGTAGGACGGCTCCCGGTGGGAGCTGTTTCAACCGGTAGTCAGCGGTTCGACCTTTTCGCCCGCTGTTGGATACAGGGGGCTACGGGGTGATCGTCAGTGCATTTTGGTGCATTTCCCAAGGAAACTAGGTGAAAACTGACGAAGAATAACGAGGCATACCGACCAGCGAAGACCCCTCTATTTTCAGCTCAAGTTCACCCCAAATTTTCCTGAGTTTGGATATCCCTGGATTGATACCGCTGAATGGCTGAACACGCGAGCCGCTGAAGTTAGAGCCTTGTTGGATGAGGCCAGTCCCTTCACAAAGCCGCATCCCACTGGCCGATATTGTATACGTTCCCCAACCCAGAGGTGATCAAGCTTCGGTAGAGCTTGGTACTGCAGAGCTGAGCACCCGCTGAACGCTGAACGGTTACCGTTCCGCCTGATGATATTAGAGCCTTGGTTCGGGTGCCACACCTGAAACCAGTGGCTTGGTTGGCTGTGAGTGCATCAGCTTCCCCCGCTGTTCCATCTGATTTTGATCTGGGTTTGGGCGCAACCGGGATTTTCAGCCATTGGATGAGACCATTCCCGGATCATTCCATCAGCCAATAGTAAGCACATTCCGAATCCCAGGGCGTGCCCTGGTAGAAGTGTCGGGGATGCTCCTCTGGAGTTACTCCGGAGCACACCGGGCACTGGTAGCGATGTTTGGCGGCTTTGACCGGTGGCTGGAAAATACCCTGGTGCCCCTGAAAAGCGGTGCTTTTTCGCAGTGTTACGACATGGAGTGGGGACGTAGCCCTCTCTTCTGGAGGCCAATGTGGCGCAGTCTCCGAGACACAAAAATGAACCGTGTCATTGACGCCTTCATCTTCCAAGAATCAAGTAACTGGGCGCCTGGGCCACAGCAGGTGAATGTACGCACCCTCCGGAGCCGGAAGGAGGTGGTGGCACCGGAGGCCTCCGGGGGCTGATAGCCGTGGTTCTGGGTGCCTCCCTTCGACCCTGCAGTCTCTAATCCTATGATATCACGTCACGGCGACTACCTGAGCAAAGTTGTTTCAAACCCCACCTCTTGGATCACCAGCAGTTTTATGGGGTTGTATGGCATTGACCAATGAACAACTATGCGGTTGGTGTATCATTCTGGCAGAGGGACAACTTCCCCGTGATGTGTCCATGTGACATTCGCGCACGATGCCATGTGCCGGACTCATCACACCGTCGCCTTATTGGACGAATCGACATCACGGGTAGATATCCCTGTGGCATCGGTCAATACCAGGTTGGGCGATGGGCAAATTACTCGTCTCCGAGACTAAACAGAGACATCGTGGTCTTAGGCACATGACCACACTCCGTTCTTTTCCCACCATATTGATGTACTCATCTGAATCAGTCCGATGACGATCCGACATCAATACCAGCCCAGATTTGCACCATGTAACGTGTGCAGTAACCATGTAACATTGTCTGCCGACGGAGTTGTGCACAACAACTGACGGCAGAGCGACAACAAAACCACCACCCGAGCGAACCCATCCTGGTTGTCGAGTTTTGTGCAATAGGTGTTCCCCTTCGTCTCCGGGATCCCTCCCTGCGAGGGTGAATGTCCTGTCGTGCAACCGGTTGGTCGCAGATGGGGATGGGGAGTTCTTCCCGGTTCTCTCTGCGGCATGGCCTCCGCCGGATTTCAACCTCCACATCGGGGACCAGATCTACGCAGACTCTGTCGCAGATGCGGCGAGGGATTCTGCAAAACGCCACGGGAGGCCCTCCCCGGGGCATACGGACTACCTCCGTGCCTACAGGGAGGCATACCTTACGACCTGGACTAACCCAGACTTCTCTCTCCTCCTCCGCTCTGCATCAAACATCCTGCTGGCGGACGACCACGACATCATCTCCAACCTCAACGGGGAGAAGTGGCGCCCTCCAACAGCCACAGCATCACTCCCTACACCCCGGAGGCTGTGCAGGCCGCAGCGGTGTGGCTCGATGGGGGTTTGCGGTATCTCCGGTGGACTATGTGTAGTCGTGAATACCACCGATACCTGGGACTCCCGTGGTTAAGCCCCCCCCTGGAGGCGATTTTCGGGGGGGCTTATACACGGGGGGTCCCAGGTACATCGATGCACTATAGACCGTACCTACGTAGCTCCACACGGTTTTCAGGGGACCACGGTGGGTATGTATTGGCAGGATATGGTTCCTATTGGCCTCCGAAACCCGCACGGGTCGGGAATTTTGGACTGGCTGGTAAGAACCACAACCACCCGAGTCAGTCTTGGCTGTGTCTGCTGCATGATGTCACATGAACTCTAAGGATTTCCGAAGGAAAATTCCCTCCAATTATTCCAATTAGCTAATTGGAGCCACGATCGTGGCGATCGTGGTTTTTTCCCCCACGATCGTGGAAAAAAGTTAATTGGAGGCTAATTGGAGGCTAATTGGACCGATCGTCACCATACCGTGTTAAACGTTTATAAACGCTAAACGTTTAGCGTTTATTTAGCGAAGCAGCTTGTGCCCACACCCCACCCACATACTCTGACCTCACACACTCCCACACGATTCTGGTGGCAGAAAGTGCCCAATATGCTCCGGAAACTCAATTCCGCCCACTCCCAGGGGGTAGCATGCCCCCGACGATGCCGTTTTTAGCAACCAAAATTTTTGGGACAGAACTTGTACCTGGGCTGCACACCACAGGACACATCAAGCAGAGCAAGCACACCTCAACCTGCCAGATGCACAGAAGAACTGTTGTCGTTGATTGTTCTGAAACATAACAGCTTCTCGGTGCCCTCCAGAGGCCAAAAGGCAAGCCAATATGAGGTAATCGCGCCAGGAACAGTTGTGGGAGAAGTATGGTACAGTTCGTGTCCCATTTGACGCTGTTCTTGGGAGCTTACGGCAGCTGGGTCTGTGGCACGGCGCATCCGTTGCCAGGGAGCGCGTCCTCGGGTGTGGTGCCTCACCTGTGAGCATGTGGCACAGGGACGCCATACGAGAGTCTCTCAGATGCCTCCTCTGATGGGAGGCAGCTGACTGGAACAGGCACCTGGTACAGCATGCACGGGTACAAGAAGTGGCCAGAAATAGCGCCGATGTTTTCGACCTTGCGCTTCGACATCTTGCTGTCCTCACCGCAGCGGTGACCCCCCGCCCTGAAATTTGGGGTGTGGTGTGCTGGCCATGATATATTATGGTGTAGAGTGACTCAGTGGCAGAGCCTGCAGGAAACGTTTATTAAGCGTTTATCTGAACGTTTATTTCAGCTCAGAATTCTGAGAAACGTTAAACGTTTATAAACGCTAAACGTTTTCAACGTTTATTTAATCACTGCCGGGCCCCCCCCCCCCTCCCCCCCCCCCTAGGGCAGTGATAGAAAATACGTAAAAAACGTTCAACGTATTTGAACGTTCAACGTATTTTTAAAAAATGCGCCGAAGTTGAACGTTTTTTTTGGCTTTTGAGCGTTTTCACCCACTGGGTGCACTCTTCACATGAAACCCCCCCTAGCAGTAGGGGGTGGGCCCCCTGCACACACTAAAGGGGACACCTGTGGGATGGAGAGTGTCACGCGTGGCGAAAAGTCGGTGAAAAAGAGGTTCTGTAGTCCGAGAAGGGGCGGGACCCGGAAAGGGGTGGTTGGTACCCCCTCTTTTCAGGGTTGAACTCCGGAAAAGCGGGGGTACCAACCCCCTCTCGACCTATCTCCCAATTTTACCCCACTCGACCGGCTGGAGTCTGTCGTGTCGAGGAAGTGGATGGCCGAACCTGAGCTACGGGTACAGGACGTATGGGATATCACGCATGGGAGAACTGGATGGCATATCCCACCGGCAGGGGTTCATCTCAACTGCACCAGCCCGCTTCATGGAGCAAAGGACAAGGGATATGTTGTCGACTGCATCGCGAAGCAAGTCGCTGTAAAATCGTGCTCCAAGGACGTCTTCCGCACGGTTGTCGTTGGTGCCACCAACTCGCCCTTGCTCTGCTTGAGGAAAGGCGGGTTTGTGCCTGGTGGCCCCTGCAGACGGTAGGCAATGTGAGAAACGTTCAAATACGCTGAACGTTCAACGTATTTGAACGTTCAACGTATTTTTAAAATCGGGATTCTGAAAAATACGCGTATTTTGCCTTCACTGCCCTAGGGGGGGGGTTAAGCTGTCCCAGGAGGTCAAATTTTCACATACCGCCTCTGAGCCCCGTAGGGGCTGGTAATGGCTGGAAATCGGTCCAATATGGCCCAAATTCGGTGGAAACCAGCTGAACTGGGGGTTTTGAGGCCAAGAAACGGTTTTTTTCGCCTATGTTTTTTTGTGGCAAGGGGTTTGTACCTCAGGCAGGGCCAGTACGACATGCCCGACCGCTCGGCATGTCCTGTGCCAGCCGATCGCTGACAATCGTCTCTTTCAGGTCAGTTCTCAGTATATTGCCGTAGGGAAGGCCAATTTCCTCACTGATGGTCACCAATTCAGCTTTTTTGGGCTTCAGAAAAGTGCGTAGATACACCCCCTTTGTGGTGCTGTGCAGTACACACACACAGCCAGCACACCTCATGAGCCTGATCGCGTTCTTCTGCCTGCTCTCGAGCGATGGGAAGCTCTTGGTCAGTAGGAGTGTCACACCAATATTTTTCCGGTGATGTTTGGCCCTCGTCAGCTTGCCGAGGCCTCCAGTATTGCTGTACCCAAAGCGCAGTAATACTGTACTGGGGAGTCTATGAGGCCCTCTGAATGTCATGATTCTGAGCCAGTCGCTGATACGGTTCCTCCGCAGCAGCGCATGGCAGCTGTCAGCCGCCAGGATCCTTTGCGTCCTCTTCTGTTCTGGAGGGCTCCTCACCCGCCCACGCAAACGTGACTGCAGAATCCGAGCCGCACCCCCCAACGCAAGCCGGGTCAGCCTTTGGGCGCCGCAGACAACCTGACCTAACGCGGACAACCTGACCGACACCGTCAACGAGCTGGACATCATCGCCTGGACACAGCCTCCGCCGAAGCACACTGGCTTCTCTTGGGCAGCCGAGCGTCAGAGGAACCACACGGGCATCCGAGGGCACCCGATCCGCAGGAAGACCCTTCCCGCAGTGCTGTACGGGCACCTGCGGAGGGTGTGCTTCCAGGAGGGTCTGGGGTGGATCTGGGCAGGGCAGCAGAGGCGGCGCCACATCCGGATGGAGTACGGGTTGAATCGGGACATCTCCGGCGAGGCCTCGTGCCTCTGTATCACCGCACTTCAGGTAGTTTCAAATTTTTTTGGTGCAACCCCTTGCCTACAAAAGCCTCAGGTACAAACCCCTTGCCACCCCTATAGCCATACCCGAGAAATGCCTCGGATAGGGCTATATTGGTGGTCTGATGTGGTATTTTGCGCCGCAGACCTACCTAGGGTGCGAGAAACCCCATGACGAGGTGTTGTGCTCGATTTTTGGAAAAGTTGCCCTGGGACGCAAAAAATGGACTTAACCCCCCCCTGTGTACTGCACAGCACCACAAAGGGGGTGTATCTACGCACTTTTCTGAAGCCCAAAAAAGCTGAATTGGTGACCATCAGTGAGGAAATTGGCCTTCCCTACGGCAATATACTGAGAACTGACCTGAAAGAGACGATTGTCAGCGATCGGCTGGCACAGGACATGCCGAGCGGTCGGGCATGTCGTACTGGCCCTGCCTGAGGTACAAACCCCTTGCCACAAAAAAACATAGGCGAAAAAAACCGTTTCTTGGCCTCAAAACCCCCAGTTCAGCTGGTTTCCACCGAATTTGGGCCATATTGGACCGATTTCCAGCCATTACCAGCCCCTACGGGGCTCAGAGGCGGTATGTGAAAATTTGACCTCCTGGGACAGCTTAACCCCCCCCCTACCCCCCCCCCCCCCCCCGGACATGTCCGGCCAGGACCTCAATAGTTTGATTTTTGGTCCAGAAAATAGTTTGAAAATTTTTGAAATCTGGGTGCCCAAATTTTTTGCTCCTAAGACCGGCGATTTGTAGGGGGACCCTTTCGAATTTTTTTTTTGGGGAAGGGTAAATTGAACGTTTTTGGCCAAATGAAGCCACTGCGACCATTCCCGGGCCTCGGAAATCAGATTTTTGCCCCTCAAATGCGGTGCCGGTCCGGACAAAAAACCGAAAAAAATCGTGAAAAATGGCCCATTTTCCCCACACGGTGGACTCCAGCGGCCCTAGCGGGAGTCTGGGAGCGGGAGTCTGAGCGGGAGTCTATACTCCCGCTAGGGGGAGTCTGACTCCCCCTAGCGGGAGTCTTTTCACCTATTTTCATCCATTTTTCCCATGATATAGTTACAGTCTACTGGCGTGGGGGGTAAAATCATGGTGGAAGAGGGATGGGGAGGGGCTTGTTTTGCTTCTGTCAGTTTCCCCGGACTCTGGACTACCTACCTATCCTCCTGGTAGCGGCTGCACCTGCGGAGGTGAGCGGTTAGAATTTGAGGTGTCAAAGTGCGGCCATCGCCTGTCGTAGTTGTGTTACACCTTGGGCAAGACAAGCCATCCTGCAGGCCTCATCTTCTTCGTCAGAACTGTCATCCCCCTCCTGCTGTGCGCGTTGGTCAAGCGTGCTCAAAGTCGCCTCGGATGACACGAATGGTGTGAAAGTCGCCCCCAGCGGGATTGGCATTTTGCACAAGCAGAGCGATAATTTGCGGTGTCCTTCGGGGAACCGGAACAGGAAGTAGGGCGCGCTGATGGGTTCAACGAAGTCCTGTGTGTTGCAGTGCACAAACCCCTTCTGCAGCTGTGTCAACTGTGTGCAAAGAACATACACAGCCAATCTATGAGCGTGTCGGGTGTGCAGACACGGACACAGAATGACTTCTCTATACCCGAGGATCCCGTCCTGCGACAGGTGCGCAACCTTCCAAGGCATGCCCGATGCGCGCCGCTTCTCTTCTGCCATCGCAAGATCTCTCTCGTAAGTTGCGGAGCTGGCGATTGTAACGGCATCTTTCTTGCGATGTCCGTTCTCTGCTTCTTCATTCGTCGTTGTTCTGCAGAGGCACTGCATCTTCTGGAGCCCACCAATGATGGAGACTGTGTACGTAGGCATTGCGCGTTGATCCCTTTTCGGCATGCTCCATCAACCAGTGAAATATATGCCCTGAGATCCGAGCACGCAAGAAGGGAATCCGGGCTGACTCATCCTTGCATCCCCAGAAGCGCCAGGGGATGTCTGCATACCGGAAATGCATGAGGTCTGCAAGGGAGACAAAGAGGTAGCGGAACAAGCCCTTGTAGGTGT
Source organism: Rhynchopus euleeides (assembly GCA_963210315.1). Classification (NCBI taxonomy): domain Eukaryota; phylum Euglenozoa; class Diplonemea; order Diplonemida; family Diplonemidae; genus Rhynchopus; species Rhynchopus euleeides. Next base: position 1,646,351 of record OY723279.1, read on the forward strand.
GTCCTGTGACAGGCAAGCACGACCTTCCGGAACTGAGCACCTGTCCCATGCTGCGACACATTCAGTGCAAGGTTTGTACAGGTCTTGTCGAATATTTTTTTGTTGTCTCATCCAGTACCCTGATCAGCCGCATGGCGAGCCCCTTGCAGTCATGGAGTGCTGGGGTGACGTAGCGGGCATTGGGAAGCACACCTGCCAAGAGGGAGGGGTAGCCAGCCTCTTTCATCTCAGAGAGAGTCAGGTGCGGGTATCGATGCACCTGTTGATACCAGCGTTCTTCTGGGATGTCGCACAGTGAGCATCGGTGCCCTCGCCCCCCGCATCGCCTCATTGTTGCCCACTGCTGATCTATACTCCCGCTAGCGGGAGTTGGACTCCCCCTAGTTGAGACTCCCGAAAAGGGTTAAACCCGGTAGTGGTACCCTACCCCCGCTGGAGTCCACCGTGCAAGGCCGGATCAGCCCACGGGTGGGTTTGAGGAAGAAATCTGGGGGGGCAAATTTTGCTGCGACTTCCGGTTTCACCCGGCCTAACTCCAGCATCTATCCAGACCCACGGTGCCAAGCCGTTCGCCCGTGTCGCGATCATTCGCGGCTTCAGGCTGCCCCCGACGACACGTTTGTATCCTGCACCTTGCCATACTTCGCCTCCACCTTGTATATGACGGAGAGCGCCCTCCTTCCGCATCGTTGCGACTTCCCTGACAGCGAACTTATCCATGTCAGGGAAGACATGGCGATGATTGCGTTGGCCACCTGGGTGCTGTGCTTGTGGAGCTCCTTGCTCAACACCGTTGCTAGGAGCCTTCTAATGGATCCCAGTGTCAGCACACTGCCCCCTTTTTTAACAGGGAAGGCCGTGCAAAAATCATGCACAATGTTCGTCGCCTCCGCAGCCTCGGGACTCTCTGCGCTCTTCTTCTTCTTAATCGACTTTGCCGCCGGCTTCGCTGCCGGCTTCGTTGTCGTCTTCCCCATTTTTGTGAATCAGGTCTGCGAGCTGGGATGGGTGGAAACGTCCGTTTCGTTTGGTGTGGCTGTACTTCAGTGACGAGTGCCACATTGCATAGGTATCATGGGAAAAATGAGTGAAAATAGGTGAAAAGACTCCCGCTAGGGGGAGTCAGACTCCCCCTAGCGGGAGTATAGACTCCCGCTAGCGGGAGTCTATACTCCCGCTAGCGGGAGTTGGACTCCCCCTAGTTGAGACTCCCGAAAAGGGTTACCCTACCCCCGCTGGAGTCCACCGTGCAGCCAAAAATGGGCCAAAAATGCCCCCCGGACACCCCCAGAGACATGTCCTAATCCGGGGTGCCAGTCGGGGGGACCTTTCGAATTTTTTTTCGAGGAGAGGTCAATTGAACGTTTTTGGACATCTGAGGCCACTGCGACCATTCCCAGGCCTCGGAAATGAGATTTTTGGCCCTCAAATGGGGTACCGGTCCCCACGAAAATTCCGAAAAAATCATGAAAATCGAAAGGTCCCACGCACCAAATTCTGCCCAAAAATCGTCAAAAATGGACATGTCATACGCAGCAAGGGGGCAAACCACTCCCCAATGCTCAATGATTCCACGGCAAGCCAGATTTTCTGATCAATTGGTTTGTTTGAGCATGTTCCTGGCCCTTGTTTGGAAAGTAGATGACCCCTGGCTGGAGAGGACGGTTGTGCTCGACCGGACGGAGAGAGAACCCTCTCCATAACCACCTCCACTCCACAATGCCACAAGTGGCAGGAAGGCCGGGTGTTACAGGCCTCAACCAGGGTTCCAAGGCTCTCCACTTCCTGGCTGCGTCAGGGATCACCGGGTACAGCGAGCAGGATTCCCTGTCCTGACACCCCAGCATGTACCACCGGAAGAACCCGAAACAGCAGCCCCCCCCTCATGGGGGTTGCAAGAGGCACGGAAATCGTTCAAATCGGACCAAGTCCGAAAATTCGGCACTTTCTTGGGTACAAATTGCGGTCCGAAATTTTCCGATTTTTTGAAAAAAGGCCTGGGCACGACCTTAAACTACCTAAGACCTAGGGGGCCCTCGCTACCAAGTGTGACTGAGTGAGAAAAAGTGAGAAGTCAGCCATGTTTGGCTGAACACTGACGACTCGTGACTCACAGTGACTCGTAGCGAGGACCCCCCTAGGGAAGTCGTAAAACTCAACCCCACACCCCGAGGGCTCCCCCAGGCTGGTCCGCCTGGGCAACGGGGTCCCAGTGCATAGCACGGAGCACTGGGACAAAAGAGGGTCCGCCTTTTTCCGTCAACTCTGACATGGGGAGGGACAGCTGGAGCCACTGGCGGGGTGCTGTGTTGACTTCAGGGGGCTCCCAACGTGCTTCGGCACACCGGGTTCTTGGCCTGCGGCGGCATGGTAGTCGGTCAGAGAGGCCAGCGCTTGGTCGGGGACTACTCAGAGAGGGCGTGTGCGGACTTCAGGGGGCTCCCAACGTGCATCTGCACACCGGGTTCTTGGCCTGCGGACGTAGATTGCCTAAAAGGTTTAGAAGGTTTAGAAACCGGCCGAGCCCGTGGGGGTGACGAACGTACTGCCGGCCCGGGATTGTCAAGGTTCTTTCCCCAGATGGCTCACCAGTACCACCAAACCACACGGAGAGCAAAACCGCCGGGGAGGGGGTGGGGGAAGGTGGGAAGGGCGGCATGCCGAACTACAGCAAGGATGGCCAACAATGCGATCACTGCAAACAAGGCATGGGACACAAGAGGGAAAAAAAAAAGGCGGACACAACTGACACATCAACGGACTACTGATCAAGTAGCACGTACTGACCCCCCCTCCCCCGCAAATGGCGCCCCCCTCCACGTCGGGATTCGCTGGGCTAGGCAAAGCGGCGCCGGAGCGCTGGGAACTGCGGGAAGGAGATTGGGACACCCCAATAGCGAAGGACGCGAAGTCCTTCCTCGAGCAGGGCGGAGTTTATCTCTGCCACAAAAATGAGACGCAGGCTGCCATGAAGGCAGCGATCAACGAGAACGTGCAAGCAGCGATGCTGCTTATCTGCGCCGACGAGGCCCCAAAGAGCCTCGCAAAAAGCTGCACCGACGTCGTGCTGCAGAGGGGGGGAGAGCTGCGGACGGTGCGACGCTGCATGGTGAACCTGCGAGGGCAGGTGCGCTACGCCCCACGGGGCGTCACGGCCCCCACCATGGGGGAAGGACTCAAGCCGGTCGTGGTGATGGGACGACAGCTGTCGAAGAAGACGGCGTGCGACTGGGTGAGACGGCACGGGGGTGATGTACACGGAATCATCACCCTCAACCCCAGGAGGCCCCACCAGGAGGCCCCCACCACATACAGGGTGACGGTCGACGCCACCGAGCTGGCAGGGCTGCTGAGAGCGAGCGGCGACGGCGGGGTGTTTGCGCGCCCCTTTTTCACAGGGAAGACGAGGAGCAGCACGGAACGAGTGACGCCCCTCGCACCCGACACACAGGTGGACGCCGCGCGCCAACAGGCACAGGCACTGGGCGGCAGGGTCATCCTGCTGAGCAAAGGTGGGCTCGGGATGGCGGTGCCCACAACAACGCCGCTGCAGACGGCAGCACAGGTGCTGGGTGACAGCCTGGCACGCAACCTCGCGGAGGAGAAGTGGCTGGTCGACGGCTTATCGACCGACTACTCTCGGAAGTGCGTGGGGAAAATGCTGGAGGAGCTGGGGTGGACCCCCACCTTCCTCACTAGCGCACGGACGGAAGGGCGACGCGTGGCGATGTACCGCGGAGCCCCACCACCAAGCACCAACCCCATCATCACGCAGAAGGGGATCATCACCGTCCGACGGTACAGGCAGGAGCAGGATGGCCACCTGTTCGACCGTGCAGCCCCCCGCAGCACAAAGCCGACCAAGCCCACCACACAGAAGACGCAGAAGAACACGCCTGCGCCGAAGAACACGACTGCGCCTGCGCCTGCACCCACACCGACGCCGCCGGCGGGAGTGCCTGGGAGCGAGATGCTGCCGATCAAGAAGAAGACGAAGAAGAAGAAGGAGAAGAAGGCAGCCGGACAGACGGACACCCAGATGAGGGACCCCGCACCCACACGCGCACCCACACCCGACCCGCTAGTGGCAGCTCTGCAGGCACAGCTGGAGAGCACACGCGAGGACATGAAAATCCTCCGTGCGCAAAGCCTCGTCCTCCAGATGCGGCTGGACAAGATGCACGAACTAGTACGTGCAAGTCTGGTCGCGAAAGGGGCCCCCGCAGAGCCCCAGACTACCGCAGAGCCCCAGACTACACCACAGAAGACGACACCGCGGACGAGGACGGACAGGGACGAGAGGCCACCGACGCCGATCCCCCTCACCATGTCGCCTGACAAGCGGGACAGGGTCCGGGGGACAAAGACTACTGCTACCTCTTCGCCACCACGGGGCACTGGGCGTGAACGCGACGGCGCGCGTAAAGCCGCGCCACGGTCCCCTAAGTCCCCGGATAAACCCTTCCGGGTCTGACCACCAGCGCCCACACGCCTCCACAGTCAGGCCGAAACCACACGACGACTGCTACTCGAGGCAGGCATAGAACCCAACCCAGGCCCCCTCCTGAAATGCCTGAGCTGGAATATCAACGGCCTCACCCCGGCGAGAAAGGCGGAGCTCAACACCCTCCTGGAGAAGAAACGATACGACGTCGTCCTCCTCCAGGAGCTAAAGGCCGCCCAGACGGGGAAGATCAACTTCAACGGGTACGCAGCACACACCCGTGTCCGGAAGGCGTCGCGGGCCAAGGGGACAAGTGAGACCCACGGGGGCGGTATCACTACCCTGGTGCGCAAAGACCTGGGCGCAACAGTGGCAGAATACAAGAATTGGAAAGTCACAGAGCGACAGGACGTGGAGGTGTGCGGCGTACATATCATTCACATCTACCGTCCCAGCGCAGTGGGTTTACAAAAGGCGGACACCAGGCGGGATGACTTCGACACCGAGGAGTTGCCGTGTGGAGATAACGTCGTGATCGCAGGTGACCTGAACGCGCACCACCCAACATGGAGCGCGGCGAAGACACCGAACACCGTCGGGACCCAACTCAATGACTGGGCACAGGAACACGGCATGCGCATCTACAACACCCCTGAATCATCGACGCGCATAGTAGGCGAAAACGCTACATCACCCGATGTCGTCGTCGCGAGTGACTGGAACCCGGTGCAATGGAGGGTGCTGAACACCGGGAGCTCCGATCACCTGCCGATGGAATTCGACGTTCCCTGCGAGCACCTCACAGAACCGCAACACAGGGACACAACGAATACCAAACCGCTGTGGAACTGGAAGGAGGCGGACTGGGAAGCTTACTGCGCTGAGATGGAGCGGAGTGCTGACGGAGTAAGCGGGTGGAAGGATGCGACCACCGCGTACGCGCGATGGGCCCACACGCTGCTGGAGGTGGCGAAGCGCCACATCCCTAGACACCGCAGGCGGAAGCGGAAGCGTCGATGGTGCGACAAGAAGGTGCAAAAAGCGATCCGCGAGAGGGACACGGAGATCGGGCGCCAACAACGCACACCACCGGCGCAGCTCACGAAAGATGACGGCACAACCCTCACCCGCCTCAGGAGGGAAGTCACCAACCAAATCCGGCGAGCGAAGCGTGAGGTCTGGGAAGCCCGGGCAACTGACGCCTCGCGCACCAACGGGGCCTTCAACCTCCTGCGTGAGCTGGACGGCAGAGCGGACAAAGCCCAGCCGTACCCACTACTCGACGAGGGGGACCCCCTCACCACTGACAGACAGAAGGCCGACTGCCTCGGACGACTGTATGCGGCGACAAGCGGCGGCGGGGGGGTGGCCCACCCGGACGAGCCATTAAGTGCCCCACAACTCCCACCGGAAAGCGCGAAACCCCACCCCTCAGAGGCCCCCTTCACCAGGGCGGAGCTTGACATCATCATCCACTCGCTGGCCGACAAGAAGACGCCAGGCCCAGACGGTGTCCACAATGAGTTCCTCAAACACCTCGGCCCCAGGGCACGGGAGGGCCTGCTGCACATCTGCAACCTGTCGTGGGTGAGCGGCAGACTCCCGAAGGAATGGACACAAGCGACCCTCTTCCCGATCCACAAGCCGGGGAAACCCGCCTCCGACCCCAACTCCTACCGTCCAATCGCACTCACGAGCGGGGCGAGCAAAGTGATGGAACGGATGATCGCCAAGAGGCTCACACAGCTCATGGAGGACCCCACAGAGCCGATGCACAACCTCAACGACGTGCAGGCAGGCTTCCGTCGCCACAGGTCCGCGGTGGACAACGTGGCGATGCTCACACAGCTGGCACGGGATGCACTGGCAGAAGGCCGCAGCGCAATCCTGCTCACCGTGGACATGGAGAAGGCGTACGACACGGTGAGTCGAGATGCCATCCTCCGGCGCCTCAAAGAGATGAACACACCAGCACGATACCTTCGGTGGTTCACAAGTTACCTGGACAACCGAAGGGCGACTACGACAGTATGTGGTACACACGGGGATACCTACCACATGGCCGAGGGGGTGCCCCAGGGTACAGTGCTGTCCCCCCTCCTCTTCAACTGCGCCATGGCAGAGGTGGCGAATACCCTCAGCGCGCACTGCAAAGGGTATACCGCCATATATGCCGACGATCTGGCCATCCTCCTCACGGGGGACGATATCGATGACACAACAGCGAAGACCGAAACGGCACTCGGCCTCCTCGAGGAATGCCTCCCCCGACTTGGTTTCCGCCTGTCCCGCGACAAAACCTCCTTCCTCCCTTTCGTGTCACGGCGAGATGCGGAGGGCATACGGAAAACCGACCTCCCCCTCACCTACTCAGATGGGAGTCTGGTCAAGCGGGGTGACAGAACGAAGTACCTGGGGGTCCTCATCGACGAGACCTGCAGCATGACCGCGCACCTCGAGCAAGTCAAGATCACTTACCGACGCCGCCTAGCACTCCTACACATGCTGGCAGGACGAGACTGGGGCTGCGACGCGCACACACTGCGGCAGGTGTACCTAACATACGTGCTCCCCGCGGTAACCTATGCCATATGCGTATGGGGGATCGCACTCACCAACAAGGCCTTCGGCGAGCTGGAGACGATCCACCGCCGGGCTGCGCGGCTCATCACGGGCTGCGCCTTCACCACGGACACAGCGGAACTGCTGTGGGAGGCACACCTGCCGACCCTCGAAGAGAAGATGTACACCGAAGCGGCTACGGCGTACGAGCGGATTCGACGGGTTGGTGGGTCCCCGGGGTCAACGGCGATCCAAAAAGCGTTGCGCACCGCCGGCAGCACGTGGCTTCGTTTGGCTGAATCGGTGGTCAAACGCACCGCCATCTACACACGCAGCCCGGGCCCTGCCACAATCATATCCCACTACCCGGTGGCACCGTGGGAGTGGCAAGGGATGCTCGGGAACATCCAGATACACCCCGCCATCCCTGGCCTGAGCCGGAGCGACCCCGACCAGACCGACGCGGAGAGGTACGCTATGGCGCAGGTGATGCTGGCGGGACTCCCCCAGGCGGAGCTGCACGCCTACACGGACGGGTCGGTAAAGGAGGGAGTCGGAGGAGCGGGTGTTGTCCTCCTGGACCCTTCTACAACAGACATCGTCGACAAGCGCAGTGTCGGGGCGGGCCAGAGCTGCGTCTCTTACCAGGCGGAACTGGTAGCACTGCGGGAGGCGACTCAGATGATCGCAGCAAGGGGTGTAGCCCGCGTCGTGATTCTCACGGATAGCCAATCCGCCCTGCACGCGCTAGAAGCAGGGCCACACCGTGCCAAAGCGGAAACGCTTGTCGACGTCTGGCGCGGCCTGGCCACACTCACCAGCTCAGGCACGACTGTCACCTTGCAGTACGTGCCGGCCCACGTCGGGGTGGAGGGAAATGAACTGGCAGACTATCAGGCGGGTCTGCGGACGAACAACCACCAGCTGCAGACGGAGCCCATCACACTGCTGGCGGCGAAGGCGGCAGTGCGGAGGGTGACTGCGGAGCGGACGCCCCGGCCCGGCGAGAAAAGTCTGTACGCCTGGACGCCACCTAAATCGGCGGGGCCTACAGCGCGCCGGCCCGCGCTACACACACCGGCGCTGACCCGCCTCGGGGCCAGCACGATGCGACTGCTACGGACGCGCCGCCACTACCTCCTGTTCGACTACATGTCGAAAAACAGGGCACCGAAATGCCCCATGCACGGATGCACAGTGCAGAAAACGACGCTGAAGCACCTACTGCGAACCTGCCCGAAGCTTAAGGACCTACGGGAAAAACACCTGGACAACCTCTCCCCCCATGTCCTACTCCTCACCCGGCCCGTGACCACCCTGCGTTTCCTGATGGACGCAGGCCTGCTCCACGAGACCGAGACGGAGCTACTGACGAAACGGGGGAAGGGGTAGGGACCTCAACCGGGCGGGGCAAGGGGCGGGTTGGTCACAAATCACAGAACACGAATGAAAACAAAGTACGGGCCCTGTCCACGCACCCTGATGGGCGCGACAGACCAGGGGGAAACCAACGAACAGGACCTTTGCCATATCAGGTGAAGACGTCTCAACACAAAAACTTTGGCTTTTAATGGGGAGGTGTCTCCGTGTCGACGCACGGCAACCCACCCGCTCTGCGGGAAAAAACGGCACCACACAGGGCACTATCCCTGACCCGACCCCGGAAAGAAGCACACGAGTGAGCCAACGCTACAACGACGTAGCGCACAACGTGGGGGGACGGGAACGAAGTCAGGGGATAAGATAGGTCTGGTTTTCCGGTTTTCAAAACCAGGGTTTCCCGGTTCCCGGTTTTCTGGGAAAAAAAAAAAGGTCGGTCTCATTTTTGGCGGTTTTTTTTGTGACTTTGGGACAGTAAAACAGTCAGAAAAAACGCCATAAAAAAATAGAAAGTGACCCCATCGTGATCCGCACAGAGCCCAAATAGTCCAAAGAAGGCAGAGAAGCGGAGAAGAAAAAATGGACCTAGCGGGTGGCCCGGTGGGTGGTGATGCCCTCGTCATGCAGGTCTCTTCTGTTTTGAAGGTGCACACATGGTGGACTCCAGCCACCATGTCTAAGAGGGAGTCTAAGACTGCAGTCTGTACTGGAGACGGGAGTCTATTTTCCAGCTAGTTTACGCTCAGACTCCCGCTAGTTGAGACTCATGGGAGACACGGTGTACTCCAGCGGAGGTAGGGTAACCTCCGCTGGAGTTCACCGTGTCGTCTGCCTCTGTGCAGCGTCACTCGGTGCCATCGAATACATGGCGACAGCCCACCAACTCGAGACAGATCTGCTTGTCTGGAGGGCTGAGACGAGAACACGAACGACTTTCAAGCAGTCTTGAAGGTCGCCAAGCCTATTGGGGGCAACTAACAGATGAGATTTGTTTGTTGCCTGTCGTCACAGCTAGGTGCCCATCTCCTCGAAAACTCTCGTCTAGGCTCTACGTGGCGGAGATCTCGTGGACCCTTTGGCCATGACAAGGTCTGCCGTGCATCCACTCCACCCACAACGCACACCTGTCACGAGTGGTCGCTCCCACGTCCTCCTCCACCCTGAAGGTTGAACCCTCAAGGACCAGTGATCTCCTGCTGGCCGGGCTGCGATACAGTGAAGCCTTCCTACTTACAAGCGAATCCAGACTGTAGGGAACAGATGTTCACTACCGTGGCCTCCGGCGGCTGGGGGGCTCCGCCCCCCAGACCCCCCTGCGTAAAAACATTGCACCAGACCGGTTTTTTGGCCGAGAGTCCAAACTTTCAAAGCAGCTGCTGCGCCTGCCCCACCAAGCAGCCTCAGTACGACAGGACGCGCGCAGGCACTGGGCCCTCTCAGATTCTGGGAGGGTTTGCGCGGGTCGCGCGCGCCGAAGGCGCGCGCGAAAAATTTTCAAAACCAGAAAAACCGGAAAACGGCGCCAGAAAAAAAGTCTATCTTATACCCTGGTTTAACGAAGTTTTAAAAAAAAAAAAAAAGGCTAATTCTGTAAGGGGGACCTTTTCGAATTTTTTTTTTCGGGCACTTTTTCCACAAGGAAATGTCCGCCCTGTCCGCTACTGTCCACTACCGATTTCAAGGATCCTCCTTAGCGCACTTCGATACGGCTTATCGTGCGCCCTATCTCCGACAATCCTGAATCCCCCCACTCATGCATGCCATGTATGTTGCTAGGATGCCACCCTGCATCCTAGCAACTGTATGGCGGTGTGCCAGCGCTGTGTGCTGTGACTACCGTCTCTGCCTACACCTGTCCGACCCTTCGCCTTGGTTCATCACATGAAGTGCCATCCGTGGTGGTCCTGTTTGGACAACGAATGGAGCAGGCAGGAGCAATGCCTGGTTCGCCTGCACTGCGCTGCCAATAAGCAGACTGGCACAAGGCATGCTCCTTCCGTTGCTGGTTGTTGTTTGAGCACATACATGATGCGTAAAAGTGTAGGTGTGCTTCCGACGACCCAGCTTCTGTTCTGTGTGTCTAGCTATCTCGTGTTCACATGTGCTCCACACCCATATCAAAGCAGCAGGCTCCAGAGCGGTGGAAGCGTCAACGCATCATACAAGGAAGAAGGAATCACGGTTGCTACGTTTTTTTGTGGAAGCGTCGACGCATTTGTTTAGTCGACGCACCTGCACAAACAAAACACGAGCCAAGAGCGGCTGTACTGGAGTGACATTTTCCTCAAGGCTCTCCTCCTGTAGCAGCGTCAAATGTATCGTGGGTATTTCGGCCACAACAGGCTGCTCTCGGCTGTGGGTCGTTTACTTTTGTTGTTCTTTTTTGCTGTTGTGGTCCGGCGGTGCGTGTGGGTAATAGAACGACCCCGGCGTGCATTGTCTGTTTCAGCACTTTGTTGTGTGCGCGGGAAGTGTGACGTCTGGCTGTGCCCTGATCGGTGCCCCTCTCACGCGCAACACCAGCCCTTCGGGCAGGCGTGTCCGGTGAGTGCGGAAGCGTGGCGTCAGGATGATCACACCCTGAGCCTGATGAAGGGTGGGGTTGGTGTATAGAGCACGTTTGGTTGCAGCTGTGGTGGGCCGCTTTCCGCTCACACGAGTGTGCTTAAGCCCCCCCCTCTGCTGTGCCGGCGGAGATTCTTTCCAGAACCTTCTGCACCAGCCCCCCCCCTCTCCAGGGGTTTCTGCTATAGGGAGTTGTTCCGAACCGCTACCTCTCCCCACCCGCCTCGCGCCCGGCCCCTCACCCCATCCCACCCCTCCCCTCCTTCTACTTCTATTTCACTGTCCCCCACCCCACCTCAAGCCAGTGGGAAGGGGTGCGGGGCGGGGGCGACTTGCTAGCAGTGCTGCCAGCAAGGTTGGAAGGGAACCCCTGAGGACACCCACCACCATTCAGCAGTCCGGCTTCGGTGGCGGTTTCCTCACGGGGTTCCCCATACGTATCGACAGTTTCACTGCAGACAGCTTCCCTCCTCACCCATCTGTTGTTGCCCTCTGATTCATACCGCCTCTGGGCGCAGATCGCACGGTGGGTGGTTGAGTGACCCCTTGTGCATTTGCATCTGAGATGGCAGTCGGGCAAGTTGACGCACGTCCGTCTATGTCTGGGGGTTCCAGAGGGTGAATCTCAGCAGCATAGAAGCATGTGGGTTCTTGCACACTTTGCACACTGTACGCACCGCCACACTCTCCAGGGGGGCTTTGCGGCTTGTTTCCGCCGTGTACAGGGGGGGGAGAGTTAAAACGAATTCAATATCATGGATGTGACTGTGCGTCACACCGGGACCGGTGACAGCTGTGTCGTCGGTGTTCCGGTAGACGGGACTGTGGTCGGGCTGAAAGCGGATGCGCTGGACGAGCTGTTCCCAGGTTTTATCAACGCAGTCCGTGGTGCTGCATGCGTGTCAGCACACATCGAAGGGTGTGAGGAGGAGCTGGACGATGCACAGCGCGTTGCCGACACGGGTGTGGAGGACGGGGGTGCTGTCCAGCTCGTCCCACGTTGGCCCAACCTCAAGGACCCCGCAGTCTACTCATCGACGCATGGCGGCGAGGTATTCCACATTACACTGTCGAGGTGTGGGACGCTGTGTGCTGTGTGTTACCGCAACGGACACATCACTGTGTTTGACACCACCACCGCTGCTGTGGTGGCGGACTTAACTACCGTATACGTAAATATTTTGGAACGTAAATATTATGGAACGTAAATATTATGGAACGTAAATATTTTGGAACGCTGGTGGGTTGGCGTTCCAGATTTTTTTCGTTCCATAATATTTACAGGGCTTTCTGCGACTCGGGGACTTGGACCAGGTGATCGGACGGCGTACAGAGTCCCTGACGGGACCTACTCGTGCACTTTTCGCGCGATTCCTGACGCAAGCCGTCCTCACCATCGAGTCCCGAACTGGCCCTGTAAATATTTTGGAACGTAAATATTATGGAACGGACCGGCCAAAAATGGGCCCGTTCCATAATATTTACGTTCCATAATATTTACGTATACGGTAACTTAACTAACACACGGCTACAAGACTATGACGTGCACTGCGTTCTCTGTCTGTGGGAGGTGGTTGGCAACGTGCTCTGATGACACCCTCTGCGTGTGACTGACATCAACCTGGGAGGAGGTGTGCATGCTGGATCACAACAACACTAGGGTGTGGTGTGCAGCGTGGACACGCTGCGGACGTCTGGTGTCCGGAGACGAATTAGGCAAGGTGCGTGTGTGGGACTTGAAGGGCACACCGAACGCCAGAGTGCTGGAGGGTCACAGCAACGGTGTTTTCAGCATTGCTGTGTCGGGCACGAGGATCTTCAGCGGTTCAGCTGACCACAGCATCCGTGTGTGGGACATCAGCACCCTCACACACACACACACCCTGGATGAGCACACTGATGGGGTGTTCGGCATCGCCCTGACGAAGGACGAGCAGCACCTCGTGTCGTGCTCGACCGACAGGTTACTCAAGGTGTGGTGCACAACCTCCCTCAGCTGCCTGCGTACCGTCCAACTTGACCACCGTCCCAACTCACTTTCTGTGTCACAGCCAGGTGATGTTGTGACATGCAGGAACAGCTCCTCCGCCAGACTGTACCGCCTCAGCACAGGAGAGTGTCTGGAGAAGGTGCGCTCACAGGGCAATGGTGTTGCACTCAGCCCGTGCGGGAGGTGGGTCTTCACACCAACGAAGAAGACTTCTGTCTCTGTGTGTGCTGTGTCTTCCGTTTCACTTTGAGTGTCTCTGAACCTGTTCCGTTGCCTTATGTGTTGCCGTGTTGTTCGCTCCTTTCAGACATTCTCTCAGAAGTGCAGGAGTCACGACTACCCGTGCTCCCACCAATAACATGACAGTAGACTACCCGTGCTGGACAGCCCTGTGGAGCACAGGAGGAAAACGGGTGTGTGTATCGTGTCCCAGAAATGTCACTCATGTACAGCCGCTCTTTGCTCGTATTTTGTTTGTGCACATTTATGATGCGTAAAAGTGAGAGGAAGGAGTGCTTCCGACGGCCTGTTTCTTTTCTTACGCACACGACTTTCGCGCGGAAAGTGTCATTCAGCTCTGCCAAACGTGCTCTACACACCACCCCCTTCATCAGGCAAGTGGGATTGTAAGTGTGTGTGGAAGCGTCAACGCATCAAACGAAGTGTCAACAGTAGAGAAAGAGCGGCAGAGTTGAAGTGACACTTTTGCACACAACACACCTATGGTCAGAGAGGGAGAAATCCACACGCACCGCAGCGGATGAATCGGACCAGGTCGCGCCTCCTTGGTGTGCATGATGCCACCACTCTTGAGCTGCAGCTTCGCAGGGTTGCCCATGCGCTTCAGTGGAGGCCCGAGGAGTGATTCCGCAATCCAGCCAGTGAATATCCAGCAAGTGAATATGGACAACCCCCCGGGCCCCCTACCAGAAGGGGGGCAAAAAGTACCCCTGCCAGGGACCCCGCCGGGACCCTTTGGGTTTTCGGCCGAAAATACGCGTACTCGACGTCCTTGTGTCTGTGAATGTTTGATGATCTGGACAAACAAAATAGGGGAACGAAAAAGGAATGTTTTGTTGACCGCTTCCACCACTCGCGCCGCGGCTCAGGGCCGACTTTTGCTCACGCGAGTGCTTGGCTGCCGTGTAACTCCAAACCTGTTCGTGGCTCGCTCCGCGGCTCAGGGCCGACTGCAACGCCCGCGTCTAAACTATGACGCCCGAGTGTAATTTGCTGCTGTGTCCTCCGACTTGTTGCGTGTCTCGCGCCGCGGCTCAGGGCCGACTTCAGCTCCCGCGTCTAAACTCTGACGCCTGAGTGTAATTTGCTGCTGTGTCCTCCGACTTGTTGCGTGTCTCGCACCGCGGCACAGGGCCGACTTCAACGCCCGCGTCTAAGCTTTGGCGCCCGCGTGTAATTTGCTGCTGTGTACTCTCCCAGCTTGTTGTGTGGCTCGGGCCGCGCGGCTCAGGGCCGACTTTGTGCGCGGCTCGGGGCCGACTGACCCCTGCTCGGTTGGAGGCAGCTGTGCGTTTGCATCTGAGCTGGCAGCCAGCCAAGGGTCCGACGCACATCTGCCAGCAGAGAAGCATGCGGCAGCCTGGAGGGTTGTTGCCACCGCACCCCTCGCCCTCGCCCCTGGCCGCCCCCCTCCCTCCCTCTCCCTCACCCTCCCCCACGTGACCACACCACGCAGGAGCCACCACACAGCAGGGGCGGCTGTCGAAGCACTCCTCACCACACCACCACCCCACCCTACATGACCTTCTCCTCATGACCTCTCGAGCAAGACACATCGAATGGGTCGAGCCCTCCAACAGCACCGTCGCCATCCACGGCGCCGACTGCGGGACCGCCCTGCGTGTCCTGCGCGATGACACCTGCATCGCCCCCACTGTGCGCGAGGTGGAGGTGCGCGGCGGCGGCGTCTTCCTCTGCGGCGGGGAGGAGGGCGCCACCGGGCGGACCCTCGCCTACAGCCCCGCCTTCAAACGCGACCCCGCTCTGAAGCACCGCATGCTCCTCGACCTCCACGCGCTCTGCGAATCCCTTGGTGTGGCGCACAACATGCGCCCCGACGACCTCCGCCGCAGCGCTGCCGCAGGGCAGGCAGGTCATTCCGATGCCAAGCCGGGAGGGGCGGCCGCCACCACCACCACCACCACCCCCACCCCCCCACCCCCACCAGCCCCTGCGGGGAGGCAGGGCAGCAGCCGCAGCAGCAGCAGCCGTGCCGCGTCGTCTGCTGTGCCCACACAGAGGCGGGGTTCGGGCAACTCCGATCTATACGAGCATGTCGGGCCTCCAGCAGAGGAGCAGCAGCAGGTGGAGCAAGGGGGTGGCGGTGGCGGTGACAAGCAGCAGCAGCAGCAGCGGCTCAGCAGACCCCCCCCTGTCACGGTCGCCCCCGCCGCTCCCCCCGCCGGCGGGGCGCGGCGGGCGGGGGCAAGGGGCGGGAGGAGCAGCAGCACCCGCCCTCCGGTGGGTTCGGTGAAAACGGCACCCCCGGAGCTGCGGGTGGTGGGTGGGGCCGGGCAGCAGCAGCAGCAGCAGCAGCAGCAGGATCAGGGCACTGCGCCCCCCCCACCCCCCCCAGCAGCAGCAGCAGCAGCGGCACCCCTCAGCGCCGCCGCCGCTGCCCACAGGAGGAGGTCCGCGTCGCGCCCGGCGCTCGCACCCCCCCTCCGGAGTGGGGGGGCGGGATCCGACGCCACGGAAGGTGCGCTGCGCGGGCCTTCCCTCACACCGCTCCCCTCGCAGGGGCATGGAGGGGCGCACCACAGCCACAGCCATGGCGCGGAGAGGCATGCGGCAGCTGTGCCCGGCGGAGGCGGAGGAGGAGGTGGTGGTGGTGGTGGGGGCGGTGCCAGGGCTGGCCCCACGCGGACCCCCCTGAAGCGGGGTGGGGGTGGTTTCTCGGGGTTGCAGCAGCAGCAGCAGCGGGGTGTGTGCCCCTTTGGGTATTCCGGCTTGCCATCCGAGGGCAGCGGCTGTCCCGTCCGCGGTGAGCCGGGTTGTGACAGGGGTGGCGGTGGCGGTGGCGGCGTCGGGGTCGCCCCGCGGCACCACGCGCCCCCCGCCTGGGGAAACCGATCCGCAGCAGCAGCAGCAGCAGCAGCAGCAGGAGGTGGAGGTGTCGGGAGCCCTGTTGATTTCAACCACCCCCTCCCCCCGTTCTGGGTGCTGCCGGAGGGGGCGTCACCCTACGCCACTGCGCGGCTCGTCCGCGATGTCGGGTGGCTGGATGGGGGAGACCATAGGACGGTGGAAGGCGGTGGTGGTGGTGGTGGGGGCCGTGTATCGGAGCACGATGCGATGCTGTGGCGGTCGGGGTATTACCTGGCGTCGCCGTATTTCTGCTGACCTGTTGGCTTGTGACTTTTGTGTGACGGTTTTTTCGGCGAGAGATTTTGGTCGGGGCCCAAGCAGCAGCCAAAGTTTCATAAAACCCCCCCCCCCCCCCCCCAACAAAAATGAGCTGGCGTGTGTTATTCTGGAAGGATGCAGCCGAGAGCATGCCACAGAGCGTAGAATATTAGAGTTAGAGACAAGGGAGAGGGGGGGAGAGTACGGGGTGCCTTGTTGCGCCAAATCGATTCGACTGTGCGGTGTAGAGGGGGGGTGGTGTGGGTGTCGTACTCTCGCTGTGCCAGCCCCATGCAATAGTCTGGCATCTTTTTCCCTGGATGGAGAGCCCTGGTATCAGTTGTATTGTCTGTGTGGTAAAGATGGGTGCGAGGGCGCCCAGGGGCTCGCCGAAACCTCCCACCCCCACCCCCGGTTTTTTGTGTCAAACGCACCGTGCTCACGGAAAGCGTTCAGAACTAAAAAGGTTGCAGTGGGAGCAATGTTTTGTTCACCTACACTCCACGCCCCAACGTGCAGGTGACCAGAAGGTTGCACAAACAAAACAAAAGAAACCCGGCAATCCTTTTTGAACATGATCACAATGTCAAATATTTTGCTCATGACGGCCACATACGCACACGCCTGCCACACGCCGCCACCACCAACACCACCAACACCACCAACACCACCAACACCACCAACACCACCAACACCACCAACACCACCAACACCACCAACACCACCAACACCACCAACCAACACAACAGGAAGGGCATACCATGCCCCACCCCTCCCGCAGCGCCTGCCAGCAGTGAAAGGCGTGCGAGTGATAGGGTCACACACCCCCACGCCCCCTTTATAAAGAGTGAAGGGGCGAGTTCTGGCTTTTCTCTCACGCCACCGCCCCCACCCCGCCCCCCCCCCCCCCCCTGCGACGCAGCAGCGTAGATACGAGAAACAAACGACATGTCGCTCCGCCCACCTGCCAGCGGCAGCTCGTCGCTTGTCCTGTCTCAGGGAGACCTGCCCGACTTCTCCTCCCAGCAACCCGGGACCCCGTCGGAGGGCGGGGCAAAGGGGTCGGTGTCGCTGCCCCAGGGGATCGCTGGGCATATCCGGCATGCGGCGTCCCTCACCCGGCACCCCGCGTTCCGCCCGTGCGCTTGGAACTTCCTTTCATACTCCGTGTGGACGCTGTTCAACAAAAGGATATTCAGCGAGTTCGGATCGCTCCCGCTCCTCTGCACCGGACTTCAGATGGCGGTGGTCACCGCATCTGTCTACGCTTTGCTCTACCTTAGAGGAGCGCCTTGGGAGCGGGCCTCATCCAGTGTTCTCTGGGGGCAGCTCGTCTCCCTCAGCGCGGTTCGAAGCTGCGATTTGGGCCTGGCGAATGCAGCACTCTGCTCGATGTCCGTTGCGGGGCAGCAGATTCTGAAGGCGACGATTCCTGTGTGGGTCTGCGTGCTGTCCATAGTATACCTTAACAGGCGTGTCGAAGCCCATGTGTGGGGCATCGTCGCGGCAATCGTCATCGGGACAGCCATGGCGACTGTTGGGGATCCGAGCATGCGGGGGACGCCATTCGGCGTCGCTGCGATGCTCGTCTCCTGCCTCTGCCGCGCTGGGAAGTGTGTCATCAACTCCAGGCTCCTGCAGGGCCTCCCCGGCACTGCTGCGCAGGAGCAGAAGCTGTCAAAACTCTCCCTGTTGAGGTATGAAGCCCCGATGAGCGGGGCTTGCATCATGGTGGCATCTGTCGTGTTCGAGATCCTGGGGCCTGCACTGCTGGGTGGAGGCGGCGGAGAAGGAGGGGTCGGGTCGGGGGGCGCGTGGACCCTGTGGTCCGCCGTGGGATTCGTGATTGCCACCCTGGTGAACGGAGTCCTGATGTTCGCAAACCAGGTGACCTACCTCGGCGTCGTGGAGCACACGTCCCCCGTGGCGTCGCAGGCCCTGATGAACATCAAGATGATCTTCTTGATACTGCTGTCCGCGTGCTTCTACCCGCTGCACCTCTCGGCTCTGAATGCGGCGGGGATGGGGATCGCTGCGGCTGGTGCTCTGCTCTACTCCGTTGTGGGCGAGGCGCCTCCCCACTTGGAGAAGAAAACCTACCGCGTCTGAGGGGGGTGGGTGTTTTATACGCCACAGGGTTTCGGGGGTCACACTTTCACCTTACCTCTTATAAAAAAGATTCAGCGTGTGTGTGTTATGACCACACACACACGCGAGGTGGGCCGCCGTGAGTGCATGGGGGTCGGTGCGATACATTTGCCCACATCGAAGTGGCCATGTGCGAGGTGTGAAAGGGGTGATGCATTGATGCATGAGGGAGGAGGTGTGATTCCCAGGGGAGGGTTGGTGGGTTCCTGAGCTCTGTGCAGCACAGCCAGTGGGGGGGGGGGGGGGCAATGGGTGTATCCCTTGCAAAAGCAGAGAGGGGCGGTGATGAGGTTTGAAGAAGATGGAGGGTTTTCCGGAAGCCTTGCCCCACCCCAGCGGGGATCCCCCTGGGGTGTGGTGTGGCGGCAAGCCCGGATGTTGCGCCTATGTCGGATTCCCACCCACCCACCCAAGCAGCGTGTGTTGTGATAATTGCTTTTTTACCGCAATTCAATCGCGACAATCCCTACCCCCCCCCCCCCCCCCTCACTCTGACATACAGCCTAATTGCCCACACAGTACAACAACACAACACAGGCCGGAAAAAACACTGGATTTCAGACACAACCTGCATAACGAGTGAAGGGTGATCATTCTTGTGCTCCCTTCAAATTCGATTTCACTACCCCCCACCCCCCCTCGCCCTGAGTTCTGCAATTTGGACACCAACCCCTCTCTGTGCAGGACGTACATACCGCCTCCACCTCTCTCTGCAGGACGTACATACCGCCTCCACCTCTCTCTGCAGGACGTACATACCGCCACCACCCCTCACCACCACCCCCTCCCCCCCCTCCTCCCAATGGTACTCTGCACCACCGGCAGATAGGCATATTTTTCAGACCCGGGCCCCCAACAGGGATTTCTCCCTCAGATGTTCCTCCGCCATGCGGGTTCGCTGTGGAACCGCTTCATCGGGAAATGGGTGCTGGAGTGTGACTCGGAAGACGACGCCCTCCGGAAGCGCAGCGCAGTCCCGGTCTGCCTCCTGGGTGTCGCCCTCATCGCGCCCACCCTCCTCGCAGTCTCCCCGACCGCGGAGTGCAGCCTCTTCGCTGGGCTTGCTGGGCTGGTCGTCTCCTTCACCGCCACCCTCTTCGCCCTCCTCATCCCGGGGATCTCAACTGAGGTGGTGTGCACCGCCTTGCTGCAGGCTGTCCTGGCCTGCACCATCACAGCTGACCTATACACTGCATCGGCTCGCGTGACAAACCGGCTGTTCATCCTCCTCGTCGCAGCGCAGCACCTTACCGCCACCCTCCGGCTGAACACATGGGTGACCCGTGAGGTTCAAGCCATAACCTACATCTGGCTCTGGCTGACAGCCTTCGAAGACATCACGAGATATGGGCTCTACGACTTCCCCCTCCTGCCAGACCCCTCTCATTTTGTCGGCGCGATGTGTGCCTGTGGGGCTCCCCCGTGCGCCTCCGCTCCTTCGAGCGGGCCGATTCTGGCGGTGGCGGTTGTGACTACAGCCGGGTGCTTCTGCCTCTGCAGCGTCGCCGCCTCGGCGGGGGAGCCGGAGGGCCGCGGCGCCACCGAGAGGGTGGGGCTCGGCTCCATCACCGGGTCAGCCGCAGCCGCCGCGGCACGGCACTCCCGGACGAAGTGTAATGTCGTGCCCGCCTCCACCGCTCTGCAGCATATGGAGAAGGCCGCCGCGACATGCAACGACGTGGCGCTCGCCATCGCGAGGTTCGACCTTGGCGGAGCCTCCGAGGAACTCATCAAACACCACGCCGACCTCCCATTCGAGCTCTATGCTGCCTTCGACCTGATCATACAAAACATGGGCTGCTTCCGCCCCTACCTCCCCACCGCACTGCTGGACCAGCTCGCAGCACGCAAGGCTGCAGGCTGCTCCACCCGGAAACCCACCCCCGGCTCTGCCTCCGGCGTTGCGGCTCTGGTTCTCATCGAAGTCGCAAACCTCCGGGAGCTGTGGGAGGACCTCCCAAGCACAATGCCTGTCGCCTTCTGCATCCTCTACAACGTTATCCGGAATGTGCTCGCGGAGCGCCCCACAGGCGGGTATGAGGCTACGCCGCCAGGAGGTGATGTGTTTCTCGCAGCGTTTGAAAAGCCTCTCGATGCAATCAGCTTTTCCTGCAGGCTGCACGAAGAGCTCCTGAAGGCCGAGTGGCCTGCGGACCTCACGCAGCACCCGAGGTGCAAGCGGGATGCTGACTCGCTGTGGGGGGGCCTGGCTGTCCGGACCGCGGTGGATGTCGGGAGTGTGACGCTTAAAACCGTCCCTCTGACAGGGAGGACGCAGTATAGCGGGCCTCCAGTGGAGTTTGCGGCACGGATGCTGTCCGATTGCAGCGAGGGGTCTATTGTCGTGTCGCATTCCGTCTTCACCGCGGTGCGTGCGGAGCAGCTGTCGCACTGCGTGGGGTTTGGGCACACCGTTCTCGCCAACTCCTGCACGTCGGACTACTGTGAGGTGCGCGCCTTCAAAGCAGAGGGTGTTACAGTTCACGAGATACTCCCCAGGTCCCTCACGCTGCGGAAGGAGAAGCGGAAGAAATCCGGCCCGCAGAAGCCGGAGAGGCGGTGCTCCGACGTGCTGTCGGTGCCAGTCTCCCCGCTTCAGCAGCTGCCTCAAGGCGGGTTTGGGAGCGCGTCTGCCCACAGCCTGACCAGCCAGCACTCCCGCAGGAACAGCGCCATGACCATGCCGCTTGAAGCCCTGCCGAAGGCAACCGTTGCCCGGGTCGAGCTCCAGGTGTTCGACACCATCACGGAGTCAGGGATGAGCGCCATCCTCTCCCAGTCCTTCCAGTCCGTCGAGCAGACGCGGGGTGAGATCTTCGGGCTGATTGGGACAAGCCTCGCCGTGGCATTCGGGGCCTACGCAAGCGAGGACCACCCCAGCAGCGCCTTCCGCTTTGTGTATTCTCTGCATTACTCCCTCGAGAGGGTGAAGGCCGCCTCTGTGAAGCCCTGGTTTGGGCTCTGCTCCGGCTTGGTCATCAAAGGTTCTGTCGGGACGTCATCCCAGAAGTATTTCACGGCGATGGGGGAGTGTGCGATGATTAGCGGCGTGCTGAGCCTGCAGGCGTTGAGCCGCGGTATGCTGTGTTACTACGCGATGTCACCCGATGGGTGTATGAAGAATTCCCAGCTCGACGAGCTGCTCGTGTCGGCGACGCGGACCGAATCCGATTCGCCTCTGCTGGAGCACTGGGAGGTGCTGGAGCTGAACGACCAGCTGTCCACTCTGAAGTGCCTCAGTGATGCGCTCGAGCTGTCAGCGACAGATCTCCCTGCTGCGGTTTACATCGACATGTCGCAGTCTGAATGAGGCTGCCAGAGGCGTTGGTAGAGAGCCCAACTGAAAACAGAATCCGAATGCGTGGCGCGCCACCCCCTTAGCCTAAGTTAGGGGTGTCTTGCTCTATGGTTACCTATGTTTCGTGCTCCACCTGCCCCCAACCCCTTTCTGTGGGTCATGGGGTCGGGTGTTATGAAAATTGTGCCTGGCGGCAAGGTAAAGCAAGCTCATCGAAGCATGCCCCTGCGTTAGTTTTTTGCACAGAACACACTTGTGTGGTACGGGAAATGCTACGGAGACGCTACGGACTCGGGACTGCTCACTGTCCTCTGACTCATCATCACTTCTGTTTCGTGCTCCACCTGGTGGAAGCGTCCAATGCAACTCTCAGTACAGAGGCCAAAGAGTGTCTTGGGGGGTCTTCGCTACGGGGTGGTCGTCAGTGCATTTTGGTGCATTTCCTGTTGAATTAGCTGAAAACTGACGAAGATTGTCGAAGAATGTCGACCAGCGAAGACCCCCTTGTAGTATTTTCTAGTCGTATTTTTCACCCCGTGTCTTCTTGCATATTGTTTTTGAGTGGGTTGGCTATTTTTCAATAGCGACAGCAACTCACGCGTGACGGTTTCCCCGATGAGGGCGCGTTGTCGTGAACGGGTTTTCATTCAAAGACACATGAAATCAGGAAATGGGTCCCCAGAAGCTGCGACAAAGACACTAAATGGTCAGGCCGCTCCCAGGCTTGAGGTGCACAGCTGGAATGGAGTCTCTTCATACACATCACCGGTGCACGTGTCAATGTCACGCAATGAGCACGCAAGGAGGGGATGTGGGAGGGGTCCATGGCTTCCGGGTGGTTCAGAGCTCTATCGCAGCCGGGGAAATGACGGGACTCCCGCAAGCAAACGCGGCGTGCTTCACCTATGGGCTTGAAGGGCAGGTTATCTGGCCTGCTCCTCACCAGGTGCCACCGACGCTTCCCAAAAAGATTCCATGTGTGTGTGTTTCACAGTGTGTGTGTTGTTCTGACACAGTCAAACGTACCCAAACGCTGCCTATTTTTTACAAAATGGGTGGCATCAGGGGGGTGGTGGTGGTGGTGGTTCTTTGGCAGGGGAGGGAACTTCCGGGGGTCCGAGCTACCCAAGAAAAACACCATGCAGGCAGGGCATCACTCCCCCCCGCCCCCCCCCCCCCCCCCCCCCCCCACACACACACACCTTACTGTCCGTGCAGGGCCGACGCCGCCTTAAAACTTGATAACCACACACACACACGCACGCGAGGCTGTTTTCAGGAAGGCTTCAGTGCCGAGTGAGGGGTCGCTTTCTCGTTGGCCTTTTTTTGCGAAACCGCGCCGGTTGCTTTTGCTCAATTTGCTGCAGCTGTCCCGCCCGTTTGCTTCAAGTGTGAATACTTCCCCGGAACCCCCCCTCTCCCTCTGGGGGTCTTCGCTACGGGGTGATCGTCAGTGCATTTTGGTGCATTTCCTGTTGACTTGGCTGAAAACTGAAGAAGTTTGTCGAAGTTTGTCGACCAGCAAAGACCCCCTCTCTCTTCGATATGACCTCCGCACCTCCCCCACACGCCCCTGCAGTACACACGCACACACAGGCGCCCTCAGCTTGGCGAGAGGGGAGGTGCGAGTGGGTTTGTTGGGCCCATAGACTTATTGACTGCAGACTGGGCGGAGAAGTGAGCGGGCCGAGAAGATGGCGCCCGTTGCGAAGGCGGGTGTGAAGACGAAGAAGAAGGTTTCGAAGTTCGCAAGCAAGGTGCCCCTGGGCGAGCACGAGCTCTACAAGGACAAGAAGCAGGCCAAGGCGGATGAGGCTGAGGAGAAGCTGGAGAACACGCATGTCGTGAAGGAGGCGGAGCTGGCGCGCATCCTGTCGCAGGATGCGGAGAACTTTGAGGACCTCAACCTCTGCGAGCCCCTCCACACCGCGATGCGCGAGGAGTTTAAATACAGCAAGATGACGGAGATCCAGCGCCGCGCCATTCCGGCCCTCCTCGCCGGCAACGACATCCTCGGGCAGGCGAAGACCGGCAGCGGCAAGACCCTCACCTTCTGCATCCCCATCGTCGAGCTCCTGGAGCGGGCTAACTTCATGACGCGCAACGGCACTGGCGCTATCATCATCGCGCCTGTTAGGGAGCTGGCCATCCAGATCGAGGGTGTGCTGTCTCAGCTGGTGTCGCCATTCAAGGGGCGGCACACACACTGCGTGGTGACCGGGGGTGTTGACAAGAAGCGCGAGGCGATCAAGCTGGAGAGGGGGTGCAACATTGTCATCGCGACGCCCGGCAGGCTGTTGGACCACCTGACAACTGCGAAGTCGTGGAACTACTCCAACCTGATCGCGCTGTGCATCGACGAGGCGGACAGGATCCTGGCGCAGGGTTTCGAGGAGCAGATGGGGCAGATCCTGAAGATGCTGCCGAAGAAGCGCCTGACGATGCTCTTCTCCGCAACCCAGACGACGAAGGTTGAGGACCTGGTGCGCATCTCGTTCCCGAAGCCGCCGGTGTACATCGCGGTGGAGTCGAAGGATAATGAGGCGGCGACGGCGGACAACCTGGAGCAGGGTTTCGTCGTCTGCCCGGCGGACCTGCGTTTCCTCCTGCTGTACACCTTCCTGAAGAGGCAGAAGGGGAAGTGCATCGTGTTCTTCTCCTCCTGCAAGAGCGTGCAGTTCCACTCGGAGCTTCTGAACTACGTCGACATCCCCAACGTCGCGCTGCATGGGAAGCTGAAGCAGCAGAGGAGGTCGACCGTCTTCCACCAGTTCTGCAATGCCCCCACCGGGATTCTGCTGTCGACTGATGTGGCGGCGCGTGGCTTCGACTTCCCCAGCGTTGACTGGATCATCCAGTTCGACCCCCCGGATGACCCGCGCACCTACATCCACCGTGTTGGCCGCACTGCCCGTGCGGGTTCCTCGGGGAACGCGCTCATCTTCCTCCTCCCCGAAGAGCTGGGCTTCCTGAAGTACCTCAAGCAGCACAAGGTGACGTGCAACCAGTATGAGTTCAAGACAGAGAAGCTGTCGAAGAACATCCAGCTGCAGCTCGAGAAGCTGGTGGAGAAGACCTACTACCTGCACAAGAGCGCCCGTGAGGCGTACAGGGCTTACCTTCTGGTATGTAACGGTGTCAGTCATCCGAATATTGCTCGGTGCGACCTACAGTTTTACGTATTGTCGCATTTGTGTGTACCCCACCCGTGTTCGGCCTGGTGTTTAATTTATTGAGTGCTCTTGAGGCATGCTTCATTAAGAGGAGTCACAGGCCAACACATGCCACCCCGCTTCACAGGCTTACGCGTCGCACAGCATGCAGGAGGTCTTCAACGTGTCCGGGCTGGACCTCACCAAGGTGGCCAAGTCGGTCGGCCTCCAAACCGCCCCCGCAATCGACTTCAGTATGCCAGATGCAGAGGGGGGATGGTAGTATTGTACAGCTAAAACAGTTGTGTGTGAGTTGTGGGGCGCACATGGCTCTAGAGTGTTGAAGGATTCTGTTTGTTGACCACACCACACCACACCACACCACACCACGCCTTGCCTTGCTGCGGAAAACTGTGCCCTGCCACCACCACCACCACCACCACCACCCCACAACAGACCTGGTCGAGTCAGGCGCCAAGCGGAAGCCCGCACGCCAGTCGGGTGCGCCCGGTTTCGGGAAGACGCACGAAGACGAGAACCCCCACAAGAAGCGGCGGACACAGGGGCAGTCTGCTTTCGGCACCGGCGTCCGCAGCACCAGCTCCGACGCAAGGCAGTGGAAGGGGTCCCTGTGATCAGCGAAGGCGGTGTGAAGGGGGAGGGCCGGAGGGGGGGGGGGTCACAAATTCCGAGGGGTCCGAGGTTGGCATCAGCAAAGATAAGATACCAGTGGAGGCGAGGTGTGTGTATGTATTACGAGAGGGTGGGTGTGGGGAAAGGGGCAGCGATAGGGCCAGTCTGTCTCGTCTGTGCCTCTTCTCTCAGCCCCCACACACCCCCCTCCATTACGATCTCCAATGCAACCCTTCCTGGCGGTGGCGGTTGCGTGTTCAGGGAATTCCCTCTGGGACCCAGCTTGCTTTTCTGGAGGTTGTGGGCACACCGCTCGGTCTTGTCCCTCGTGATGAGGCTCAGGCAGCTGTTTGTGTGTTGAGCTGCCCCCTTTTGCCACCCGACCCACCCCCCGCCCCCCACCCCCCCCTCCGCCGTGGGGCTCGGGTGTGTCGGGAGAGAGCCGACTTGCCTTCACTTTCGACCACCCACACCCAAATCACCCCCCACCCCCCCTCCCGGTCCCCATGTGTTTTTTCCGGATTTTTTATCAATTCATCATTTGCAGTCCCACCCCCAACTCCCCCCCCCTCTTTCGTTCCCCACCCACCCACCCACCCACCCACCCACCCACCCACCGCCTTCTGCCCGATTCCTGACGAGGGTGGTGTGGATGACAAGAAAAAATGGAGCACGGCCAAAAAAAAAGGAAGGATTGGAGTTCAAAAAAGAACGGTAATGTCTGCGTCTGTGCTCAGTGGTTCATCGCTCCTTAGCACTGCTTTCAGCAAGAGTTCAACGCGCTCAATGAACGCAAGCTCCAAGTCTTGATTGGTTGTTGCGAACCGGTTGGTAATTTGTCCAGGCCATTTGGTAGAACTGGGGGCGGTGTTGAGACTGCCACTCAGGACGGATACAGTGGTTTTAGCTCCCGCCAGCATGACCGCCCAACAGGGATCGGTCATCATCAAGAGGTGTGCAGTGCAATCAGTGGAAATCACGCGAAAAGGGGTGGAAAAAGCGGGGGGGATGGGGGCTGTTATTGCACCAATTCTTCAGCCAAATTCCAGAATTTTGGTTGAAAAAAATGGTGGAACAGTAGGTCTACCCCCACCCCCACACCCCTCCCTTTGCCCCCCGTCTGTTCTTCTCTGCTGGAGGCGGTCCCAAAGGGGGGAGGGGGGCGAGAAACAGCCCGAGTACTACGACAATCTGTGCATACCGCCCCCGGGTGGGTGTGGGGTCCCTCCTTTTGTTAGCAAAGCGATGCCTTTGTTTTTTGTTTTGTGTTTTTTTTCTGTTGCCGGGAAGAGAAAAAAAGAACACGTTTTTATTTGTTCCTATGCACAGCAGCGCCTGGAAGAAAAGATCACGGGAAATGGAATTGTTCCCACCCCGCCCTCCCCCCCCCGCCCCCCCCCCTCCGGGAATGGAGAAGAGGGGGGCTGGGAAACTGTGGAGGGGAGGGGAGGGACTGGCCGGCACGGCAAGGGATTCGCCCAAAAAAAGACAAATACTCGCCCCACCCCCCACACCCCCCCCCTTTCCCACCCCACTTTCCGATGAGGTCTTTCCACTGTGCAGGACCCTTGATCAAAAAAGACCACAATAAGGCCACTCGCTTCCAGCACCACACCACACCGCAGGTGGCACGTGGCCCGCTGTCGCCTTGAGCCGGAAGTAGCAGACACAGCGTGACCTACGTATGGAGTAACCTTGGTCCAAAAAGTCGGAAAAGTCGAAAAAAGTCAGAGGGCACATAGTCCTGATTGACATGCCGCATGACTGCTCAGGGTTGATGCGTGCGATCTGTACAGCTGCCGTGCTGTGCCTGCTGTGCACGGGGCCTGTGTCTGGGTCAATCGACATGTGTACCTCATCTGACTCGGCGAGTCAAGGCGAGTGCACATACGGCGGCTGCTCACACGCGTCTTCAGGCAGGTGCACTGTGTGCAGCAAGGGGCTGATGGAAACCAACTGGCTCACCTTCCGCGGCAGCCAGTATAAGCTGATGACTGGGGTGAAGGCATGGGGCGATGCGGTGGAGGATTGCAAGGCGCAGGGTGCCACGCTCGCGTCGTTCGACACGGAGGAGGAGTTCGAGTGGGTGGCACGGCATGCACAGGATGCGTGGATCGGGCACTTCCAGCCGACGGGTGGGGGGGACACCTGCAACATCCAGGCATCCCAGACGTGTGTCGCACCAAATGTGTGCACCTGTGTTGCGCCGTTCATCAGCACCTTCACAGCCTACGAGAGCCCGTCGGGGTACCGCAACTGTCTCTACGTGGATGAGGACGTCCCGCAGAAAAAGTACTACTTCGGTGGGGATGCCTGCACGGCAACAAGGGAGTTCATCTGCAAGCGTGCAGCCACATTTGCTGACTGGACCCCGCTGGGAGTACACGGGGTGGCTGTGAAGTCTTTCGGGGACCTGGGGACAGGGTCGGCGTGTGCGCACGCTATCTGCGTGGAGGAGGGCGGGTTTGTTGCCTCGGTGGAGTCGGATGCGAAGTACGTCGCAATCAAGTCTGTCATCGGCACGTCTCCCTTCTTCCTCGGGGCCGGTGTGCTCCCCCACCAGACGAAGGGCGGCCTGCCTGTGTGGCTGTGGGACAGCGGGGCTGGTTTCATCCCCACAACGCACACCGCGCCTGGGCCGTGGAGCACGGCCTCCTCTGAGGGCGTGTTGGTGGAGCGTGCGGTGTGGACCGGATCGCAGGTCAAGGCACAGGCCGCCCCAGCCGCAGGGACCAAGCTCCTGTGCCAGCGCACCGACGCCCTCCCCGCGCCTGTCAGTGGGGAGTGCTCCCAGCTGGTGGGGGTGGCCGCAGCAGAGCTGCTGCTGCACCTGTCCTTTGACTACGGCGCGCTTCCCACACTGCTCACCAACCCCGACGGGCAGTGGGCCAGCGTGGAGGTGCATGCCGACACCGGTGCAGCTATTGCCCCATCAGATTCGGACACGAGAGACGCGCTGGTGATTGGAAATGCTCCATATGCAGCGGTCCAGCTGCCGTCGAACGGGAAGTACGGGGAGTACCCCACACAGCACTTCACCGTGTGCTTCCGCATCAAGTTCAACGATGATAGTGCCTCAGGCCCGATCTTCAGCATGAACTTCAACGAGGAGGGTCCTGACAACGCACGGTCTGGTTATTCCTTCTTCTTCTCCGGCGACAAAATTATGTTTGAGGGTTATGGTTTGGAGAACGGCGAGTTCAAGAGATGGACTCAAGACCTGAGTAATGTGGGCAACAAACAGTGGCGTCACGTCTGTATGGTGCATGCCACGAACGACAAGTTGCTATTCTACGTTGATGGCAGTAAAAAGCGCGACATCACCAATGTTGACAGCTTGAGCTTACGTGGCAACGGGTACGGCCGTGGTCTGGCGTTGGTGGGAAGGGACTTGCACAGCTCGTCTGATTTCTCGCAAGGAAAGAACTTCCAGATGGACGAGCTTGTGATCTTCACTGTGCCTCTGACAAAAGCACAGACAGCCAGTGCGATGGATTGCGGCCTCGACACTCCAGCACCACCAACGCCTTCACCTCCCACACCCGCCCCCCCAACGCCGTCCCCGCCAACACCTTTTCCAGCAACACCTGTGCCTCCAACGCCTTCACCACCGACACCTTCGCCTCCGACCCCATCGCCGCCAACACCTTCTCCGGCGACGCCTGCACCCCCAACACCTGCACCTGCAACACCTTTTCCGGCAACGTCCTCACCTCCAACACCTGCACCTCCGACGCCTTCACCACCGACAGCTTCGCCTCCGACCCCAGCGCCGCCAACGCCTTCTCCAGCAACGTTTGCACCGCCGACACCTGCACCTCCAACACCTTCTCCAGCAACGTCCTCACCTCCAACACCAGCACCTCCGACGCCTTCACCACCGACACCTTCGCCTCCGACACCATCGCCGCCAACGCTCTTGCCTCCAACAGCATCACCTCCCACACTCGCTCCAACACATTCCCCAACAGCGTCGCCGCCAACGCCTCATCCAGCAACAACTGCGCCCCCGACATCGTCGCCTCCCACACCCGCCCCCCCAACACCGTCACCTCCCTCGCCTTTTCCAGCAACGCCTGCACCTCCGACACCTTCGCCTCCGACGTTGTCACCTGCAACCCCTTTTCCACATACGGTTGCACCTCCGACCCCATCGCCGCCAACACCTTCGCCCCCGACATCATCACCTCCCACACTTTCTCCGGCAACACCGGCACCTCTGACGCCTTCGCCTCCGACAGTGTCACCGGCAACCCCTTTTCCACCAACGGCTGCACCTCCGACGCCTTCTCCGCTAACACCGTCGCCACAAACACCTGCGCCTCTCACACCTTCGCCTCCGACAGCATCACCGCCAACGCCTGCACCTGAGATACTGACGCCCTCACCTTCCACGCCTGCTCCTGGCACACTGCCCCCACTGACTGCAACCCGGGCACCGCAGACGGCTCCTCCTGTCACTCAGGTATGTGATGCTCGCTATCCTGGCTGCACGACATGGCTAATCGCCGTTTTGAATTGTTGTTGTGAAAGTTGCTCGGCATCCAAGTTGGAGAATGCAGCAGCACCTCCCGGGTCTCCCTTCCAGATGATTTTTTCCGCTTCCAAAAACAGAGGCTGGCTTTTGATTCGGTCCCGTTCCCACTCGTATGACCGTGCACTTTTCACCCAACGACCACCCAACCCCCCACAGCAGCCGAGCGCGGTGCCTGGTGCACCTGCTGTGGTGTCGCTTGCCCCGGGCTGGCCTGCAGGCACGTCGAGCAAGGAGGTGCAGGACGGGCGGGGCGTCATCATGCTGCACCTGCAGAAC
This sequence comes from Rhynchopus euleeides, assembly GCA_963210315.1. Classification (NCBI taxonomy): domain Eukaryota; phylum Euglenozoa; class Diplonemea; order Diplonemida; family Diplonemidae; genus Rhynchopus; species Rhynchopus euleeides. The sequence goes on from OY723279.1 coordinate 1,676,702, forward strand.
GGGGAGTGGGGGGACCCCGCGCTGCTGCGCATCAGCACCACAGGGGAGGGCCCTGCCGACATCTTCCTGAAGACCTCGCAGCCGCAGCTGCGCCACGGCTTCCGCCGCCACGCCCAGGAGGGTGGGTACGTCACGCTGGAGGTGAAGGGGCCGCACCTTGCCATCACCCTTGCCGCCAGCGATAGCTACAACGCTGCTGTTGAGGAGGTGCTGGAAGTCGCGGTCAGCAAGACGGCGTTCAACATTTCCAGCCCCTACCAGCCGATTCCCGTGATGTACACCGTCGCGGCTGCCCCGAGGGCCCTGGATGAGGAGACAATGGAGAATCTGCAGACCGCTGCTTCTGTCACTTTGCTGGGCGCCCCCATGAATATAGGCCGCACCAATGTGCTGCTGAAGTCAATCGACTGCCCGATGGACCTCGGCGCCAGTCAAATGTCCTGGGCAGAGAACCCTCTTGGCCTTCACCTGACTGCCTACGACTCGCCAGACCATGCGGGCGCGGTGTTGGGAAACCTTATTTTCATGGCGGCGGTGCTGGTGCTGCATTTTATCATCCCGTGGTTGTGGCGGGCAACACACGGCGGCAGCCAGGAAGCCATACTGTCGGCGATGAGCCGTGCCCGCTTCCCCTCCTTCAGCTTCCTGCCTGCGATGATGTTCTACCAGGCGACCATCGTGAGCGGTGTTCACGTGACCTGGACAGAGCCTGACATGGCGAAGAAGCTGCTCCCAATAGGTGCCCTGTTGATCTACGGTGTCGGCCTGTTCGTCGGTGTGTACCGAGTGCTCCGTCCGACTCTCTTTTCCGTCGAGTTCAAAGTGAAACCGACCCCCTCGTCGCTGAAGGGCAAGATCGTGCGTGTCTTCGGTGGGAAGGGAAGGTACCAGAGCCCCGGGCAGAGCTGGTTTGTGTGGATGTTCGGCATGATCTTCCGCGACTACTACCCCAGAGACTTCAGGTTCATGCTGATGGAGATCGCCTTCAGCGGGCTCGTCGGTGTCATCAACGGGGTGGAGGTGTCAACCAGACGGACGTGCTGCATCCAGAACATCCTCAACCTGCTGTCCTACCTGCTATACTTGGCTGTCCTGGTCTGGAGACGCCCCTACCACGCCTTCGCAAACAACGCATTATCTATTGGGGGTGCTGCGATGCAAGCCCTCGCCCTTTTCTGCGCTCTGCTGCACATTATTGGGTCCGACGTAACCAGCACTGCAAGCCACGTTGCAGTATGGTTCGTCTACGCCAGCCTGGCCTTCACCGTCCCCAAGAGTCTCCTCGACTTGGGGGGCGTGCTGTACGACATCCCCGACCGTGAATGGGACCGAGCACAGGCCTCGAGGAAGCACAAAGCAAGGGGCCCGCACATATCGGATAACCTCAGCGAGGCAGAGATGGAGGTGCTGGAGGCATCGAACCCGGCACTCCTGGACGAGCCGCTGATCAAGATCCCTGCGTCGGAGGGCATGGCCTCGCCGGCTACTTCTGTGGACGGCGATGGCGCCGGCACACCTGAGAGAGGCAATTCACCGGCGCCCCTGTTCCCCAGCCGGATGTCGAATGCGAGCGACCCTGCTTTCAACATATCACAGGAGCTGCAGTCGCTCCAGGTGAGACGCCGGTCCGCCCCGAGCCCCAGCCGCTCGGCCTCCTCCCCGGTCCCTGCCCCAGTGCCGTTGCCGCAGGTGCAGTCCTTAAGGCGGGGCCTTGTGTGGAATGAGTCTTCACCTCCAACTTCTTCCCGCTGCCCCCGCGCTCGCACCTCATCAAGCCTGAATGACGAAGGACGGGCCGGGAGGCGCAGCTCCAGCAGGGGTGTGGCTGGCCTGGTGGGGAAGGAGGTGCTCACATGAGCTGGGCGGAAGGTGGTGGGGCACAGGGTGGTGTGTTTGTTGTGGCACTCTGGCAGCAACATTCGCCAGGGGGCCACCGTTTTGCCTTCAACACATCGCGTGTTGTGTGTTTGGCAGGCGCATGAGGGCTGCGTGTGATGGAATATGCGCCTCGCCACTTCCCCCTTTCGCTGTATTTCTGCCTGGCAAGGCACCTTGTTGCGAGAGAGAGGAAAAAAAACCCCCCCCCACCCCACTCCCCTTCCCTGTTCGACTTTCACACCCATGTTCTGTGTGTGGGCAGAGAAAATGTCGCTTCGCCACAGCCAAAATCAAGCAAGCCGTTCCCTTGCAAACCTAATATTTTCATCGGGCCTGGCAAGGGCGTGCACCAGAGGGCGTTTGCTGTGAACGTGTTGTGTATTTTTTTTTGGCGTGTCTTTGCCATCGGCTAACTGGTTTCGGCGAGGTTCGGATATTTCTCACCATTGCACATTGGAGGAAATGTCCCAGAAGAACTGCAACCGTTTTTTTCAGCTCCGTAGCCTGTACAGTCTCCCTCAGACGATCTGTTGTAATTTTCCAGTAGGGTTTGCAGCATGTAGAACCATTGCCACCTGCCTGTGTTAGGAAGAGGGGAGCTGCCACGATTTGTTTCGCTGATTCAGCACCCCCCACCCCGTTGGTTCCGGCTGACGCACAGTTTTCCAGTTTCTTCGTGGATACGTCTGTGACTCCCCCCACTCCCCCCACCCCTCTCTGGGTGTAGTGACTACAAAAAGGACTAAGATTGCGAGAAGGTGCTGGGAGATTTACTTTTCCATTCCCTCTCGACGATCAAATCCCCCCACCCCTCTCTGGGCATGTACACACCACTGCCATATTACACATCTTCTGAATTCTATCCCATCACAGTGCCCGTTTCACCCTTCTACGGCAGGGCAGCCTTTCCCTTTCCCATCCCCCCCGTGCTGAGTGATATGTTTCGAAAGTGTTCCATTTTGGAAACTCGCCCCCGCCCCTGAAATCCTAAACCCCACGCGACGCAGCATTTGTTCGGACTGCCTTCCGGGTAGTCAGGGACTCGTCGGAAGTCGACTTGTCGGACACCCGAGGGTCAGTAAAGCAGGGGCCTTAAGAAACGCCACACCTCCCCGTCCCCACCCCCCCCCCCCCCCCTCTCCCCACGCCCCCCCAGCTTGCAGAAAACTCGGCGCCAGCAGGGTGCCACACACACACGTAACAGCACCCTCCCACTCACCCCACCCCACCCCATTGCAAGAAGGTGCTGAGGAGACTTGCTTTTTCCATTTTCCCTCGACAATCAAAACCTCCCACCCCATACCCCCACCCCTGCGGATGCGCATCCACGTCACCGGCTGCGACCTCTGGGCCTCAGTCTACCTCCGGCACCGAGATGACGCCACCGGGTGGTGCGGCAGGCCCGGGCTGGACATCACCTCCAAGGCACACAGCGGGGCACCCTGCGAGCTGGTGCTCCCCGGGGCGGAGCGGCGCCTCCACCCTGCAGCATCCTATGTCGAGATCGAGCTGAACGACGGATCCCTCCGCTCCACCGCGCAGATCACCGTCCTCACCGCGCCTGACGTGTGGGTCACAGTCGCCCCCCCCCTGCATCCCCCTCAGCTGCGGAGCGATGAACGCGATGATAAAAACCCCCTCACACAACCGAGCCCCGCCCTGCACACCTTCCACGCGAGATACCACGCCCACTCCGGGTGGGGCAATGGCGGAAGAGGCAGCGGCGCTGCTGGGGGTCACCACCCCCTCCAGGCCTCCGAAGGGCTCTGGGCTGTGGTTGCGCCCCCTGGGGGTGTTCCGGCTGCTGCCGATCCCTCTGCCGCTGCCGCTGCTTCTGGGGTGGGGGAGGAGGCGGAGGCGGAGGGGCTGGCTGTCGCGACCCCTGCCCTGCATCCGTTTGCCACGCTGCAGGCATATTTCCCGTCGGAGCCTGCGATGTCCGGGGTGAAGGGTGTGCTGCTGCCGAAGGAAATCCTCCTCACTCCCGCCACAGCCGCATCGGATGACCCCGGGGACCCCCCTGAGGATTCCCAGCAGAAGAAGCAGAACCAGACGCGCCACTACGGGTCTTCTGGAGAAGAGGCGGCTGCAGCGTTACCCAACACACAGCCAGACGCAGGAGGGGGGAAAAGGGATATCTCCCAGGGGATGCCGGAGGAGGAGATGTGCTTTGCGCCGAGCGGGGACATTCTCCTCCCCAGGCTGTTCGCAGAGTGCCAGGAGGCTGGGGTGAAGGTTGCGGTGGAGACGGGCAGCCTCGATGAGGCCCTCCGGGTGGTGGCCAGATTCCCAGTGGATATCATAGTGCTCCGCCCTCAGGAGGGGGGGGGAGAGGGAGAAGCGGCTAGAGCGATTGGGGGAAGCCCCCGCGTTGCCTCCACACCCACCTCCGATCAGACGTCGTGGGAAAAATTCGCCGAAGCGATCGGGTTCTGCAGCGAGGGGTGCCGGAGGGGGGCAGATATGGCCCCTCCAGCTGACTCACCACTCCCACCACACCACCACCACCACCACCACCTCTGCGTGGGTTGTGGCCTAGGTTTCTCCGCGACGAGGTGCTGCAACAGGCCTGTTGTCTCAGAGGCTGCGCCGCCGCACCGCCTCAGAGGGGCCCACGCGGAGGCGGCGGCGGTACTGTCTGTCGTCACAGGGGGGTGCGCTGCGGCTATCCCTGGGTTTCCGGAAGACACACCTGACGCCATTGCGTGGATTGAGGCTGCGGAGGGGATCTTGACCACCAAAGGGAGGTGGGGGCGGGATCTCCCGGAGAACGGCAGAACCCTTGAGGGGGCATCTGGAGAAAGACAAGCGTCTCCGCCTCCGGGGTGTGTCGGTGGGGCGGTAGCTGGTGGAAGCTCGACGGAGAGGCTGCTCTCGCTGGCGCTGCGGGTCGCCTCCGGAGCCCCCGATGTGTGGGTCGGGCCGGAGGTTTGGCTGTCTGGGCTCCACCCCTTCTGCAGCCTGCTGTCGGGCATATCCGCGCGGATCTCGGGGAGGGGTGGGGAACGGGCTGTTCCCCACCGCCGCCGCCACCCCGCGCCGCCGCAGATCCTATCCGCAACGGAGGATTGCCTCGTGATACGCAGGGGGTGCTGCCGTGGTGGCAGCCGCATATCGGATTTGATCCAGTCCTTCACATTCTTCTTCAACTTCTCCGAGACGGAACCCAGGTCGCTCATGGTGGATTTGGGTTTTCCGGAGGGGGAAGAGGAGGAAGAAGGTGTGGGGGGTGATGGCGGCACCCACGACGCGGCCTCCCTGGAGTTCCTCCTGACCCCTCCGGAGACGCGGAGGGTCGGAGGGTGGGTAGTGCAGCTGACGCTCCCCCCGCGGACCTGCGAGATTGTGTGCCGGGGAGGGGGTGGCGGAGGCGGGGGGGGTGCTGGCGGCACCGCCGCCACACCCAGCCCGCCGCCTCCCGCCCCGGCGGATGCAGCGCGGGAGGGGCGGGGGGGCGGTGCCGCCACCGGCACCACCACCACCACCACCACCACCACCACTACCCCCAGCACTCCGAACCCCCCACCTCCTGAGGCAAACCTGGAGGTGAAGGATGGTGGTGGTGGAGCCGATACCACCACCACCCCCACCGCAACCACCCCCGCGGCACCTCCCCACACTGCCCCGACGAATGAACCGGGGGAGGTGGAGGTGGAGGGGGAGGGTGAGGGTGAGGGTGAGGGTGCCCAGAGGTCCGGGCCGCCTGGACCACCACCACCACCACCGCCTCCTCCCCAGCACAGCAGCCTCAACAGCTCCTCCTCCTCCTCCCCCCCCTCCGGGGTGCAGGGGGCAGGGCCCCCGCCGCCGGCTCCGCCACTGCCGCCCATCTGCTGCATCCACGCCTCCCTCCCCTTGGAGTTCCGCTCCAGATTCTCCTCTTTGTGCGGCATCAGCACCCCCTCCGGGGAGACGCGCCCGGGCGACGCCGCAGCGGCAAACCCATCAGCAGCAGCGGCGCCGGACAAAACACTGAACACTTCTTCCCCTGGCTCCACCTGCTCCCCATCCGGAGAGGTGGCTGAGGAGGGGTGTGCGGATGTGGGCATACCCAGGCCTGAGGTGACGACGGGATCTCCTTCTGGAGGAGAGGATGACCTGCGCCGCCTGCTGTTGCTTCCGGAGGTGCGGGGGCTGCTCGGGGTGGCGGAGGAGGAGGAGGTGCTGAAATCGCTGGAGGCGGTGCGGCGGGTCGCGCGGGATGTGATGCGGGAGGAGACGCGGCGGGCGCTGCGGGGCGTCCCGGCGCCCTCTCAGGCGGAGCTCTCGAGGGAGTGGGCGAGGTGCATCGGCGTCCGGCGGGCCATGCGGAGGACGATCGACAGCATCCGCGCGTTGCGCGGGGATGCCTCTCCAGACAGCCACCCCGCTGCAGACTCCCCTCCCCAAGGCAATGCAGGAGACCCCGACGGAGGGGGAGGAGGGGGGTGTGCCACTTCACCCCCCCAACACCCCCCACGCCAACAACACTCCTCCTCCGTCCTCCGCCTCCGCGCCGCCATCTCCTGCGGGGCGCGCATCTCCGCCTCCACACTGCACGACGTCATCTCCGCCGCCGCGCAACCCGCAGACGCCCCCACGGCGGCACCCCCTCCTGCGGAGGAGCGGGGAGAGGATGCCCTATCTGTTGACCCCGTCGATCCTCCAAACCTCGCCTCCCCTGCACAGCATGCGTCGAACCCATCTGTGGGGCGAGGGAGTGGATCCTCCGCTCCGGGCGTGGCAGCGGTGCCGCGCGCTGAGGGGGGGGTGGTGGGGGTTGGCGGCGTGTCTGTGTTGGATGCACTGCTTCTGGAGGACAGCCTGGGGGAGGCAGGGGATGGCCCGGATTCGCTCCAGCTGCTCCGGCGGGAGATAGAGTGCGTCTCCGCGGAGATCGGGGTCCCACTCGATGGCATCGTCGCCGCGACGGCGGAGGAGGAGGGCGGGGGCGTGGTGGCCGTGGCGGGGGGTGCGGGGGTCCCCTTCCCGGATTCGCTGCACCACCGCCTCTGCAGGCAGGCGCAGGTGGCAAGCCTCGCCGCGCGCTGGCCCCACTTCGAGGCGGGGATCCGCAAAGGGGTGCAGGAGAAAACCCTCCAGATCCTCAGCGGGTCTGCAGCACAACTCTTCTCCCGCGCCAAGCTCGCCCCTCTCATCTCCCTCGTGCTGAAGGAAGGCTTCGCTTCTGAAGGGAACAACGAGGCACCTGCGGCAAGCGCTGAGGCAGAGAGGGAGAGTGGCCTCGGCATCGCCAGCGGGGCCTCATCCCGCACCGCGCTGCACCGGCCCGACCAGGGGAGAGTGGAGGTGAAGCGGGCGCAGCTGCGCGAGATGCAGGTGCGGCGGGAGAGGGCAGCGGGGGCGCGGCTGCACGACGTGCGGTGCGGGGGTGCGGCAGGTGCGGCGAAGGGCTCCCAGCAGCACCGGGAGGTGCCGCTGAGCCGGATCAGCGCGCCGAGGAGGAAGAGGCCCCATGGGGTGGGCACGCTGAGGCCCAGCCTTGGGCGAAGCCCGATGAGGCATGTCTAGTGGGGCTGGGTGTGGGTGTGGGGGTGGGGGGGTGGTTCCCTCCTCTGGACAGCTTGTCTTGGTGGTGCGGCGTTGCCACGCCCACCTGCATGTCTCGTCATCCTGTTTCCTGTCGGCAGGCGGCAGAGATAAGGTGTTGTGCAGAAATGTGTGTTATTCAGGGCGAGGGAGGGAGGGTGGGGGGGGTAGGGTGGGGGCGTGGAGAGGAAGCTAGGGCGGGAATAGCTGAGAATATAAAATGTCTATGAGGAAGCCCGCTGAGGATTGCCTGAAGCGCCCCCCGCCCTCCAGCAGCATCCGATCAGGCATCGCAGCAAAGGAGCACTGCCGTGCGACCTGTCGTGGCTGCCCTATTGTTGCCGCAGGGCGGGGGGCCCGGAGGGTTCACAGGAGGCTGAGGTGCTGATCGAATCATTCCATACCCCATCCCCTTCCCCTCACCCTTTCTGCAGTCTGGCTATGCTCTGAAAACTTTTTGAGGGGCACACAAGCGAAGCAACACGACAGGCCCAACACACACACACACACACACCCCCTCGCTCCCCACAGCGCAACACAACCAGGCGCATCTCCGGCACAGCGAGCAGGGTTGGGTGGCTAGAGGGTTGGTGGCCCGCGCGCGCGCGCGTGTGTGTGTGTGTGTTGATCACTTTTTAGGTGGGTTAACCCTGCACGGGTGCTAGCCCACCCTGTGTGTGTGTGTGTCGCCACACCTCTCTCCTTGCTTCTTTTTCGAATCCGCAGCGGAAGAAAGTGAGAGAGAGAGAGGGAAGTGTTGCTTCGTCCCCCACCCCCCCCCCCCCCCCCCGCAGGGAGCAGGTGGGGGGTTGGAGGTGTGGTGGTGGTGGTGTTGGGGGGGGTTTTTTTACTTGATCCCAAAAGCAGAGAGCAGGGTCCCCCTCCCCACCCCAACCCTCCCCCCCCCCCCCCCCCCGCCCCGGTTCCTCAACGATGCATGCCGGGCACAAGGGGAAGGTGCTGGGCAGTTTGGATAACCAGCAGCTCAAACCCGTGTCGCTTCCCCGCGTGGCAAACGCATCGTCCGGCACCCCGAGCGCGAGCCTGCTGGAGCGGAACTGGAAGGACCAGATGATCTTCCGCTACGGCTTCTCCTCCTTCAAGCAGTTCAAGCCAGTGAAGCGCACGCTGTCCCCCCCACCCATGAGGAGCCGGGTCGTGAGGCCGCAGGACGCAGCACCGCCGGGGTACACCTTGCCCTCGACGTTTGACCTGCCCCGCTTCACCCACAAGCCGATCCCTTCCTTTGCAGGCGGTGAGGAGGTCGGAAATCGGGAGTCTTGGATGCAGTGGGACACCAGGACAAGCTATCTCACGCGGTCCAACCTTGCAGGCGAGAAGTGCACCCGGATCCCGGAGCTGCGTCGTGCGAAGTCGCCGATGAATGGGACATGTGCCCTGACGATCGATGAGTTCTGAGAGGTGGTGGGTGGGGGTGGGTGGTCTAAAAACATACGACGCAGCATCTGCACAGTTGCAGCTGGGCAGGTCTGTTGAGCTGTAGCTGGCGCTCCTTCTCCGAGGAGGGAGCCGAAGGGCGTTTCATGATTTCGCGATTGATACAATACATCCTCCCACGCGGCTGTCGCGTGGTGATGGTTGACACTCTGCAACTGATTTGTGGGGGCACAGGCTTCAGCACGACACACTCAAAACAAACAGTAAAAGGGTCGTTATGGAGAGGTAATGGTATTGCCACTTTGTGTGTCCTGAGCGTGGCGTGTTTCAGCAAACCCTTTTTATTTTTGAATTGAGAAAACATCGCCGGATATGGATTTGAAAACAAAACAGAACGTGCATCAGGGATCCTATGGGGGCCTTCGCTGCAGAAGTGCAGAAAAGCGAGGAAAGGAGGTCCGCCCTTCAGCCTCACAACACAGGCTGTGCAATGCCACAGTTTGAAACACAGTGGCACAGAGCCAAGGCCCCCCAGAGGCTAAGAGCGGTTGCTGCCGAACGGTGTTGGTGGCCCATTTTTTGCCTTTCCACCGTTGCTCCCCCAGGATTCTTTCTGCGGGGGGGACCCCTGGAATTCCCGGGGAAAAAATCGGCACACACACACAACACACAACACACAACACACAACACACAACACACCACCTGCTGCTTTTCTCCGCAATTCACCCGCACCCCCTTCCCCCGTCCCATCCATACTCCCTTACGACTCTATTTGAATCGGCTATCTGCTATTGCAGGTCCTTCCGGGCCTGCATGACTCTTTTGATGTATTTTTACTGCTACAGGGGCTCCTCCCCTGCAGAGCGCACGGCAGTCCTTTTCAAGGATTGCCGTGGTGCCGCTTCACAGGGGCCCGCCACGGGTCTTTGGCACACAAAAGGTGTGAGCTGCCACGGGAGCTGTTCCCTCTGCCCCCGCCGCCAGGCAGTGGGGGCTAAACTTGGCGGCGGAGGTGTCACTGCGGTCGTTGTGCACTTTTGCTTCCGTTTTCTTTGATGCGTTGTCGCTTCCACACTCACACGCACTGCTGATGATGGCGTCGCGTCGTGAGTGGCACTGAATGGCATGAGCGTGACACTTTCCGCCCACACCGTGCCCCCGCTGTGTGCTGGAAAGAATATTTAAATTAATGACTTGTGCTGAATGACAGCGCAGGAAACGTTGCTTTGATGCAGATCGTGCGGGACACACCACACCCGCAGCATGTGTGTCGGGTGCTTCTCGCGATCGACGAATACCCACCGGTTCTTCTCCCCCCCTTTGTGATTTGCAGACGCAAAGTTTTGACCCTCGTCGGCGCTGTAGCCAAGATCCCCCCCCCTTCTGAAGAATGCACGAGGCACAGTTTCGTGCGTTGGAGAGCACAACTCGCAAGAATAAGTTTAAAAAATGGCTCGTTCGTTTGCACCCTGTAGCGAAGACCAACCCCTCCCCCCTCTCTTCCAACAGTTTTGGTTGTTTTCTCACACACTAACACGATTTGCGGCACAGAGGACGTTACCCTGATATTGCCGGGCGACATACCCGTCATGTTTGGATGCCACCGACACCAACAATAACAAGAGCAATGCCCCGGATTCCCATGGTGTGTCAATTGTGTCAACACGTGGCGGCAGGGAAAGGTAGGGCAAGGCGTGGGCTTCTTGAGTCATGCACGCTCGCATTCCTGCCCCCCACCCCCCTCGAAGGTGCTGGGAGACTTGCCTTCACCTTCACTCTCGACAATTAAACCCCCCCACCCCACCCCTCCCATCGCTCAGCCAGGAGCGGTGGGGGTCTTGTTTTTGTTTCCTTTCATGACTTCTTCTTCGACTGACGTACCCTCAAAAAAAAACGCCCTTATTCCCCCCACCCCCGCGGTTGTTGGCGTGTGTCATCTCACTCAGAAGTGCCGAATACTGAGGCAAGTGTGTGCCCCACCCCCGAATGAGTGAGTTAGCCCGCCCATGTCCGTACGCACGTGTGTGTGTGTGTGTGTGACAGTGGGGTGCGGGTGGGACAATGGGAGTTGTCGTCAAGGGGGTCTGTTCGGTGCAACCGACACGAGACAACAAGATCAACATGTGTATGTATGTGACAGTGGAGTCATCACGTCAAGAACTGGGAGCTTTGGTGCGACCGACACTCTCTATGGAACAAGATTCGTGAGTGTCTGTGTCTCTGTGTGTGTGTGTGTGTGTGTCAGTGGAGATCACACGAAGAGCAGGCGCTCTGCAGTGTGCCCTGCATGCCTCCTCTCAAAAAGACTCACGTGTGGGGCAACCACCACCCCATATCAGCTTCGGGTGCCCCTTTCTCTGCATCGGCCATCACCACCCACCACCGCCCCACAACAACGCTGCGCTGCACTTGGCGTCTTCTTTTTGCCGGGCTCCTTTTCCAAGGCGCCCTCCTGAGAGGGGGGGAGGGGGAGGGGGGTAGAAGGCAGACGCTGGGTGGGTTTCAGGGCCTGCAGACCAACAACAGAGAGCACTCAGCTGCCAGAGGGGAGGGCGACAGCAGCACCGGAGAGGGCACGGGGTGTGGGAGAGCCCCAGCCTACCCCCCCAATCTGTCACCTGATTGAATTTGCACGCATCCACCGTTCGCTTCACGAGCCGCGGTGATGTAGTAGCGCAGCCTCGGCAGTGTGTTCTCCGGTTGCACAAATAAACGCATTACCCCCTACGTACGCCGGCTCCTTGTTCTGCCCTATATGGCGGAAGCCCTAGGGGGTCTTCGCTGGCCGTTATTCTCCGTCAATCTCCGTCAGTTTTCAGCCAATTTTACAGGGAATTCACCAAAATGCACTGACGGTCACTCCGTAGCGAAGACCCCCCTAGACCCGTTTGCATTTGTCAATGCACACCCCACATCACAGGATACCACACCCACACACCTCCTGGGGGGTCGCCCCCTTCCACCCCTCACACATCTACCCCCACCCCCACCCCCACCCCCACCCCCCTCCCACCCACCCTACAATGCACACCAGAGCCCCCCCGATGCCGCTGTACCCCACAGTACGCCCCAGGGCACCCCCTCACCTGCTGCTGCTGCTGCTGTGCAGCTCCACTTGGGTTCTCTCTGCAGAGGGGTCCTCCCCGCCGACCGCATGCTCGACTGACAGCGTCCCGATGTGCTCTGCGGCAGAGCTGTCGGGGTCTCTGTGCCTCTGCACCACCTGCCTGGAGGGATATGTGCTGAACGCGGCCCGGACGGTGTGCGAGGCGCAGATCCCTGTCGGATGCGGCAGCTTCGTGTCAGACCCGCGCCACGTCTGCGTCGAAAACTCATTCTCTGGGGTCGGAGGGCTCTGCACCTGCGTTGCAAAATTCCGCTGCCTCTCTGGAGGCGCATGCAAGGACACCCGGTGCGCTGGGCGAGACCCCTCCTGCACCGCCTACACCGCGATCTATGAAGATGCCCAGCTCTCCTGCGCCTGCAGCCAGTGCGACGCCAACCACGTCTTGGGTGCCGGGCTCTGCTACACCCCTCGGGGCTGTGACGACGCGGCATCCCACAGCGCGCAGTGCCCCCCGTTCAGCTCCCTCAACCCCGCCTCGGGGAAGTGCGCGTGCCACAGCACCCATATGTGCTCCGGGGAGGGGTCGTCCCCCACAACCCCTGCGGGGCTGAAGCGGTGCGCGTCGAAGGAGCAGCTGGTGTGCGGCATGGCGGTGGACACCGCATCGCAGCGCTGCGCGCCAGGCACACACCTCCCGGAGTCTGGAGGCGCGTGCGCCTGCGACAACGGCCTCCTTTGCACGTCGGGGCGGTGCATCCACGAGGTGCTGGGGTGCGGGGCGAGCCTCTCCAAGGCATACCACATCTGCGGGTTTGGGATGCATAACTCAGGCGGCATCTGCGCGTGCCCGGACCCTATTCACTACTCCTGCTCGGGGGACGGCAGATCCTGCGTCCTGGCGAGGTGCGGGAAAGGGATGCTGCCTGGATGCGAGCTCTATTGGGACCAGCCGGTTGATGGAGTCTGCCACTGCCGCCGCTGCGAGCGTGGCATGATTCTGGAAAACTCGAGGTGCCACACGCCGCAGGTCACCCCATCCCCGGTTTACGTCGTCCGGACGAAGATCGGGATAATCCACGACCTCAGCGGGCCTGGCAGGGTGTTGGGGCTGACGATGCTGAAGGCCGAGCTTCTCTCCATAGGGGATGTCAACCGTGCTGCGAAGGCTGCCATCAGCATCGCACACACTATAGGAGACTATCAGGGTGACGCGCAGAAGGCTGTTGAAATCGTGCGGGATATGCTACAGAACCAGGGTGTGGAGGCGATCCTGGGGTGTGACGATGTGGCATGCCGCGATGCGGTCCTGGCGGAGGCGGAGAGGGCGCGGGTCAGGTTCTTCGCCCCGGCGCAGCTCGACGGGGTGCCGTGCAGCGAGTTCCACTACGCCACGGGGTTGACGCCGTATCAGAAGATCGAGACTCTGGTTGCCTACGGCGTGACGCAGGCGCGGAAGTTCTTCATCGTGCGGAGCGCTGACCCCTTCTACCAGGAGTGGTCCGACGCAGCGAAGGAGAGCATCCAGCAGCAGGGCGGGATTGTGATCTCAGGGGTGGACGACGCGTCCGCCTCCAGCGAGTCAGACCTTGTCTCCATCGTAAAAACCCTCTTCACCCGCCTCCCGCAGGGGGGTGTCATCTTGGCCCTGCTTGCCAAGCCGATGCTGAAGACGTTTTTCCAGACGCTCCGCCGCGAGAAGCCGGTCACCGGAACGTTCAAGGTGCTGAGCTACCACCTCTCCGAGTCGGACATATGGGACATCGGTGTCGAATCCGTGGTGGGGCATGTCAGCGTCGCGTCCTTCTTTCAGGACATGCCGATTCCGAGGGCGCAAGGGTTTGCAGCGAGGTTCGCCAACCCTGGGCTGAACCTTTGGGGGAGCTACACCTCTGTGCAGGGGCCCCAATGGGGGAATGTCGAGTTTGCGAATGGGTTGATCCCGACGGATGACGCAGACGCGGCTTACTCCGCGGTGGTGCTGGCGGCTGTTGTCTTCACCCAGAGAGCTGCTGACCCCAGCATGACCGTAGAGGAGGAGCTGAAACGCGCAACCCCGGATATTTTTTGCCCGCATGGCACTGCGAAGCTGTCTTCTTCGCAGTATCTCACAAAGAAGATCAGCGTCTCGGAGTGCACCGCCGACGGGAAGTTCCGTATCGTCGCAACCACGCCGCTGCTGGGGGACAAGGATTTCCCCCAGAGTCAGTCCGACAAGATATGCTTCCTCCCGAACCTCCCCGGGTTTATCCAGTGCCGGAGGGGCCCCGATTGCCCCGACGGGATGTACTGCACCTCCTACAACCGCTGCGGGATCCGGAAGAAGTCTTGCGGGGCTGCGTTGGGCAGCCCTCTCGAGCAGTGCAAGGATTACTCCGCGCTGCCCGACTCCCAGGGGGTGTGCCGCTGCTCCCGCGGGTTTCAGTGCACCTCTTCGGGGTGCATCGTGGAGGGCTCGTCGGTGCAGAGCCATTTCACCGCGGCCCTCACGCTATTCGGGGTGCGCTGGGGTGACATTGTTGTGGTTCACTCGCCTGCCCCGGCGTTGTTTGAGGTGGTCAACGCCGTGCGGCGCGACATGGCGCAGCGGATGAACTTCACCCTTGAGAGTGTGCTGCCCAGCAAGTTCTGCAAGGTGGTCCGCAACCAGGTTGCACTTCATGCCTGCTTTCATTCGCCGGACTTTGAGCCGGCGCTTGACCTGCCTGAGTCGAATGGGACCCTTTTCCAGTACAGCAGCCGTGTGCAGGAGAATATGGACATGCTGACGGAGAACCTCTATGTGGCATTTGAGCTCCATATCCCTTCCCTCCTGCACCTGCCGCCGAGGGAGCGGACGGCCAAGGTGCAAGCGATGAGGTTTTCCTCCGTGTTTCCGAAGCAGACGCGGATTGGGGGGACCCAGCTCGACGTGGTGCAGACGTCGATTTTTGTGAGGAGCACCCGGCACCCCGTCCCGTTTGCGAGGGACATCGATGTGTCGGACACCACCGCTGGGGTGGAGCTTGTGCAGGACACGACGTCGAAGTGAAAAGAAAGCCTGTGTGTGTGTGTGTGGTGCAAGTGAAATAAAAGAGGATCGCAGAACAACGTATCATCAGGGATTCGCTCGGCTATAGCCTGCAATCATAACGATTGCAACATAATTAGTGTGTGTGTGTTGGCGGGTTGGCGGTGCGCTCAGAGCTACCGTTCGTTGTGTTTGGCTGGCAGTGGAGGCGCATGGGGCAGGAGGTCATCACGATGTTGTGTGTGTTGCAAGTTGTTGTTGTTGTCAATAATCGAAAGGAGTGACAAACACATTATCACGCGCGGCTGTGCAGCGGATGTGCCGTCGCCACAACCCGCTTGACGCTTCGCCCCTAGCTCTACACGGACCCACAAACGGGTTCACGCGTGTATGCGGTGGGAGGCGTCGGTCAGGTGCCGGTCAGATTCGTAGCATCAGCACGAAGTCCGCCTTCTCACTCCTGTGTCTGGTTTTGTGGGGAGTAAGCCATCGTCGGCGCTCGCAGAATATGTGCTAGGTTGAAAGAAGAATGGTCGCAGCAGCGGCAGTGGCGTTTTTTTAAACCCTGTGCCTGGAATTTTGTCCAAAAAATATCACGTTTTCGCACAAGGCATAAAATGGTCAAAAAACCCGAAAATCGGGTTTGTAGGGTATAGGCCCCCTGTCTGAAAATGCAAAATATGGCCCCGCAGGTGCCCCCAGAGTGATTTAAAATCGGAAAATCGACATTTTCCACCTACGGGAAATTCCCCAAAATAGGGGGTCCCCAGTCACGAACCCCAAAAAAATGTCCCGCGCGCCTCTAAGGCACTCTGGATTTTTATTATGTCATCCAGATGTCACATCTGGGTCCAGGAACACCGGTTTTTGGCCTCAGGAAGTCGAAAAATATGTGTGGAAATTTTTATTCCTGACCAGGATCCCCTAAAAGCCCGATTTCCCCTGTTTACACATGGGGGATTTCGTGCAACGCCCGCTCGTGTGCTGAGTGTGTTATCCGCGACGTGGATGCGGTCGCCCTCTTCCTCCCAGAAGCCACTGATCTTCCTCATCCAACTTCACCTCTGGATGTACGCGGCACGTGCTTGGGTTGTCCTGTCGCAGTGCAGCAGAAGTCCCCTGTGCACTGCTGCCCAAGCCATTTCGGCTGCACGGAATACGCCACGCAGAGTAACGTGGTATCGCGTGACCAGCTCGTGAGGCTTGTGCCCCGAATCGAATCGATAGGCTGCGAGCTGCATTGCCTCGGCCAGTTGATGTCCTTGTGTGTGCATTTTTGTGCACAACAGTCCCTTGGGTATCTGCAGCGCAGGTGCCTGCACTGGACCAGAGGACTTCTGATTTGCCTCTGGCGCTTGTGATCGGAACGGATGCGGCGACATGCCACGGTGCCCATGGATAGCCATGCCGGCACGAAAGTACGTTCACGACGGTTGATTACCATTGCTGCACTCTGTCAGAACCCGAAGGGTCGCAGCTCACCTGAACGCCCACCAGGCCCCCCAACAGGGGGTGAAACCAAAGGGTCCCCCCTGGGGTTTTTTAACCCAATATTTTCGAATTCGACATGTCCCCGGGATTTCCACTATGTCGCAGATTTCGACCATTGGGTCAAGAAAACCTAAAAATCTAGGGGGGAGGTGCTGAAGGATTGCACTGAAAATTTTAGAGGAAACTTCATATTTGCCAGAAATTTCTTGGAAAATTCATATGTTGACAGGAACTTTTGGGTTTAACCATATGTTGACAGGAACTTCTGATTTTAACCATATTTTGACAAAAAGTTGTGGATCTAACCATATGTTGACAAGAAGTTATGAATTTAACCATATTTTGACAGGAACTTCTGATTTTAACCATATGTTGACAAAAAGTTCTGGGCTAATCATATGTTGACAAAAACTTCTCGTTTTAACCATATGTTAACAAAATCGGTTTTTCGGCTGGAGCCGCTTGACTGACATTCCGGGGTATCCAGATCGCTTTCCAGATCGGCACTTAGCTTCTCACAGAGTGTGCACTTCATCGCAGTTCCATGGGGCCTCATTCCCTTGGATTAAGATACCACAAGGCCAGAGAACCGCACACCGTTAACACCGGCTAACCACTGATCATGGGCCTGTACGTGATAAATGCATGATGAAAGCCCCATAGCAAAGATGGTTACCAACATCAAGCACTTCCGGCCCAGAAACTGAGCCAAAAGACCACTCCACCGAAGTGGTCACAGGTTTACCACGTGTACACGCAGCTACCGGGGTGCATCGGGCATGCGGCTTCTTCGAGGTGGATCGTTCTCTCCAGGTGGGTTCCGAACTCCACGGTTCTTTGAATCACAGGCACAGCAGCGTGAGTACTAATCGGCCGGACCCAGGTCCACAACAACACCCACAGCAATGCCATCAAGTGATTCCAGCTTCAGCCGACAGGTTCACATCAAAATGTGGATGAGAGGTTGGGGCTGGGGGTCCCGGCCTTTGCGAAGCGCCCTCCTCTTCATCAGCCACAGGTGTGGGTGCCCTGGGGTCGGGAATCCACCAAAAAGGGTGTTCCAGCTGGAAACCCAATTTTGTTAACATATGGTGAAAACGAGAAGTTTTTGTCAACATATGGTTAATCCATAACTTCTTGTCAACATATGGTTAGATGCAGAAGTTTTTGTCAACATATGGTTAAGTCCATAAGTTCGTGTCAACATATGAATTTTCAGGAAACTTTTTGTCAACATATGATTGAAACAAAAAGTTTTTGTCAACATATGGTTAAACCCAAAACTTCCTGTCGACATATGAATTTTCCAATAAATTTCTGGCAAATGGGGGTATGGAAATTTAGGCAAAATTAGCCAAAATTAGCCAATTTAGCCAGGTTTTTTGGCTGGGGAAAATAGTTGTCCAATTTTTGAAAAATTCGAAAAAAATCGAAAAAAACGCCTAACTGTTTTTAGCCACTACGGCTAGCCACAGTGGCTAAATTTCCATACGGCCCTGGTGACCCGGGGTCCGAAATTTCGACATGTCGAAAAAAATTTTTTTGGCCAAAAAAAAATTTTTTTTTTCGCCTGGCTCAACAGAATCTGGGGCTCACTGGGGTGCCACACTGAAAAATTTCGGAAAATTTTCGAATTTTTTTTCAGCCATTTTTGGTTAGCCAGGCCTGGGCCCAGCTGGGCCAGGTAGGCCGAAATTTCGACATGTCGAAAAAAATTTTCCGGGGGGCTTCGCCCCCCGGACCCCCCATGTGGGGGGCTCCGCCCCCCACGCCCCCCGCCCCCCCCCCCCCCCCCACCTCCCTCCCGGCCGGGGGCCGGTACGGTCGGTCGTCGGCTGCGGCCAAAGGGCGTGCGGTAGCCGACGCCCTTTTGTGCTCGCCTCCTCCCTCCCACACGTATTCGTCCTCTTCATCGCTCTCAGTATTTCCCGTGCCTGCAGCGCATGCATCCACAAGTTTTGTGGATGCATCCACACACAGCCTGGAGCTCCGAAGCCCTGCCTGCAGTGGATGAATGTGTGCATGCCTGCAGGCAGTCATCCATACCCGGTTTGCCTGCAGGGGATGGAATTTTGGTAAAACACACCCCGTGTGGTAGAGAAAATACGGCAAGAGTCTCGGTGGGTCGGAAGAGCAGATGGTTCCCGCAACAGCTCCCGGGGAGCGGCGGGTATTTCGCATAGGATGCCGGATGTGTGAACACGTTTGTGCGGTTTGCCCTGTGTTGTGTGAACATATGTGTATGTGTGTGTGTATGCTCCACCCAACCCGACACATTTTCTGTACTTCAGACAGGTAAGGTCACTCGACACGCGGGGGGGGGGGGTTTTTGTTGTGTGTTTTTTCTGCCAGCCGACATCACTAGCGCCAGCGAGAAAAAAAAAGGTGGAAGCGATCAATGCAAAAATCATCTGAAAGGAAGACTCGAGAGACTGCTGCTGTATTTTCAGGAAATGTGCCAAGGGCCAGTATGGACACCCCTAAAACCCTTCTGAAACCAAAAAGTCCACGAAAGGGGTTAAAACGGCTTAATTCGTTGATTTTGTGCATTTCCCTGCATTTCCCAGCCAAAAATCGAATTTGGCTGGGCGAGTAGTTGGCCAAAAACGCGAAAAATTCCAAAAAAATTGATTTTTCACAGAGGCCTAGAAACGTGCTCCTGGGTGAATGGGCCCAAAAATCGGCTTTTCGCCATTTTTTTGTCGATTTTCGGGGTTTCCGGCGATTTTCCTGTCCCAAGTCCATAAGCCATTTTTTGACTTTTTCGGGCATCCATGGATGCCGTGGATGCATGCATGGATGCATCCACACCATACCCGGCCCCACTGAGCTCTGTCCTCTTTCATGACTGACGGGTTCACAGCCCTGCCTCCACGCCCTGACTTCTGTGACCCGCATCCCACGTCTGAGGGAGAGTCTTCCGAGTGCAGTCACCGAGACCAGGCCGCTATCTTCAGTCGGTTTCTGATCTGTAGTTGGAATTACCGTCTGTCAAGTGCACGTGGTGACAATGACTGTGACCCTGTCCCCCCCGCACCCCCCCTGAAACACACCGTCACGGGTTTGTGGCAGGCTCCTTCCCCCCCCCCCCCCGCACCCCCCCCCCCCGTTTTCAATTGCGACCCGGTTCCCGGGTTGTGTAGTGGCCGTTTCGCAGCGACCGTCTTCTCATCAGGACGGCCGGTTTCCCTGACGCCGCGATCACCAGTGGTGCGACGTTCTTGAAGGAGGTACTTCATCCCCCCCCCCCCCCCCGCTCTGTTGCTTGGGTCTGGGCCTGATCGAAGGATCTGGCTGTGTTGCTTCTTACTCTGTTGTGCCTGTCATCGAAGAACTGTGGGAGGTCGGAACCAAGGAGGAGGAACTGCTGGGACAGTGCTGCATACTCTCTTGATACACCTTGGTAAATCTGCGCTCCACTCGCGGTAACCCTAAACCTGGAAACAGGAGACGTCCATCTGGGAACAGATGATCTTGATCGTGTTACCCATCTTTGCTATGAGCTACGATCAGGTTTTTGTCGTCACATGGGCCCATGAGCCGTGGATCTACTGGTGTTGAAGGACAGGGTGCAGTTCTGGACAATGCATGGTCTGAATCTAAGGGGCTGATGAACCCGTGGGTCTGATATGATGCAGTGCATGATGACTGTATGCAGCTTCACGGCTGATCTGGAAATCCAGATGGCGGGGAGGTCAAAAAAATGCAGATCTCTTTTTCCAGCCCCTGCTGTCCGTATGTGCAGGGGCGGTGCATCCAGATACACCGGGGGACCAGCCGTTTAATGAGCTGCCTGCTCCTCCTCTGTGCGTATTTCTCCTGTCCGTGGCGGCGAATGCGGCGAGGAACTGCGGATTGAGCCCCCCCCCCCCCCCCCCCCCGTCGGCAGGGGCGGAGCGTGGGCAGGCTGACGGGGCAAGGCTGTGGCTGTTGAGCCATCGCTCTGGGAGGTCAGCAAAACCTGGAGGAGTATGTGCCACCCCCGGCCGGGGCGCACTCGCACCCGCTGCACACCCGCAGCAAGATGAGTTGCGGTACCCCGCACAGGTGTTCGAGTGGGCTGCCATGGTCCTGCTCACGACGACCTGCAGGTCACCCGTCCCTGTCGTGCAGGCAGTGCCAGGAGGTGGTGGCCTCGTCAATCTAGCAGTGTTTGAGTTGACCGGGATGAGGCACTCCACTCTGGGTCTGCTGTTTGTGATGTACAAGCAACAAGCAGGTCTGACTGGAGTGGCCCTCCTCAACGGGCACACTGGCATCTGTGCAGCAGCACTATCCCACCCCCGGAACGCCCCGCGTAACACCGGTGGGAAGGACATTGTTCCTGGGCATCTAGAGGAGGACCCGGGCCGTTCGTTGTATTCTTCACAGTCGCAGCCTCCGGCTTGTCGTTGTTCGTCAGCGTTGCGCCCACCCAGCCTGTGCAGAGAACTTGTGCCGTCTTCAACAGTAACTTTTGGCCGACAATTTTTGGGGCATTTTTTCACCAAACAAATTCTCTCTGCTGGCCAAGTCGAAGACTCGTTTGGGGACTTTTGGTGTCCCCAATTTTTCAATTTTCGAAAAATATGCTCACTTTGCTAAACTGGACCCAACTCCCCACACTCTTTTTTTAGCGAAAAACAGCAAATTTCGGCCGATTTTTTCTCATTTTTTTTCATTTTTTTTCACCGACTTTTCCATACCCCCAATATGAAGTTTCCTCAAAATTTTATCTAACTCGGTCAAAATTCCAGGCACAGGGTTTTTAAGTTTTTACTGGGGGGGGGCAAATACAAGCATATATGCTTGTATTAAGCGTGCCAGCTCGCATAATGCGGGGCTTTCTGGAAAAATTATAAATGGCTATACTGCGAATACAAGCATACTAAAAACCCAATTTTTGTTGACCAGGCTAATACAAGCATATATGCTTGTATTAGCCTGGCAGAAAAAACTGATATTTTGTGGTGGAAAACCCCCAAAAACCCCAAAAATACCCAATATTTTCTACCAGGCTAATACAAGCATATATGCTTCTATTAGCCTGAAATTTTTATATAAATCTGGATTTTCAAAATATGCTTGTATTCGCATGTATGCTTGTATTAGCATGTATGCTTGTATTTGCCCCCCCCCAGTAAGCACACTCGTGTGAGCGGAAAGCGCCCCACCACAGCTGCAACCAAACGTGCTCTATACACTAACCCCACCCTTCATCAGGCTCAGGGTGTGATCAGTTCAGGGTTTTGTGTGTAGAAGCGTCAACGCAACAAACAAAAGGGAATTCATCCGAGCGGTTGTAGCTGTAAAGTGATAGGGCGCTTTCTGTTCCGTGTGTGCACCACCGAAGGCCACAGCCAACAAAGCAACCGTGATCCATGCACTGATTTGTGCAGACATGCCTACGCATCAAACCCGAACGAAGATACAGGTTGTTGCTGAACGGCGTGTTTGTCTGAGAACGGGGTGGCACTTCTGTGCCATCCGCCGTGCCTTGCCAGGCACCGGTGCTGTGCTGGTGTTCTTGCCAACAAAAGTTAATCCAATTCCCGGTTGCACAAACAAACACATTACGTACCGCCGGCTCCTGTTTTGTCACAATACACAGCCTCCCGAGCGGCGAATCCAGTCGAGATTGCGCAGGAACGAGCCCCCGCCCCCCCCCCCCCCCCCCCACCCCCACCCCGCAAATCATTGTGTTCCACACCCACGCACACACCCCGCCCCTCGGAAACACCCCACTGCCACCATCATATTCTTATCACCAACACCCCACACACCCACACCCACACCCACAGGCCGAGGCACCTGCACACACAGGTGAACGGGGGCGAGGCCGACCCCACCCACCCCACCCCACAATGGACGTCTACTGGATCCACACCGGCTGCCCAGCCGGGACGCCGTCCCTCCAGGGGGCTATCAAGGAGACGGAGGACGACTTCAAAGTGTCGGAGATGGACCTGCAGGGGCGGGTGGTCGAGGCCGCGCCTCTTGGCCCCTCCTCCACGGCTCCCGAAGTTCCGGAGGAGCCCGCGTTTGTTTCGGCGTACCTCCAGTGGAAGCGCAACCCGAACCAGGCGGAGGCACCGCAGGACGGAGCTGCTTCGCGCGTGAAGCCCCTTGAGGAGGTTGTGCCTGAGGAGGTCTGCTCGCAGCTGGCGGAGCTTGCCCAGAGGGTTGCGGCTGTTGCGGCATCACCCCCCCCGGATGTGTCTGCCGCTTCCGACCGTAGCGGAGGGGATCCCGCGCCGCGACAAGGCGATTCGTCCAACAGGCTGCCCCCGGCAGCTGTTCCCGATGCCCTGCGTGTGGAGGTCGGGCACATCCCTGACAAGGATAGGCGTCGTGATTTTAACAACGCGCTGAGGGTCAGGTATCCCTGCCTGACGATGTCTTCAGTGGAGCAGAGCATCTGCGCGACGCCCTGCGAGGTGTTCCCCGTGATGTCGGAGGCGTTCGGGCGTGACGCTGCGGAGAAGATTGTGCGGTTTGCCGTGTCCCCCGACAGGGATCCCATCGTGTGCCGCTACACAACAGACTCGAAGGAGGTGAAGCGGAAGCTGAACAAGCAGATCGGGCTCCGGTTCGGCGCGCTGCTCCTCAGCACCCGGGATGGGGTGTGCAGCATCGCGAAGAAGGCACCGAAGCGGAAGAGGTGCAATGTGGAACAGCCTTTCACCCACTTCGTGCTGTGGAAGCGCGGCATCGCGTGGTTCGACGCGGTCCGTGCCATCGGGGGCCACACGGGGTGCCACGACAACGACATCCTCTCGGCGGGGCTGAAGGACAAACGTGCGGTCACCACACAGCGCGCCTGCCTCCGGGGCGCATACGCGCCTGCGCTGGCCGCGCTTGAGAGGGATGACATGAAAATGTCGGACATTACCTACAGCACCGAGCCCCTGCAGACAGGCGCCCTCACGGGAAACCGGTTCGACATCGTCATCAGGCATGTCGCGTTGCGCGATGCAACAAACACCCCCTCGGTGGAGCAAACCGACGCCGCCGCCACCACCGCCACCGCCACCACCACCACCACCGCAGATGCGGTTGTGGCGGATGTCCCAGATGGCGATGATGATGACGACGACGAGGGAGGGATTTCCATGTTTGGCGGGCCGCCTGCAAAGAAGTCACGGGGTGGCGGTGGCGGCGCAGCCGCCACCAGCAGCAGCACCAGCAGCGGCAGCAGCCCCGCAGCGGCACCCAGCCCCGGGTCTGGCACGGCCTTCAGTGTGCTGGCCTCCAATGCGGAGCGCGTGTTCCGGTCGGGGTTTCCGAACTTCTTCGGCCCGCAGCGGTTCTCCTATGTCTGCCGGCGCGACCTGCACGTCGGGCTCTGCCTTGTCCAGCAGGACTTCGAGAAGGCCCTCGAGGTGCTGATGACGCCGACGCCGGAGGACTCGGAGGAGATCGCGGCGCTGAAGGGGCGGTACCAGTTCTGCGGGGGGGACACGCGGCAGCTGGCGAAGGACTTCCCCCCATCCCGCACTGCGGAGAGGGAGGCCCTCTTCGCGAAGCACCGCCTCCCGGGGTCGCCCGATAGATGGTTCCGCTCGGTTCCCTTCGGGATGCGGGAGATGTGGGTGCACAGCCTGCAGTCCTGGCTGTGGAATATGGCGCTGTACGCACGGATCGAGAAGCACGGGCTTGCCGTGCTGCCGGGGGACCTGCTGCTGCCGCCCCACCGTGCGGGCACCACCTTCCCCAAGCAGCAGCCAGAGGTGTGCCGCGACCCGTCGGGGCACAGCGTGTTCGAGGTAGTGCTTCCCAAGGCAGGCGGGGGCAGCATTTTCCCCGACAACGACGCAGGTGCGATCTACGACACCATCCTGGCGAGGTACGGCGTGACGCGGAGCGACTGGGATATGAAAGCCTCGGGTGTGAAGCTGTCCCCCAGCTACCGGCATATCTTCGTGCGCCCGCAGGGGGGGGAAGTGGTGCCAAACCCAGAGGAGGGGTCTGTGCGGGCCACGTTCTGCCTCCCGACGTCCTGCTATGCCACGGTGTGCCTGGGGTCGATGCTCAACAACGTCGTTGTGTAGGGCAGAGAAGAGGGTTGGGTGTGCGTCTCGTTCGTCTATATTTGTCAGCATGTGCCCGTGGCTTGGCGCACAACAGGGCTCTCTCTTCCTGTGCCGTGTGTCAAAAATGGAGGGTTGGGTGGGGGTGTGTGTGGACGCAGCATGCACTGCCGAAGTGCTGCTTTTTTTAAAAAAATAGATTTGCCCCCCAGCGGCTCTCAGTGTCTCTGTCATAGCCCTCTGGTCCAGACTAACCCACTCCAAGGGCTCGACGACCACCCCCTCAGGAGTGTGTTCGCAAGGCGGTGACAAGGGGCTGTGTGCAAATGCAGCAGTTTCAAAGTGCTCTGCAATGGGGCTCCAGGGTGTGGGGGAAGAGACGGAGGGGGGAGATAGGGGTGGGGATGTGGAGGAGAGTGATGCCCACTGCGCACTGCGCAAGCTATTCATGTGGGTGCTGTGTGTGGCCTCTGGGTGTGGAAACTGGGAACACGCGAGGGGGGGGGCGCTGTTGTGTGTTTCTGAAAATAATGCGCCTCACAACAAGAAGAGGGGATGAACGATCACGATACTGAACATCACACACACACGCCCCCACCCCATCCCCCCCCACCCTCACCCCGCATTGAGTCTCTTTACGAACTCCACCACCACCTCCATCACCCTCCACCACCACCATCACCACCAGGAAGGGGTGGCAGGTGAAAATGGCAGAGAAGCGCACCTCAGCAGACGTGCCCGACACCCCGGGCGACGCGGCAGCCGGAAAGCGCGCGGCGACAGAGGAGGATGTCAACCTCACCGCAAACCCGGGAGGCACTGCTGCACCTGCGGAAGGCGCCGCTGCTGCGGCGAAGCCGCCGAGACGGAAGAAGCTTCCCTACGCCGTCTGCATCGGATACGTCGGGACGGGGTATCAGGGCCTGCAGTGGCAGGACGGGCTCCCGACGATCGAAGGCGATCTGTGGAAGGCGATCCACCTTGCGGGAGGCATCAGCGATGAGAACATGCAGCGCGGGGGCAGCGGGCTCAACCCGCTCTCGAAGGTCGGTTGGATGCGGGCCAGCCGCACCGACAAGGGGGTGCACGCCGTGATGAACGTCATCTCCCTGAAGCTGCAGGACCCAGAGGACCCCTCGGCCTTCGTCGAGGAGGTGAACCGCCACCTCCCGGAGCAGATCCGGGTGTACCGCATCACGCGGGTCATCGGGAGCTTCAACCCGAAGAATGCGGTGTCCCACCGGCACTACAGCTACATCCTCCCGACGTTTGCATTCCTCGAGGATTTCTCGCAGTACTTCGACGCCTCCACAGCGGAGCTGGAGCTGGCACCGCCACCGCCCCAGGCCCCCCGCCAGCAGCGGGACAAGGCGGAGGGGGGAGCCGCGCAGGGTGCTGCAGCGGCTCCTGCGCCCTCTGGGTTGGCGGTGAAGGCGGAGGAGGACAGCGCGTTTGATGGGGGTGATGATGACGACGACGGCGACACCGGAGCCCCCGAGGTGGGCCCCGACGGCTGGCGGAAGCGCGGCAAGGCAGCCTGGGGGAAGAAGAGCCGCACGAAGGGCAAGGGGGGTAAGGGGGGCGGGGGCGCGGCTGCCCCCACCCCCACCCCCGCCGCTGCCGCCGCCGCCGCCACCCCTTCCCCCGAAGGAGGGCAAGCCGCGGCTGGCGATGCCGCGGGTGCCACCGCCGGCACCTCTGGGCTGAAGAAGGTGAAGAATTCGGATGTTGCAGCCGTGGGGGAGTATACCGAGATCCCCGACGAAATCTTCGAGAAGCTCCGGGCGTACCACATGTCCGACAAGGTGCGGGAGGAGGTGAACGCCATCCTGGCGGAGTTTGTCGGGACGCACTACTTCCAGAATTACACCCGGGAGAAGGAGCCGGGCGACCCCAGCGCGCAGAGGTACATCACCGAGTTCCGCATCGAAAGCGTCGAGATGTCGGAGGGGATTGAGGTGGCGAGCATCACCGTGAAAGGGGCTGCCTTTATGATGCACCAGATCCGCAGAATGGTGGGCATGGCGATCGCAGTCTACAACGCGCGGCTGGGCATCGGGTATCTCAGGGAGTCGATCTCGAAGGAGCACCGGCAGAGCGTGCCGACAGCGCCACCCACAGGCCTGCTGCTGTGCAGGCTGGTGCATGGGTTCTACCACAAGCGGCTGGAGAATATCCGGAAGTCGAGGCAGCAGTCCGGCACGGAGCATCTCGAGGAGCTGGACTACAGCGCGGAGGAGCCCCGGATGCTGAGCGTCTTCCAAAGCATCCGGGCGGAGGTGATGCGGCAGGAGCTGTCCGGCAGGGTGATGGCGTGCTGGCTGAGGACGATTCCCCACATTGTCAACAGGTATCTCAGGATGGATATGTACCAGAGGCTGGCAGAGCTGAAGGCGGCGAAGGGGGAGGAGAAGGCAGAGGGAACACCCACCGGTGTCCCTCCGGAGGGAGGGAAAGAGCCGGGTGTGGAGGCCGCGGCTGCCCCAGAGGTGCTGGAGCAGAAGAAGAGTTGATTATTCATTATAGGATGAGGGGCGAGGGGTGGGTGTGGGGCGGGGTATTGTATGACATCCGCTGGGGAAACCCTGCCAAAGGGGGGGGGGGGGGTTTGTGGGGTGTGCATGGGGGGGAGCGGTCTCTGGGGTAGGGTGTGTGTCAACTGCCAAACCAATCAGGCTGGCTGGGCTGGTTTCCTCCAGAGGAGGACAGCTGCTGCTGTCGTGCGTTGGCACAGAGGGGATCGGGGGGGGGGGGGGATGGAGAGTGAGGTAGGCGGTCCCTTCGTTCGATCTCCTCCCGCCTCTCTTTGTGGTGTTCAGAGTAACAACGTATCTGAGCCTCTTGTCCCGTGCCTCTAACAATTCAAACAACGGGACACAACCCTGGCTCACGGTTTTGTTCTCTGGCATGCATGAGGGCCGAAGGGCACCACCATACCCTCTCCCGCTGTAATTTTTCGCTGCGAAACCTCTCTCCACGCTTGGGTTTGGGTTTTGTGCATCACCAGAGACAGGCCTGGTCAACCCTGACTCGTCTACCGCGTGCGTTTGGCGCTTCTGCGCAATAAAAAGGGACGGGGGTGGGGGAGAGTGGGGTGTTTCCGTGCGGGCGTCTGCCTGTTATTGTCGTGTTGATCGGGTCGGCACTTGCGCCGGCTGGGCATTCGTCAGCGTGTCAGGCTCTTCGGGGGTGGTGGAAGCCACGGCGCATCGAAGGAAGGCCTGCTCGCACCCCCCCCCCTTTTTCCCCACACACACCCATGCATCATATCACATCCAAACCCACATGCAACACACACAGCACATCACGCCGCAACACAGCACCCAGCACACACACACCCCGCTGTGGAAGGTGTGCCGCCGGCACCCCTCCTGACAGCCATGCCACCACCTGCCGACGTGGTGCGCAAGACTGTCAACAATGGAAATGGTCTGGATGTCAGCTACCTGGAAGCCGGCCCACGCGATGGCCCGCTGGTGGTGTTTGTGCATGGCTTCCCCGAACTGGCGGAGTGCTGGACAGCACAGCTGGCACACTTCGGGGCCAGGGGCTGGTGGGCCGTAGCGTACGACCAGCGCGGCTACGGTGAGACCACCGGCTGGGATGAGACAGACATCCAATCTTGCGATGCGTACAACCTTGCGAAGGACTGCGCTGGGTTCATCCTCTCTCTCGGCTCCCATGCCGCCTTCCTTGTCGGGCACGACTTCGGTACCACCACCGTCTTCTACACAGCGCTCTACCGCCCCGACCTCGTTAAAGGCGTCTGCTGCATGGGGATCCCGCTTGGGCCGGTCCCCACTGCGATGAAGCCTAACGCAGGCGCCTCGATGGACCGTGCATTCGCCAAGCTCCGGAAGCGTGGCCTTATCCACTACCAAGATGCCATGATCCTGCCCGAGACGGAGGCGGAGATGGCGCGTGACCTGCGGGGCTGGCTGGCAAAGACGTATTATGCGTCGTCGGGGCTGAGCCCCTGGAAGGTGAGTGCCGCAAAGGGGAAGCTGTACCCAATGATACTGCCGCTGGGTGAGCTGATGACGTCCCGGATTCCCGACGGGGAGGTGCCGCATCTGAATTTTATCGACATCGATGCGCAGACGGCCCAGTTTAAGAAGACGGGGATGCGTGCCGCTGTAAATTGGTACCGCAACGTCGGGAGGAACGTCGATCTCCTCCAGCTGTTTGCGGGAAGCCCGCTCCGCATGCCTTACGCCTTCATCGCAGGCGAGCATGACTTCTGCGTGCAGATGTACCCCGACCTCTACGCCCGTATCGAGAAGATTCCCGGGTTTAAGTTCAAGGCCCTCATCAAAGATGCAGGCCACTGGGTGCAGCAGGAACGCCCCCAAGAAACCTGCGTTGCCCTGGAAAAGTTCCTGACTGCTGCACTAAGGGATGCCAGCCAGGCCCATCTGTAATAAAACACACACACACACCCTTGTCTACACCCAGGGCGAGCGGGGGGGGGGGAGGGGGGGATTCACCCTGCCCCCCTCCACCCGCCCCCCATGCTGCACCCCGCCGGTTTGGCCCGTCTCTTCCGGTAGACCAACACCAGTCTGGCGAAGCAATTGCTTTACAACGTTGACACGGCGAACGCCACCGCCCGTTTTTCCTCCTTGCGTTCCATCGCTCGCCCTTGGAGGTGGATGCGACGGCATCTAATGGGTGCCATGCGGTCGACAACCAAAATTTCTGATTATCCTCTTCCGTGTGATGGGGGGGGTGGGGTGGGGTGGTGTGAGCGAAAGCGACGTGTGGGAACGGGCATTTCCCTCCCCAAGCGTGAGTGCACTTGTGTTCGCCACCGAAACCCTTGCAAGGCGGTGGGAGGGGGGGGAGGGGGAGAGAGAGCGGCGCGGCAGTGCGGGTTGCATCAGAGTTCGATCGGTGTGACCTCCGCTGAAACAATGTAGGGTTTGGCTTGTCGAAAGGGCCTCGTGATGCGTGTTGCTCCGTGTTCTGCAAAAACAAAAGGGGTTAAGCGTGTGTGCTCAGGGAATGCGAGTGATAGACGTGAGATGTACACAGTGGAGATCACAAGGGCAAGGTGCTCTTGGCGTGCTCTCCCACTGAATACATACAAGTATACATACTTGCGTGAGGTTCACGCGAATGCGCTCTACGCTTTATGAGTGGTTCTTCGTTCCCCGACAGTATATCAGCACACGCGGAAAGTGTCACGTGCTTCGTTCACGTCCTCCAAAACGAATCGGAAGTGCAGAACGAGCGCAGTGATCATTCCGACACCGTTTGGAGTTAATCACCTTGTGTTGTGTTGGTGAC
Organism: Rhynchopus euleeides; assembly: GCA_963210315.1. Lineage (NCBI taxonomy): Eukaryota > Euglenozoa > Diplonemea > Diplonemida > Diplonemidae > Rhynchopus > Rhynchopus euleeides. The sequence continues at coordinate 1,706,370 of OY723279.1, forward strand.
GAAATGCAACAATCTGGGCCTTCGCCCAGAAACGCAGAAACGTGAGAAAAAGGTGAACCGCCTCACAGCATTCTCGCTGCAAAGTGTCACAGCTTGACTCACAGTGTGGCACAGAGCGAAGGCCCTCACTGAAACAACGTGCTACCGTCGGTCCCCCGAAGCAAACACCCCGAAAAATGTGCTAAAAAAACGCGCAATTGCCGTGCGTTGCCTGACCCACCAACTCACAGCCTGTGCATTCGCCTCGCTTGACTCTTTCTCTTTCTCGGCGCTTTCCCACCAGGCGCTGTACAACGTATTCTTTTGAACCTCACACGCAAGCAGGCAGGAGGCAACACAACGCGAAGGAAGGCTGCCCCCAGTTGAGTTCTGCGGCACGTGGGGCAGTGCAATGCAGAGAGAGCCACATCTCACCTCATTCACAGGTCGAGGTGTGTGCGTTTCCACCACCATTCCCTTCCTTATACACACCCCCGAAGCGAGGATCAGCGGGAGAAAAGAACTTCTTGTCTGCCTTGTGTTTTATTCAGGCGGCGTGGCTGTGACGCGCGTGTCACATGAAGCCCTCAGCAGCTCCCCATGGCCACAACTTGGCGGGGGGGTCGGCTCAGAACGACAGTATCGTCGCTGTGTGTCAACGGTTCTGCCCCCACTCCACCACCCCCCGCACCCTCTCACCTCGCCCGGACTGCAATGCCGCTTAGGTTAGGGGAGGGGGGTCTCGTGGCGATCCTGTGCTTGCGTAACACAGATAGGAGGTGGGAGGCACGTCTTGTGTTGCCACAACACTGATTCAACACACATCAGCACGACCAACCCAGACAGCACACACCACCACCACCACCACCACCAACAGCAATCAGGCAAATCACGGTCGTCCCACCCCGCCCCACGCCACCCAGCACGATGCAAGCCAGGAGCCTCTGGGCGGTTCTCAGCTGTGCCGCCCTCGTGGGGCAGGCACGGGGGGACGCCAACCTGGGCTGTGGCGCGCTGACGTACTGCACCGTGAGGGTCAGCTCGTCGGAGAAGGTGGAGAAGGTTGTGACACAGCCCGGGGGCCCATACATCGCGTCGGTGCTGCCCGACTCGCAGCGGGTGCGGGTGCGTGACACGCGGGACGGCAGCGTCCTCCGCACGTTTGCGGTGGATTCGACGGTGGAGGACATCGCGCTGTCTGCTGGGGGAGTGCTGGCCGCAAGCCGGGTCACCGGGGCGGTGCTGGTCGGCGGGATTTCGGAAACGGAGCTCACCGAGACGTTCAACCCGGCCTTCCCCAGCGTGCTCGCCTTCTCGGCGGACGGGATGCTGATTGCTGCGGGGCACTCCTCCATGGGCCCTGCCGCCACGGTGACGGTGTGGCATCCCAACGGGACGGCTGTGACGACGCTGCTCATGGGGGTCGTCGGTGCGGTGGACACGGTGGCCTGGTCGCCCGACGGGAAGTACCTCGCTGCGGCAAACAGCCTCGCCAACACCGTCTGCGTGTGGCGTGTCGGGGGCGCGTGGGACCGCACCACGGCGGTGTACACCCGTGCTGCGGGTGTGAAGTTCAGCGCCGACAGCGCGGTGCTGCTGGTCAGCAGCAGCCTCACGGTGGATGTGGTGGCCTTCAGCGTGACGGGCCTCGCCTCCACGCCCGCACCGCTCGTCGCGAAGGGTTCGGCGATGGCTGCCGTGGCCTGGTCGCCCAGCGGGGCGCGTGTCGCGACTGCCGACACCGCAGACAACACTGTGTCGGTGTGGCTGGGTGCAGGTGCAGGCGGTTCCGCGACGGAGCCCACCCTGGCCCTGGTGGGGCACGACACCCCCGTGACGTCGATCGTCTTCCTGGGGGACTCGTCCCTCACCTCCTGCAGCAGCGACAGCGTGTGCATCTCGTGGAGCGTGCCGCCGCTCCCCACCCCCGCGCCTGTGTGCCGCCCTGCGGACACGGTGGTGGTGCCCTGCGACCTGCCGGGCTGCAAGGTGCACATCCGGCACGCCGAGGCCGTGCGCTCCGTCGCTGTGTCGCCCGACGGCACCGCCATCGCCGTGGGCGGTGCCAGCGGCACCACACGGGTTTTCGACGCTGCGACAGGCGCCCGCACCGGTGACGTCGCCTGTGCCGGCTTCCCGGGCTACGACGTGGCGTTCTCTCCGGACGGGAAGCGCATCGCGGTGGGTGGCGGTGCCGGGCAGGTCGCGGTGTGCGACGCGGCGTCAGACGCCCTGCTCCTGTCCCTGCCGGCACAGTCGAGCCTCCCCGTGCAGCGCGTCTCCTTCTCCCCCGACGGGAAGTGGCTCATCAGCGCTGGGAGCGACGAGCAGCTGCGGCGGTTTGGCAGCGACGGGGCGGCGGTGCTTGTCGCACCGGGGCACTCCCGCGACGCCGCCTTCTCGCCGGACGGGGCCACGGTGGCCAACGTCGGGACCAGCGTGAACTCGCGCATCGAGATGTGGGGTGTCGAGAGCGGGCTGCTCCAGGCCCAGCTCCCGCAGGTTCTGGGGGACGTGAAGTCCCTCGCCTTCTCCCCCGACGGCACCGAGCTGCTCTGCGCCTACACCGACGGGCGCGTCTCGGTGTGGCGTGTGGAGACAAGCGGCGCCCCCAAGGACCCCCAGCCGAAGTTCACCGTGCGCATCCCCACCCCGCCGCTCTTCGACGCCGTCTTCTCCCCGGACGGCACCCGCATCGCAGCCGCCGGCCTCCAGTCGTCTGTGTTGCTCAGCGCCGTGACAGGCGACGTGGTCGACGTCTTCACGGGGCACAGCCTCGCTGTCTCCCGTGTCGCCTTCTCCCCCGACTCCTCCAGCCTCGTCACCGTCGGTGGGGAGGGCTCGCTCTTTGTCTGGAGCCTCTGAGTGCCTGTGACTGTCTCTGAGTGTCAGTGTAGGTATTGGTGTTGGTGTGGTGTGGTGTGGGTTCACCTATCCCTGCGGTGGGGTGAGAGGTGGGGCGGGGCTGCAGCCTCGCTTTGCCAGCATCTTTTCCCCCCGCTGCAAGAAGAGCCACCAAACGCCCTCTCCTCCTCCTCCTCACACTCGATTGCCCTGCTATTCCCCACCCATCGCTTCCCTCCCCACCCCACTCTCTGTTGATTTTGATGTCCTTTTTTCTGACATTGTTTTTTATCGCTTTTGGGAGTCGTCGCTATTCGGCAAGGCATTCTTTTGGCAGAAACAAAGTTGGCGTTTTCTCACGATCGAAAGAGGAGAAATGTGCTGAAATCCTACTGACTCCCTCCAGGAATCTGCCACTTGCTGGCATTGCACGCATTTTCGCCCCACCAGGCACACGAGGTGTCTCTGGTCCAAAGGAACGTAGTGTGGGCCTTCGCTCTGTGTCAAGCTGTGCCAGCCTGTCTCCTGTTCTGTGAGGCGACTCACAAAACAGGAGACATTCTTCTGCACTTCTGAGTGAAGCCCCCACTAGCACCCCTCTCCGCCACCGCTTAGCGATGACCCCTTGATCTATTGTCGCGCATATCGCTGCCATTGTGAGGTGAAAGTGTCACTGCGGTCATCATATCACCACCAACGTCTGAACATACACACAGTGTGTGGTCCCACTTGCTGACAAACCTGTGGCAGTGTACAGCGTGTGGCCCCTATCTGTGGGCCGCCCACTTTTGCTGCACGTTCGACAGCGAGGGTATCCGGGGAGCAGTGCATCCGGCACTGCTCCAGCAAGGATTCAGAACACAGCACACACCCCGCCGTGCTCCGGCCTTCCTGCCTGCCGATACTATCAGCAGAACAGAAAGGGAGAACGAGGTGGGGTGTGGAGTGGGGGTGTGATACGGTGGGGGGGGATGTGGTGACCGTGGCGCTTTCTGTTTCTCATATTGTCTGTGGATTACGAAATGAGTCACACAGAAGGTTCCAGTGATGGCTGCGCGTTGTGTTTTGTTTTCGATGCAAGGGAGGTTGCCCTGGCACAGCGGAAGGGTCGGTGGTATCGTACGATGCGTGATGTGATGTGATGTGATGTGATGTGTTTTGATACAACAACACCTATCTCGCTGCTCAGACAGACTGACAGACTCACAGTGATGAGGTTTTATATTGTGGACAGGCGTTGATGCTCAAAGGTACAATGGGGGGGTGAGTTTGTGGAACGTTTCCATACTTCATACAAATGGCAGCAGATCCAAGCTGCGAAGTGGGATTAGCACATTCAGCCAGTGCACAGCCTTGGGAGTTTCGGACTATCGATGTTGTCACAACGTGAATAATATCACATTCTCGCGACACTAGGGGGCTGGGACCTGTGTGCTCTTCCACCGCTGTTCTGCTGAGTTTGGCAGCCAGAGTCATATGCTGTTGTGTTGGCAGTTGGTGTCGGACGGTTCTTCAAGTCAAGGTCCCATCTGGTGCGAACATGGAGGCGAAGTTCTGTTCCACCTCTGCACGGGGCAGTCCGGACCGTGTGTGCGTAATATTTTAAGCGTATTGTGAACCACTGCCAGATCCGCGTCCGCACACCCGTTTTGCCACTCAGCATTGTGACCCTTCCTTGCCCGACGCCCTCCTACAACATGCAGGTGCCCCTCCCCCTCCTACACGCGTGCACAAGGGGTGTGTACAGATCACAGCACAAGTCGGTGGGCGGGATGGGGGCGAGTGCGAGTGTGCAGGAGCACGGGCGGGCGTGGTGGGACAGTACACGCGCTGTGAAGGGGGCACTGGAGGGTGGGACGTGGCGGCAGCTGCTGGAGGAGCACAAGGCGGACGTGAACCTGGCGGGCCCACACAACGGGCGGATGCTGCTGCACGAGGTGTTGCAGCCCGGGTGCAGGGGCGTTCCCGCTGCTGCCGAAGCAGTCAAGTTTCTGGTGGAGTGCGGGGCATCCAGCCTTCCAGATGGCGAGGGGCGCACACCGGTATGGTACGCACTGCAGCACCGTGACGGCGACACACGCAGCGCGCTGCTGGCGGCGCTCGGGGAGCACGTGGGGAAGATGCAGACGGAGGTGGCCAGCAGGCTGCGGCGCTTCCTCACAGACGAGTGGCCGGCCTTGATGGCACGCGTTGCCGCTGCTGGTGCTGCCCGCACTGCATCGGACGCACTGCAGGAGTCGCAGTCGCAGGCTCAGCCGTCGCCACAGGAGGTCTGCACACACAAACCCACAGACAAGGACAAGACGAGCGAGCGGCTGCAGAACCACGTGGACGGGCGGAAGATCTGCTTCACGCGCAACGACGCGGCGTGCGAGACACCGCTGCTGGAGTGGCTGGTGCAGCTGCTGTCTGTGCAGCCGGATCTCGGGTACCGGGAAGAGCACGTGAACAGTGTGTTGCTGGGGCTGCGGTTTGTTGTGCTGCGGGTGCTGCGGGGTGTGGAGAATTCGCCAGACGAGATCGAGGACTGGATGGCGGTGGACGACTGGTTCGAGCATCTGTGCGCAGGCTACCTCTTCACCTGCGACTGCGTGGACTACCAGATGGCCGATGCGACGTGCGACCTTGTGTGCGACAAAGACGGCGCGCCTATTGTCAAGGAGTACCACAAAAGCTTCAGCGACACTGCTGTGCTGCAGAACCACGGGGCGGAGTACGTGCGGCCGGTACTGTACTTCGGGATGAACCAGGCGATGCGGACGATTGGGCTGTCGGAGGGGGCGCGGCAGTCTGCGGCACGCAGCGTGTTCGAGCTTGAGCAGGCACCGCCACAGCTGCATGTGATTGAAACATTCCAGCCGCTGATGACGAAGCTGACGCGGCTGATCCGGAGCCGGCGGCCGAACCTGACCACGGTGTTCCGCGGAATCGACCGGAACGTGTCGGCGCAGTACAAGGTGGGGACGTCGGTGGTGTGGAACGCCTTCACGTCGACGACGCAGGAGCAGGATGTGGCGAAGAACTTCCTGTACGGGAAGGCGGGGACGTTCTTTGTGATTGTGGCGAAGCAGGGAGCGGCGGAGGTGGGGTTCGCAAGCGTGTTCCAGAAGGAGGCGGAGCTGCTGTACGACAGCAACATCGAGTTCCGGGTGCAGTGGAAGCTGTCCCCGACGCTGCTGCGCATGGTGGGGCAGCCCTTCGACGTGATTGTGATGCAGGAGGTGGCTGCGCATGACAACAGCAACAAAGACCCCAGCACTGACGCGCTGCTACAGCCGCTGTCGGAGTCGAAGCTCCCACACGCACAGGACCAACTCATCAGCGCAAGCAACGAGTATTCACTGTCGGACCAGGTTGAGGCGGTGCGGAAGGTGCTGCAGCACACGGCGTTGCTCTTTGCGGAGTTCCTTGACGGCTACGTGGAGGGGAGGGTCGGGGACGACACACGTGTGGCGGAGTCGGAGACGAGGATGCTGCTGCACGAGGTGGACGAGTGGCTGGCGGCAGACGGGGATGCGGAGGAGGGGGCGAGGGAGCCGTGGCGCCACCCGCTGTGCCTACTCGGGGACGGAGGCACCGGGAAGACATCTGCGGCGGTTGCGGTTCTGTGCCACCTGCTGCAGGAGAAGAAGAAGAAGGAGTATGCAGGCGGGGTGGCCCCACAGAGAAAGAAGCCCGTGTTCCCTGTCTTTGTGGCGCTGCCGGCGATTGGCGTGGATGCCATCACAACACCCGGCGGGATCGACGAGTTCATCCGGAAGTCGTTCGGGCTGGAGGAGGCTGCGTTGGAGCACCTGAGCAGTGCGTACGACGTTGTGGTGATCCTGGACTCGCTTGACGAGGTGGGGCTGACGCAGGAGCATTTGAGCGGGGCGTACAAGGCCAGTGGCGGGGAAGGGGTGCTGCGGCTCCACCCGTGGTGTGCGAAGCAGTGCAGCGTGATCGTGACGACGCGTGGCGAGTACCTGAAGGGCGTGGATCACACGCCGTCGCAGGTGTGTGGCGACAACACGAGGGCGCTGTACATGCAGCCGTTTTCGCAGGCAGATGCGGTGATGTACATTAACAAAGTGCGTGCGGCACAGGTTGCGAAGGCGGAGCAGCAGCGGGTGGACGCGTGCTTCACTGCGGACGAGCAGCGGCAGCTGGACGTCACGGTGCGCGACACATGCAGTGCAGCTGATACGACGGTGCCGCACAGCGACCAAGGTCTGGTGGTGGAGATTGTGGAGCAGGTGTGGGTGCTGGCTGGTGGCGACACCGACAACGCCAGCATGGCCACACCGGCAAAGGCCGGAACTCGTGTCGAGGGTGCTTCTGCCCCCGATAGTGCGTCCGCAGTGATTCCAGGAGATCACGGGTGCATACAGGCAGCAGCTGATACTGTGATGCTAGCGCTGGAAGGCAGAGGCGGCACACAGGGTGCTGCAGGGCCATCGGTGCTGCTGCGTGACGTGCTCGTGACGCTGTCGCAGCAGCCGGGGTTCTTGGAGTGGCGGAAGGCGGGGCTGCAGCATGCGGGCAGGAGCACCACACTGCTGGAGCAGCTGGCGGCGGAGCCAGTTCCTCCACACACAGTCGCAGACGCTGAGGTGGCGGTGCTGTCGCAGCTGCGCAACCCGTTCCTGCTTCACATGGCGTGTTACGCACAGCTCGATCTGTCATCATCAAGCAGCACACAGGGGCAGCAGTCCCTGAGTGATGTGGCGGTTTACGAGGCGTACCTGCAGAAGCACGTCGAGGTGGGATTGCGTCAGGCGGCGGCTGCATCAGCACGCGTGGAGGAGGTGCTGCAGGCGGGCGAACTGATTGCCTGCGCGATGCTGGAGGCACAGACCTGGCAAGGAGTGCTGGGCACAGAGCGGGCGCGCCTGTTGAAGGAGGACAACGTGCGCAAGGCGGAGGCGGATGAGCCATTCCGACTGCTGCCGTTCCGTGTGGAGAGCTTCGAGGATGAAAACAGCGCGTTTACATTCCGCCACAAGACGCTTGGGGAGTTCCTTGTTGCGCGGCGCCTGGCACGCGAGCGTGTGGCCGACACGCTCGGGTCGAAAGTGCGCAGGGCCTTCAGCAAAGATGCCCCGAACGTGCTGCAGTACTTTGCGGACACAGTGCTCGCACGTGGAGTCGAGGCGCGCGACACGAAGGTGTCAGACGACCTGCTGCCGCTGGTGCTGTCGAGCCGTGGTGCTGGTGCCTGTGACTCGGATTCGCTTCTGGCTGCTTCCAATGCCATGGCACTCGCCGCACGCACCCGTTACGTCTTCCACTGCGATCTCACGGGTGTGCTTGTGCAGGACAGCGACCTGCGCCACGTACGTTTCCTTCGGAGTGCGCTGACGGGGAGCCGCTTCCACAACTGCTGGCTGGAGCACGCAATATTCTCCGACGCCGATCTCACACGCTCCAACTGGGAGGGCTCCTCCTTCGGTGCCCCTCTCCCGCCTCTGTTGGGCCACACATCCTCTGTGCGTACCGTCAGTGTCACACCAGACGGATCGAAGATCATCTCAGGATCTCGCGACAGGAGCGTTCGTGTCTGGGATGCATCAACAGGGGAGCAGTTGCACAAGCTTGAAGGCCACACCGACTCTGTTGACACCGTCGCCGTCACACCAGACGGATCGAAGATCCTCTCAGGATCTTGGGACAACAGCGTTCGTGTCTGGGATGTATCAACAGGGGAGCAGTTGCACAAGCTTGAAGGCCACACCTCTGCTGTTTACACCGTCGCCGTCACACCAGACGGATCGAAGATTATCTCAGGATCTGCGGACAACAGTGTTCGTGTCTGGGATGTATCAACAGGGGAGCAGTTGCACAAGCTTGAAGGCCACACCAACTCTGTTAACACTGTCGCCGTCACACCAGACGGATCGAAGATCATCTCAGGATCTAATGACAACAGCGTTCGTGTCTGGGATGTATCAACAGGGGAGCAGTTGCACAAGCTTGAAGGCCACACCTCCGCTGTTTACACCGTCGCCGTCACACCAGACGGATTGAAGATTATCTCAGGATCTGAGGACAACAGTGTTCGTGTCTGGGATGCGTCAACAGGGGAGGAGTTGCACAAGCTTGAAGGCCACACCTCCTGTGTTTACACCGTCGCCGTCACACCAGACGGATCGAAGATTATCTCGGGATCTGGTGACAACAGTGTTCGTGTCTGGGATGTATCAGCAGGGGAGCAGTTGCACAAGCTTGAAGGCCACACCTCCTGTGTTTACACCGTCGCCGTCACACCTGACGGATCGAAGATTATCTCAGGATCTCGCGACAGCAGCGTTCGTGTCTGGGATGTATCAACAGGGGAGCAGTTGCACAAGCTTGAAGGCCACGCCTCCGCTGTTTACACCGTCGCCGTCACACCAGACGGCTCGAAGATCATCTCAGGATCTGACGACAACAGTGTTCGTGTCTGGGATGCATCAACAGGGGAGGAGTTGCACAAGCTTGAAGGCCACACCAACTCTGTTATCACTGTCGCCGTCACACCAGACGGCTCGAAGATCATCTCAGGATCTGACGACAACAGTGTTCGTGTCTGGGATGCATCAACAGGGGAGGAGTTGCACAAGCTTGAAGGCCACACCAACTCTGTTATCACTGTCGCCGTCACACCAGACGGATCGAAGATCATCTCAGGATCGGAGGACAACAGCGTTTGTGTCTGGGATGTATCAACAGGGGAGCAGTTGCACAAGCTTGAAGGCCACACCTCCGCTGTTTACACCGTCGCCGTCACACCAGACGGATCGAAGATCATCTCAGGAGCTCTCGAGAGCAGTGTTCGTGTCTGGGATTTATCAACAGGGGATCCGTTGCAGAAGCTGGAAGGCCACACCTCCTCTGTTTCCACCGTCGCCGTCACACCTGACGGATCGAAGATCATCTCAGGCTCTGCGGACAACAGCATTCGTGTCTGGGATGCACCAACAGGGGAGCAGTGGCAGATCCTTGAAGGGCACAACTCCTCTGTTAACACCGTCGCCGTCACCCCTGACCGATCGAAGATCATCTCGGGATCTGATGACAGCAGCGTTCGTGTCTGGGATGTATCAACAGGGGAGCAGTTGCACAAGCTTGAAGGCCACACCGACTCTGTTTACACCGTCGCCGTCACACCAGACGGATCGAAGATCCTCTTAGGATCTTGGGACAACAGCGTTCGTGTCTGGGATGTATCAACAGGGGAGCAGTTGCACAAGCTTGAAGGCCACACCTCTGCTGTTTACACCGTCGCCGTCACACCAGACGGATCGAAGATTATCTCAGGATCTGCGGACAACAGTGTTCGTGTCTGGGATGTATCAACAGGGGAGCAGTTGCACAAGCTTGAAGGCCACACCAACTCTGTTAACACTGTCGCCGTCACACCAGACGGATCGAAGATCATCTCAGGATCTAATGACAACAGCGTTCGTGTCTGGGATGTATCAACAGGGGAGCAGTTGCACAAGCTTGAAGGCCACACCTCCGCTGTTTACACCGTCGCCGTCACACCAGACGGATTGAAGATTATCTCAGGATCTGAGGACAACAGTGTTCGTGTCTGGGATGCGTCAACAGGGGAGGAGTTGCACAAGCTTGAAGGCCACACCTCCTGTGTTTACACCGTCGCCGTCACACCAGACGGATCGAAGATTATCTCGGGATCTGGTGACAACAGTGTTCGTGTCTGGGATGTATCAGCAGGGGAGCAGTTGCACAAGCTTGAAGGCCACACCTCCTGTGTTTACACCGTCGCCGTCACACCTGACGGATCGAAGATTATCTCAGGATCTCGCGACAGCAGCGTTCGTGTCTGGGATGTATCAACAGGGGAGCAGTTGCACAAGCTTGAAGGCCACGCCTCCGCTGTTTACACCGTCGCCGTCACACCAGACGGCTCGAAGATCATCTCAGGATCTGACGACAACAGTGTTCGTGTCTGGGATGCATCAACAGGGGAGGAGTTGCACAAGCTTGAAGGCCACACCAACTCTGTTATCACTGTCGCCGTCACACCAGACGGATCGAAGATCATCTCAGGATCGGAGGACAACAGCGTTTGTGTCTGGGATGTATCAACAGGGGAGCAGTTGCACAAGCTTGAAGGCCACACCTCCGCTGTTTACACCGTCGCCGTCACACCAGACGGATCGAAGATCATCTCAGGAGCTCTCGAGAGCAGTGTTCGTGTCTGGGATTTATCAACAGGGGATCCGTTGCAGAAGCTGGAAGGCCACACCTCCTCTGTTTCCACCGTCGCCGTCACACCTGACGGATCGAAGATCATCTCAGGCTCTGCGGACAACAGCATTCGTGTCTGGGATGCACCAACAGGGGAGCAGTGGCAGATCCTTGAAGGGCACAACTCCTCTGTTAACACCGTCGCCGTCACCCCTGACCGATCGAAGATCATCTCGGGATCTGATGACAGCAGCGTTCGTGTCTGGGATGTATCAACAGGGGAGCAGTTGCACAAGCTTGAAGGCCACACCGACTCTGTTTACACCGTCGCCGTCACACCAGACGGATCGAAGATCATCTCAGGATCTCGCGACAACAGCGTTCGTGTCTGGGATGTATCAACAGGGGAGCAGTTGCACAAACTTCGTGGCCACACGGACTCTGTTGGCATCGTGACTGTCACGCCAGATGGCTCTAAGATTTTGTCGGGATCTCGCGACGCGGTGGTGCGAGTCTGGGATGTATCAACCGGCAAGGAGCTGCCCAGCTTCGACACCTCCACCTCTTCTGTACGCAGCTTGCCCGTGCCAGCCTGCGGGTCCATGATTGTTGCTGTTTGTGACGACAACATCATCCACATCTGTGCTGCATCCTGGCGTCTGCGGTATCTGATCGGCACTGGGCCCGTCATACCTGTGCCTGCCCACTGTACAGGGGTCAACACTGTGACGCCACCCGTTGTGTGCCGCTTGCTTGGTGGCGATGCCACTCTTGGGGGCACCCACTGAGCGGTTCACATCTACATACACACAGCCTGTTCGGAACACGGCTTGCGTGGGGGAAGTGGGGCCGTCGCCTCTGGGAGGGCTTTACACGGGTGGTAGAGGGGCAGTTGCAGGGGCTATTGAGGAGCCGCGTGCTCTGGTGTGTTGTACAATACAGTCGCGCATAGTTTCCTGGTCCGACCCGACCAAGCCCCACCTTTCCAGGTGGGACTTCACGTGCCGGTATTCTTCCTTCTTGTTACAAACGCACCGTGCTCACGAAAAGCGTTCAGATCGAAAAACGTCGAAGCAGAGCAAGATTTTGTTCACCCACACTCCACGCCCCAACGTGACGAGAAGGTTGAGCAAACAAAACAAAAGACCCCCGGCATTCTTCCTTCTCCGATAATCTCTGTTACACTTGTACACCACCTGGCCCAACGAACCCGCCGGAATGCGTGTTCGGAGGACATGTTGTGAGCGGTGCTTTAGGTTTCCGCGATGCCATCAGGCACAGACCCCAGCAGGCAGCCAAGAGTGAAGGCAGTCACGCGTCAAGCAGCAGAACTCCTCTTCCCTGCATCCCAGAAGGAGGGCCACACGATGCCCGACAGAGACACACAGCCCTGCTGCCCCTGCCAGCATGCCACACCCCAGCAGGCCCTACACGGGAGGTGGGAGGCACGTCTTGTGTTGCCACAACACTGATTCAACACACATCAGCACGACCAACCCAGACAGCACACACCACCACCACCACCACCACCAACAGCAATCAGGCAAATCACGGTCGTCCCACCCCGCCCCACGCCACCCAGCACGATGCAAGCCAGGAGCCTCTGGGCGGTTCTCAGCTGTGCCGCCCTCGTGGGGCAGGCACGGGGGGACGCCAACCTGGGCTGTGGCGCGCTGACGTACTGCACCGTGAGGGTCAGCTCGTCGGAGAAGGTGGAGAAGGTTGTGACACAGCCCGGGGGCCCATACATCGCGTCGGTGCTGCCCGACTCGCAGCGGGTGCGGGTGCGTGACACGCGGGACGGCAGCGTCCTCCGCACGTTTGCGGTGGATTCGACGGTGGAGGACATCGCGCTGTCTGCTGGGGGAGTGCTGGCCGCAAGCCGGGTCACCGGGGCGGTGCTGGTCGGCGGGATTTCGGAAACGGAGCTCACCGAGACGTTCAACCCGGCCTTCCCCAGCGTGCTCGCCTTCTCGGCGGACGGGATGCTGATTGCTGCGGGGCACTCCTCCATGGGCCCTGCCGCCACGGTGACGGTGTGGCATCCCAACGGGACGGCTGTGACGACGCTGCTCATGGGGGTCGTCGGTGCGGTGGACACGGTGGCCTGGTCGCCCGACGGGAAGTACCTCGCTGCGGCAAACAGCCTCGCCAACACCGTCTGCGTGTGGCGTGTCGGGGGCGCGTGGGACCGCACCACGGCGGTGTACACCCGTGCTGCGGGTGTGAAGTTCAGCGCCGACAGCGCGGTGCTGCTGGTCAGCAGCAGCCTCACGGTGGATGTGGTGGCCTTCAGCGTGACGGGCCTCGCCTCCACGCCCGCACCGCTCGTCGCGAAGGGTTCGGCGATGGCTGCCGTGGCCTGGTCGCCCAGCGGGGCGCGTGTCGCGACTGCCGACACCGCAGACAACACTGTGTCGGTGTGGCTGGGTGCAGGTGCAGGCGGTTCCGCGACGGAGCCCACCCTGGCCCTGGTGGGGCACGACACCCCCGTGACGTCGATCGTCTTCCTGGGGGACTCGTCCCTCACCTCCTGCAGCAGCGACAGCGTGTGCATCTCGTGGAGCGTGCCGCCGCTCCCCACCCCCGCGCCTGTGTGCCGCCCTGCGGACACGGTGGTGGTGCCCTGCGACCTGCCGGGCTGCAAGGTGCACATCCGGCACGCCGAGGCCGTGCGCTCCGTCGCTGTGTCGCCCGACGGCACCGCCATCGCCGTGGGCGGTGCCAGCGGCACCACACGGGTTTTCGACGCTGCGACAGGCGCCCGCACCGGTGACGTCGCCTGTGCCGGCTTCCCGGGCTACGACGTGGCGTTCTCTCCGGACGGGAAGCGCATCGCGGTGGGTGGCGGTGCCGGGCAGGTCGCGGTGTGCGACGCGGCGTCAGACGCCCTGCTCCTGTCCCTGCCGGCACAGTCGAGCCTCCCCGTGCAGCGCGTCTCCTTCTCCCCCGACGGGAAGTGGCTCATCAGCGCTGGGAGCGACGAGCAGCTGCGGCGGTTTGGCAGCGACGGGGCGGCGGTGCTTGTCGCACCGGGGCACTCCCGCGACGCCGCCTTCTCGCCGGACGGGGCCACGGTGGCCAACGTCGGGACCAGCGTGAACTCGCGCATCGAGATGTGGGGTGTCGAGAGCGGGCTGCTCCAGGCCCAGCTCCCGCAGGTTCTGGGGGACGTGAAGTCCCTCGCCTTCTCCCCCGACGGCACCGAGCTGCTCTGCGCCTACACCGACGGGCGCGTCTCGGTGTGGCGTGTGGAGACAAGCGGCGCCCCCAAGGACCCCCAGCCGAAGTTCACCGTGCGCATCCCCACCCCGCCGCTCTTCGACGCCGTCTTCTCCCCGGACGGCACCCGCATCGCAGCCGCCGGCCTCCAGTCGTCTGTGTTGCTCAGCGCCGCGACAGGCGACGTGGTCGACGTCTTCACGGGGCACAGCCTCGCTGTCTCCCGTGTCGCCTTCTCCCCCGACTCCTCCAGCCTCGTCACCGTCGGTGGGGAGGGCTCGCTCTTTGTCTGGAGCCTCTGAGTGCCTCTGAGTGTCAGTGTAGGTATTGGTGTTGGTGTGGTGTGGTGTGGTGTGGGTTCACCTATCCCTGCGGTGGGGTGAGAGGTGGGGCGGGGCTGCAGCCTCGCTTTGCCGCCAACTTTCTCCCCCCCATTTCAAAGAAATATCCACCCCCCCATCCCACCCTTCCTGTGTCTCCAGGACCACCCGTCCTCCGGGCTCCCCACCAACCGCCTCCATGCAACCCCGCTATGTTGTTTCTTCTCTCGATCTATTTTCTTCTTTCGTTTTTATCGCTTCAACTCTTGCCGCGCCTATCGCTGCCCGTTGTGTCTGGAAGAAGTGAACGCCGCGTTCATCCTTTTGCATGCCCTCCATCCCGTCACCACTCTGCCCCCGATCCATGCGCTGCGCAGCGAGGGAAATTTTCGATCGACGGGTGTGTGTGTGTGTGGGGCTCTGGGTTGGTCCCGGGTTGTAATCCCGGCACATGCACGGCGCTGAAGTAAATTACATTACAAGTGGTTTTACATGTAAAATTACAAGTGAAAAATGGTTACAAGTGCCACTTGTAAAATTACAAGTACCACATGTAAAATTACAAGTGCCACTTGTAACTTTTACAAGTGGTACTTGTAATTTTACATGTAAATGACATGTGCCACTTGTCATCTCCGCGGTTTCCTTCATACTCTACACTGTGATGGGGGGTTTTTTGGCAAGCGGAGTGGCAAGGAGGGGGGAGAAATGACCAGCAAACGGTGGGAGTGCAATGCAACAGCTGTCGAGATCGGATCGAGTGGACTGATTGTATTTTGTGCCGACGACGAGTCTCATTTTTTCAGACTGCAGGGTGTTCGTCCGACATGTGCATATCCCTCAGTTCTTGTGAAGCAAACTCCTGCAGACACACAGGGCAGGTCGTGATGTCCAGCTCATCCTGGTGGACGTAGAGGGCGTGTTGGCTAAGTCCACTTCTGAACACCGTTTTCTCACACAAGGGGCAAGACACTCGACATTTACACTGCGCCCTCGGCCGGTGCTGTCCGTCGTAGTGGGCGTAGAGCCCGTAAACCCGCGTGAAGCTCTTGTCAGGGCAAACAACGCAGCTATACGCTTCTGTGGCGGATGTCTCGTCGCCATCATCATCATCATCATCACCAGCCTCGCCGCTATTGCCGTCACTCGCAAGGTTGCCGCCATCACCAGCCTCCTCCCCGTCGGTGGTTCCTTGTGCAGGGGGCGTCACCTCCGTCACCTCCCAGGGTTCTTCGTCACAGATGCAAACCAGGAAAACATCGCCGTTGTTGCCGGGTTCTGCCTGAAATGTTTGTCCGTGACCATCTCTGCGGCGCACATGTGACCCGAGGCCAAGTTTGTCCAAGCGGACCACCAATTGACGAGCAGCCTTGAGCCACGTATCATTGTGAGTGATCACACACCTGCACAGGCGCATGGAATCGTAAGATAATATTTGGGGCCGCTCGCCGATGGTAGGAGTCAGTGGAGGCACTTTGCGCACGGTATTTTATCCGTCAAGTGTTTCTGTTTCAGTTCATAGATCTGCAGATCACGCTCCATCGTCTGCGGGGATCCCCCACGTGTCCACCTCTTGCGCTCACCGTTGCCCTGTTCGAAGAGCTCGTCGGAGACGGTGACCCTGTGCGCATCCTGCTCATCAAACCAGTGTTCGAGAGAATGAGCATATGCCGAGCGAGTGATCCCGGGATTTGCCCACTCCAACAAGAAAATCAGCACATGATAGCTGATCACAGCGAATAGAAACTCTTTGCGGCAGGAACCTGTTGAGAAGTATCGCACTGGTATGTCTTGGTAGCGGAAGAAGATCAGTGATTGCATTGCGCAGCACAATGTCCGCTGATTCCCCACGGTGATGGCCTTCAAAGCAGCGAGTATCTCTCTTGCGTGCTTCCCAGTGAAATTTTTGCCCACTTTTCCAAGGATGGTTTCCTCCACCACTTTTGATCCCGGCAGCGTACGTAGAATGAGGCGCATGACACCTTTCGTGTCGTGAAGGGGGGGGCGTCACGGTGTAGACAGGATTCGAGAATTTTGAAGCGATGCTACAAGTGAATCCTGCGGCATCCATCTCTTGGATACTACAGCGGTGGCAGTCATGCAGGTACTCCAAACGCTCGTCGATTCCTGTAAGGCAGAAGGCAGAACGATGCCCTGTCCCACCTACACCTTTGAAGAGTGACCACAACTCTAAGTGGTCACCCCCAAGCCGGAACTGGGTGATGGAAAAGGAGCAAGGCCCCTTCGTGAAGATCCCCTTCTGAACTGCCACAATCTGCCCCAAGGCATGGAGCATCCACCATTCGTAGAACAGGGGCTTGTGGCGGTCACACACTGTCAGAAAGCGGGACGCGGTGATCCCGTCCGTCAATGCGATTGCCAGTCGCTGCCTGCTCTTTCCTTAAAGGCTACCGGGTGTGTAGCCATCACCCGTGACCATGACTGTTGGTGGGGGGCGACCCGAGCGGATGGGGAAAGCCCTCAGCAGAAACTCGAGGCCCCCGCATGTTCCCTAGCAGAGAGGGCGTCATCAGCCGGAGGGGAGCTTCATGCTTTACGAGGAGGGGGTATGAAAGCCCCATCGAGATCCCTGTCTCTCTGCGAACGAGTGAGCCCAGCCGTTCACAGTCGCGCAGAGACATGCCCAACTCTGCCCTGTGTTGTCGAATGATTTCACCGATTTCTGCTTGAATCCACAAAATGCGGAGGCGGCACAACGAGCGAGCCGCTGTATTCACCTGGCTCACACTGGTCCGAAGGACGGTCCCTGTAGAAGGTGTAGTCGACCTGCACCCCTTCCAGCGTCGCCGTCACCAGCTTGGCGAAGCCATTCTCGACGATGACGCTATAGTAGCGCCCGGTCTCCTGGTCGTGCACGCCCACAACGATGTGCTGCATCGCCCGCCACCGCCGCCACTGCCTTATTCTTCGGACGCGTCTCGGATGTGGAGGCTTGTGCCGATGCCTTGTACATCTTGACCATATCCATGCTGTCCAGGTCCTCCACCACCAGCTTGAGGCGCGCGAAACCCTCCGACTTCTTCTGCGTTGGCGTGGGGAAGGGCTTCAGCGCGATGCCGTGGATGGCCATCTCACGGTTTCCTTCGATCCGAACCGTGTACAGGTCGCCGGAAACATCCTTCAGCGACTTGTAGGAAGCCAGTGCATCGTATTTGTGTTTCAGCACCTTTGTTATCACTCCACTCTTGGGGGGGATGGTGGTCACCAGCACCTTCTGCAGCATCTCCTTCAACACCGAGTGTTTAAACACCTCCCCCGTCTTCCTGGTGGTGTACAGGGCCACAAAGTCCTCCACAAGCTGCTGCAGCTGGCTTTCATGCCGCTCATCCTCCTTCCCCAGATCTCCGCTCTTCGTCCGCTTGCTGTTGCGCGTCGGTGTTGTGGTTGCCGTTCTCTTGCTCATGTTGGAGGTGCAAAGGTCCTTTTGTAAGTGAGGGTGTGTGTGTGCAGCAGGGCATGTGCTGGTCTGGGGTCGCGGGGGATAAACAAATGGAACAACACAGCTCGCCAGTGTTAAGGAAAGCTCGTAAATGACAAGTGGCACATGTCATTTACATGTAATTTTACATGTACCACTTGTAAAATTTACAAGTGGCACATGTAATTTTACAAGTGCCACTTGTAAATTTACATGTAAAAAATTTTACATGTAAACCACTTGTAAAACCACTTGTAACAGTGGTTACTTCAGCGCCGTGTGCTGGTTTCCGCCCCCCCCCCCCCCAGCCCCTACTCCCAGCACGGTGGGATCTTGTAAATTTTACATGTATAACTACAAGTATAATACATGTATTATACATGTATAATACATGCATGTCAACTATTATACATGTATAATACATGTATATGCCTGAAATATACATGTAAAATACATGTATATCAAGTAAAAATACATGTATAATACTTGCATGTCAACTATTATACATGTATTTTTACTTGATATACATGTATTTTACATGTATATTTCAGGCATATACATGTATTATACATGTATAATAGTTGACATGCAAGTATTATACATGTATAATACATGTATATACTTGTAGTTATACATGTAAAATTTACAAGATCCCACCGTGCACCACCCTCCTCTAGTCACTCCCAAGCCGCAAGCTGTCACAGGGCGTGTCGCGCGCTGTGCTGAAACCAGAGCACTTTCATCTCGGACACATGTGTGGTATCACTCTGTGCTGAAAGCTGTGCCAGTGTGTGGCCCGTGTTTTTGCTAGGGGACCAACCCCCCCCCGCTAACATTCTCCGCACTTAGTGTGGGAGTTGGGGGTGGGGGAGCAGCCCCGGCAGAAAAGCAGAAATAACTATTTATCCCTTTCTGTCCGGGAAGCCACTACAGTGGCTTTGCACTTTGCTTACGCAAGTAAATAATTATGCACTTCGAATTTTTCAGGATTTTTTTGTATGGTAAAATGGGGGAGCTCAATCCTTTCAAATGCAGCAAGGGTTCATGGGAAAGGTGGAGATCCGTCCAACGTACTGCCGGAGGACAATTGCACCCTCAGGTGAGATTTTCGGGTTTGGGTAGTCCCTCATGGCCCCTATTTACGAGTCAACCATATCAGGTGTTCTTGTGCCCCATTTCGCTCGACTCCCCCGATCGTGGAAAGCTCTGGAGTTATTCTCCGCAAAAACACATCGATATGCAGACCCACAGAACACATTTCGACCCATCACAGGCGCGAGAGCTGGGGGGGCTGGGTGGGTATCAGAGGGTCTTGGGCAGGTATGGCCACGACAGTGGCTTTCACTTTGCCTATGCAGGCAAAGTTATTTGAATTTCGAATTTTTCAAGATTTCTTTTTATGGTGGAAACAGGGTGGACGAATCTTTCAAATGCAACAAGAGTTGGTCGGAAAAGCGAAACTCTGACCAACTTGGCTCTGTAACAAAATTGCATCACAAGGTGGAATTTTCGGTGATTTTGCCCTTGAAACCGCCTCCTGAACCTGCGTGGGAGGTATCGAGCTTTCCCGAGCATCTTTTTGCCCGATTCCTTCGATAAGGGAAAGGTTTCCGACAGATGTCATCTGGGAAATCAGTTTTCAGACCTCTGCATCTCGAATATCCGCCCCAACGGGCTGTGCCGATGCACCACCCGATTTCGGCCTCCAGCCACCCATCAGTGAAATATGGTGGAATTCTCTGATGGAGATTTGATGCCGTCAGTCACCGGGCGAGACATCCTCCATGGCCCCAGAGGGGCAGGGAAGGGTGTTCAACCTCGATCCAGGTGCCCAACGGGCTAACGGGGTCGCTGGGGTGGCTCACAGTCAGGTCCCTCAGAACAGGTGTTTTTGCACCTGTTGATTTATTTGCCTTGTGCAAACCACTGCCTTCCCAAGTAAATTGTCTTCCGCTCCACCTTTTTCAACATTTTTTTTTATCGGGAACTGCGCTGGAGCAGAACTGTTCGAGAACGCCATAGAACCCGGATTTTTTGGTAAAACACACCCCGTGTGGTAGAGAAAATACGGCAAGAGTCTCGGTGGGTCGGAAGAGCAGATGGTTCCCGCAACAGCTCCCGGGGAGCGGCGGGTATTTCGCATAGGATGCCGGATGTGTGAACACGTTTGTGCGGTTTGCCCTGTGTTGTGTGAACATATGTGTATGTGTGTGTGTATGCTCCACCCAACCCGACACATTTTCTGTACTTCAGACAGGTAAGGTCACTCGACACGCGGGGGGGGGGTTTTTTGTGTGTGTTTTTTCTGCCAGCCGACATCACTAGCGCCAGCGAGAAAAAAAAAACGCGTGACGAGTGACGGGTTGAGGTGGAAGCGATCAATGCAAAAATCATCTGAAAGGAAGACTCGAGAGACTGCTGCTGTATTTTGGGCGGTCACACACCGCCCTGAATTTTTTTCTGGATTTTTTGCACCTCGATTTTTGGTTTCTCGGGCGAGGCCCACATGAGAAATTTTTTTTCGGGAAAAAAACCGGAACAATGCAACGTTCTGCGCAAACGCAGTTCCCGATAAAAAAAATGTTGAAAAAGGTGGAGTGGAAGACAATTTACTTGGGAAGGCGAATTTTCCCAAAAATCGAAAAAATACCCCCCGGACAGAAAGGGTTATTACAGGGAAATACGCGTACTAGACGTCCTTCTGTCGATATCTTACTTGGCGCTATGGAAACACAAAAATGGAACGAAGAAAAATGTTTTGTTGACCGCTTCCACCACTCCTCTGCACAAATCTCACGACCGGCTATTGTGTGTTTGTGTTGTCTGAAGTACAGAAGGTGTGGTGGAGCACGAAGAAAGGGAAACATGACAGAGGTGATGACGCCAGTCCTTTCTAGTATCGTATTTCCTCCTATACACAATGCTGCGCTGTGTTTTGGATGGTATAAATACGCGTACTAGACGTCCTTCTGTCGATATCTTACTTGGCGCTATGGAAACACAAAAATGGAACGAAGAAAAATGTTTTGTTGACCGCTTCCACCCAGGACCCTCAGGGACGCGAAGCGCTTAATTTTAGGAAGAGAGGGTACGGCTGTTGTAGTCACTGTCCTTCGCGTGAGGAGTCGGCTCGCTGTGCGGCCATGGGCGCCCCCGCGATGGGGGCGCCGGATCCTTCACATCTCAGGCTTTCGTACCTGTCGAGGGTATTGCTGCGGTCGAAGACGGTGTCCTGCTAGACGCCGGCCTCGAAGTAGCGCAAACGCCATGTGCTTCTGGGGCTCTGTGCCCGCGGGTGTCGGTCAGATCCGCGCTGTAGATAAGGGCTTGGACTCGGTCGTTGAACCTTCGTATGTCGAGAACCCTGCTGACGCTGTGGTCTGCGTCGTCTGTCGCCTGATGAGCGTGCCCACTTGGTGCGGACCGGAAAAACGGTGGTGAGGTCGAGCTCGAAGCCTAGCGCTGGAAACCGTTGCGTCGACCCGGTGACTGGTGGCGCCCCATGAAGCTGGTGAAGGTGGCCAGTGCTTGCCGGGACATGATGAAGTTGATAATCCGATGTGCTGCCCTTTCGGCGCGATAGGGCCGTCCCATACACCTGTACCGAAGTCAGGCGCGACGACCCAGTCGTTGTCGAGGATGTGACGTATGGGTACATGCACCTTGGGAGTCGCATCTCAGGACTACCATGATATATTTTTGCCTTCGGGCGTCGTTCGATAAAACCCCCATCCGCCGCCGTTCGTTCCTCTTGTTAACCCGTGGAGGCTCGCAGTTCTTCAGGGTCGGCTTTCACCAACACGGTCAACACCTTAACCTCCTCCCGTCGGTACGGGGAGGGGTGTCGGTGAGATGACGCCCGGCGCCTCGAGAAAAAACTCCGGCGGTTGGGGAGGCCCTCTTTTCGGGGAAGATGGGGAGCTTACGTATCTGTGTTCGCGATGGGGTCGGTCACTCTCCGATTTTTGAGCTGCGCATCGGGCTGGACGTAACAGGTCGTGTCTTCTTTCACCTCTGCGGGTTTCGGCCTCCGCGGTGGGTGCGCTGCGGATTGTCCCGGAAATTTTCGACTCAGCACCCATAACGGGAACAAAATGTCCAGTCCCTTGTCGCCCATGGCGCGGGGCCGCTGTGGGTTGTGTCAGTGTCCAATACGACGCGTGTTGTTCAGAAAACGCCCTCGACTGTCGTACTTCGGTTGGAAAACAGTCAATCTGTTGCGGTGCCGAAAAAACCGGCTTCGGTACATGATAGGGGAGTTTTGCAGCTTTGCTGTATGTTCACGTTCGTGTTGCTGACCCCTCGCCTTCGGATTCTCGTCATCAAGGTGATGAGCGCCTGAACGCTTCCTTGCTGCGTGCCGCGAGAGTAGTTCGGTAGCACATTGCGCCTCGCCAGGGGGGAGTGGGGTGAAAAACTCTCCATTGAACTCTCCATTTGTTCATCCTCAGTACCTGCGTGAACGTTTCCCACGTAAGAAGGGGTGACATCTGTTCTGTGGTTAGATATCGTCCAGGCGGGCGCGGCGGAGATCAACCGGACCGTGACCTGCCACAGTTGACACACGTTCGTATTGCTCGGTGCAGCGGCTTCTGTCGGACTCCAGCCAAATGGTGGCTTTCGCGTTGAGGCGCAGAACCACAAGAAGACCCTCGCAACCCTCACCCTGGGGGGCTGGACCGCCAGTGCCAGAAGGAAGAGGGAACGTGTCCCAACAAACTGTCTTGTCGACCTCGCCCGTTGTTTGTCAGGAGAGCTTGCCTCGACACGGCCTCCTTGAGGCCCCTGGTGAAATTCCCGTGGCTGAAGAAACCCGGTGTGCGGAACCGGCGATGTCCACATTGTATCGGCGGTGGAGAAAACCCGACGAGGTTTGCGGCGTGATGCAGTTGTGTGGAAATCCTGACCCGTTAGGGTTCCTTGGGTGTGCAACGCAGCGGAAAAGGCATTTTTGACGCATTGCCTCCCCATTTAGATCTCTGTGGATGCGCGTTGAGTGGCAGCAGGTCGAATGCAAAAAACGCCTGGTCTCGAGACCGGCACCTTGGAGATCATCCGCGGCGCTCCGATGCAGAGGTGAACTTCGGTGGGCTTGGCTCTTGGAGCCCTCGGTTCGGCTGCGCAGGAAGCGGCTACTTCTGCGGAAGGTTCCTCCCGGAGCTCACGGCTCAGCTGTAGAGTGGTACGGAGAGAACGCCCAGTTGTGTATGAGGTCTTCTGCTCATGGGGTTTGCCCTCGGGGCACAGGTCAGCTGCGGAATCGCAGAAGATGGCCGGTAGAACGGGGGTTCCTCTCATGCGATGAGCTCCAGATGAACTAATGACTAGTTGTGTGGGATGGTTACTCACAGCTCAGCTGTTGAGTCGCAAGGAACAGTCAGATGCGCGGATGTTCCTGGAACTCGGGCTCGGCTGTGGCGTCGAAGAAGAGCGGCTCGTGGAGGTCTTCACCTCCTGGAGCTCAGGAAACCCAAGTCTCTCCCGCTCGACTGTGGGGTCGCAGGGCGGACAGCTAGTGCCGGACAGGACTTCTTCTCCGACGAACAGCTTCTGGTGTTCATGGATCACGAGTGGTGAATGTTTGCGCGCGGGTGCTCCTGGTGAGCTCAGGGCCCGCTGTGGCGTCGCAGGCGCAGCAGCGAGTGGTGTAGAGGTCTTCATCTAATCACGATCAGCTCCGGGAGCACAGGGCTCACTGTGGAGTCGGGGAACGACCAGCTCATGATCTTCTCGTGCGGTCAGCTTCGGCCGCTGTGGAATTGCCGGCAATACAGCTGATGGTCTTCTCGTGTTCCGGGAGCTCAGGGCTCACTGTGGGACTTCAGGATTTTCGGGCCAGATGCAGGTCGTCAGCACCACCTGCTTCACCCCCTTCAGCGCCATCTCCTCGGGGGGCCGACACTGCAGGGAGGCAGGTCCACAGGTCGACGCGAAGGGCCACCGCACCCGAGTGGCCCACACCCTCCGGCCGCACCGCGACGTCCACGGTGCGCCCGAAGAAGTCGACACGCTTGTGAGAGCGACTTCCTCCGAGGCGACCGGTCCGCTGTTCACCCCAACCCGCACGGGTGTCAGGGGACGGTGAAGAGTGACTCGTGCATCCGCAGTGCAAAGTTAACCCCTGCTGCGGTGCAACGGCAGGTCACCGAAGGAGTCGCCGGTAGTGTTCACCTCATACCCGCCCCCTCCCGAGGGACTCGTGGGTTGTTCCCATTGTGGACACGGCTGGCGCGTTTCGTGGCATCAGGTGCCGCCTCTCCTGTATCGATGCCGATGCACGGATGTCTGTGAAACCACTCGGCTCAGTCTGTGAATCGCCTGTCCCGGGGACAACCCGCGCCCGCTGCACCCGGTTGAACCCCCTCGCGCTCTGCAGCACCTCAAACGCTGAATCCGGCATATGCGGCTGATACGACCGCCGGTTATCCACGCTATCACAGAGGGCGCTCGTCACCCCTGGGAGGCGAAGCCCAGCCCCCGAGGATCTCCTCCGCACTGTCCAGGTCTTGCTCCGCGAGGAACTCGCGATGCGGCGCACAGTGACGGTCGTCAGCTGCATCGCATCCTTCTCTGCGAGCATCTCTCTGGAGGAGCCGTGCTGGACCCAGAACCCTGCGAGACAGGTTGTCACCTCTCTGCGGGTCCGAATCGGAGGGGGCCCTGGGGGGTCGAGTCGCGAACGAACAGCTGATGATCTTCTCATGCTCCGGGAGTTCGAGGGCCCACTGTGGAGTCGCGAAGCGAACAGCCCATGGTCCTCTCATGCGGTCAGCTCCGGGGGCTCAGGGCTCACGTGAAGTCGCAGGTGAAACAGCTCGTGACATACTCATGCTCCGGGGGCTCGGGGGTCCACTGAGGAGTCGCGAAGCGAACAGCCCATGGTCCTCTCATGCGGTCAGATCCGGGAGGTCAGGGCTCACTGTGGCGAACAGGCGAACAGCTCGTGACATTCTCATGCTCCGGGAGCTCAGGGCTCACTGTGGAGTCGCAAAGCGAACAGCTCATGGTCGTCTCATGCGGTCAGCTCCGGGAGCTCAGGGCTCACTGTGGAGTCGCAGGCGAACAGCTCGTGATACTCTCATGCTCCGGGAGCTCAAGGCCCACTGTGGAGTCGCGAAGCGAACAGCTCATGGTCCTCTCCTGCGGTCAGATCCGGGAGCTCAGGGCTCACTGTGGAGTCGCAGGCGAACAGCTCGTGATACTCTCATGCTCCGGGAGCTCAAGGCCCACTGTGGAGTCGCGAAGCGAACAGCTCATGGTCCTCTCCTGCGGTCAGATCCGGGAGCTCAGGGCTCACTGTGGAGTCGCAGGCGAACAGCTCGTGATACTCTCATGCTCCGGGAGCTCAAGGCCCACTGTGGAGTCGCGAAGCGAACAGCTCATGGTCCTCTCCTGCGGTCAGATCCGGGAGCTCAGGGCTCACTGTGGAGTCGCGTAACGAGCAGCAAATGGTGCACGTCTTAATCTAATGCACATCAGCTCCTGGAGCTCAGGGCCCGCTGTGGAGTCGCAGGAAGAAACGGCTCGCGGTGCAGAGGTCTTCTTTTCCTGTGATGGGCTCCTAGGCTCAGGGCATACTAAAGAGGCACAAGGAACGGCTAGTGGTGTGTGCGGTTTTCCTGGAGCTCAGGGCTCGACTGTGAAGTCACGGAGAAAAAGCGCGGCTGGCGATGCAAAGGTCACCTGTGGAGTCACGAAAAAACAGCTGGTTGTGCTCTTGGAGCGCAAGACAGCTGCGGGGGCGCTTGTGTGGAAGTGCCTTTGTGATGGTTGCACCTGGAGCTCACGGCTCAGCTGTGGCAGCAATCAAGGAACAGGTGGCCAGGTCTATTTTGGTCAGAAAAATGTTTTGTTGACCGCTTCCACCACTCCTCTGCACAAATCTCACGACCGGCTATTGTGTGTTTGTGTTGTCTGAAGTACAGAAGGTGTGGTGGAGCACGAAGAAAGGGAAACATGACAGAGGTGATGACGCCAGTCCTTTCTAGTATCGTATTTCCTCCTATACACAATGCTGCGCTGTGTTTTGGATGGTATAAATAAAGTAACTCGTATTTCCCTGCAGGGGGTCCCAGCATGTCCCGAGACGGAAACGTATTATCCCGAGCGAAGCGAGGGAAAATACACCGTCGAGGGACTATGCTGGGGCCCCCCAGGGGAAAACGTTACTTTAGAGCCCTGTAATACGTAATTTTATTAACCAGCAGATGAAGTGCGAGGGTAGGTTTCTTGCAGGATCACCCTGTTTCGTGTCAAGGTACGATGCCAAAGGACGAGTACCAGGTGGTGTGACGATCTCACAGGAGGATGCAGGGCAGTTCGTGACCGGGAGGCCGTGTTGGCCCGGATGACATGGTGCAGTCGCGTTGTACATCATGGCCGTACTTCTGCTTTGCCACAGTGCATTTAGTCTGGGGTACTGCGATGTCGATGTTGAAGTTGACTTGGTGCTGCGACCCCGTTGAGTCTGGATAGAGAACCTCTGTCCTGTCGAGGCCGCACACCAGCCCACTCGACTACACAGCTGCACCAAGTTTTACCGAAGTTTAGATACCCCTGGGTTGGGAATCGGAAGGTATGAGTGTCGGCCGGTGGGATGTGACTTTGGGGTGTGGCTGAAACCCTCCAAAAAATGGCCGAAAATACTACGAGAAACACTTGGCCTCTATGCTGTGAGTGTTGCATTGGACGCTTCCACCTGTTGAACGGGCTCCACCTCTTGCACTTTGAAACCCCCCCCCCCCCATATTTTTTTTTGATTTGACAACTCCGGTTTGGTGTACCTCGATGAGCTTACCTTACCTTGTCGTCGGACACAACATATCATCGTTGTCCCAAACCCCGTAACCCACGTGAAGTGGATCATCTGAAGTGCAGAATGAGGTGGAGCAGGTGGAGCACGAAACATAAGTAAACCATAGCAAGAGAGGCCAGCAGCAGTCCCGAGTCCATCGCGTTCCTCGTAGCATTTCCCGTACCACACAGGTGTGTTATGTGCAAAATACTACGAGAAACACTTGGCCTCTATGCTGTGAGTGTTGCATTGGACGCTTCCACCCAGGACCCTTAGGACCCAAGGACTTAGGGACGCCGCGCGAACGGTCTACTATTGAAGTGATCAGGCTCCGTCGCCCATCGTATGCATCCCTCCGATGGTAATGTACCGCTTTCTACGTTGTCACGAGCACCTTGTACGGAAAACGATCGAACCTCACTCGCTGAGGGGATCCGCCTGCCTCGGCCGTGTGCCGCCGTCGTGTGGTCAGCCTCGTGATTCTTGGTGTGCCCTATCGACAACATGCCTGTCTCTCCAGTTGCCGCACCCGGCGAGAGAGTTGATGCGTCTCAACCCGGCGAAACTAAGGGGGCAAAGGTTGCACACAGCCCCGCCTGTGCTGCAACCACCCGCTCTTGGCTGACCCCCGACGTCTGGTGCGTTTCCCACTCCGGGTATTTGAATCCTCACCCTGTACCTCTTCGGGATCCTCCATCCCCTGGGGAACCCTTCCCCTCGAGGCTTCTTCACGTCTCCGACATATTGGTGTGTGCCCACATGACCCTTCTTCCTGACATCCTCGATGTCGTTTTGCACCCCGGGCGATGCACTGAGACGGCCGTATCCAGGTAGTCAGTGGCCATGCCCAGCCCCTCAGCGTGACAGTCCTCTGGTGCGCTCCCAGCACCACCACCGCGACGCTCGTGCATATTCAGCCACCATGACCCGGCAGCTCTCGCCTGGGGACAGGGCTCGGCGGATCGAGAAATCACAGTCTGAAACTCGCCTCCCAGCTCCTCCGCAGCAGTCTACTGTCCGGCCGTCTTAAACTCTCGCCCTTCGGGAGCCCGGCCAACACCCGGTGCTTTCCGGCGTGATCTCGATCGCTCTGTGGCTCTCTGTGTCCTCTCCGGTCTTCGCTGGCTGCGAGCGAGTTGCGGGGTGAAGCCCAACGCGCCTCTTCATGGCGCACTGGAGACGCTGCATGGAGTGCCCAGGGGTAGGTGTGAGAGGTGCCGGCCCTTCTGGGTGAAAGAGGGCGATCGCGCGCACTGTCGTCTCCTGAACTCCGCTCGAGCGGTGGACAACACGTTCCTGCGGCCCCCTTCCCACTGGGCTGATCCCCACTGTACCTGCCCCATCGCCCGCCTCGTAGACAGCGCATCAAACGGAGGCCCTGTGGCCCCACGTGGCGTCGATTCAGTGGTAACGCCCGGACTCAGTGTGGAGGGCGTATTTCCCGGTGCGTGAGGAAATTCGAGGCCCTGGAGGTGTGGGCATGCCAGAAGGATTCTCGGAGTCGCCTTCTTAATGAGAGAGGTGAGTCCCCGCGGACCGGAGCTTGTCGCACGCTGCAGTCGCTGTTCGGGCTTGTCGAGTAGGCTGCTGGGTACTCGGGAAGACTGGCTGACTGCCCCCCAACCTTGTGGAATGATCTCGGCCCGCTGCCATGGCTGCGGTTTCGGTGGACCCCCTCAGCGGCGGCACCGCTGACACAGGCGATGCGGACGCGTCTCTCAGTCGCTGCTTCTTTTGCTCCCCGAGCAGTGCAGCTTGGGAGAGCGTCTCGGCTGTGTTGGATACCTGATCTCTGTGTATGTCCCACGGCACCTCGCAGGTGTCCAGTCAGCAGCTCCCCTTCCCTGCATGGAACTGTGAGGTCGTACGTCTCAACACCGGGCCCCAGACGCCCGGAACTCCCCCTGACCCCTGTGAATAATGCAGGCTTGAATGTGTGTCCCCCGGCAGGGAGACTATGCTTCGACGGAGTATGCCCCGCTTGGGGCGTGTGCGGGCATCCGCTTGACGCCGGGGTGCGCGTAGTCGGCATTCGCGCAGATAAGCTGGGCACGACAGACGTGCCGGCTTCTCAGGGGCGTGTCCGGGGGCGTTGCATTGGTACACGAAAACTGTCGCCCTCGGAAAGCTCACGTCGCGTCACCGTGCTCGAGCTGGATCTGGCAGGCTGTGTGTGACAGGCCACCCTTCCGCCTTCAGGTGCCGTCGCTCGGGCAAAAAAGGTGTATTTCTCAATCAAGAGAGTATGCCCCTCACGATTGTGGCACGATTGTGTCTCCCCGGGTCAGGCTCGGTATTCCAGTCGAAAGCGTAAATGCTCCTCGGCACTGTGCTGGGCGGGGTTGTGTCTCGGTCAGGAGAGGAGGTGCCCCTCAGGCAAAATCCTGCGTCTCGCGGTCGGGAGTGAGTGCCCCTCGGCAGGAATGTGTCTCGGCCAGGTGTCCCTCAGGCAGGGAATGTAATGTCTCGGCCCGGTGTCCCTCGGGCATGAATGTGCGTCTTGGCCAGGTGCCCCTCAGGCAGGGTGCCCCGTAGGCGGAAGTGTATGTCGCGGCCAGATGCCCCTCAGGCAGGGTGCCCCGTAGGCGGAAATGTATGTCTTGACCAGGTGCCCCTCGGGCAGGGTGCCTCGTAGGCGGAAGTGTATGTCTTGGCCAGGTGCCCCTCGGGCAGGGTGCCTCGTAGGCGGAAGTGTATGTCTTGGCCAGGTGCCCCTCGGGCAGGGTGCCTCGTAGGCGGAAGTGTCTGTCTTGGCCAGGTGCCCCTCGGGCAGGGTGCCTCGTAGGCGGAAGTGTATGTCTTGGCCGGGTGCCCCTCGGGCAGGGTGCCTCGTAGGCGGAAGTGTATGTCTTGGCCAGGTGCCCCTCGGGCAGGGTGCCTCGTAGGCGGAAGTGTCTGTCTTGGCCAGGTGCCCCTCGGGCAGGGTGCCTCGTAGGCGGAAGTGTATGTCTTGGCCAGGTGCCCCTCGGGCAGGGTGCCTCGTAGGCAGAGGTGTCTGTCTTGGCCAGGTGCCCCTCGGGCAGGGTGCCCCGTAGGCGGAAGTGTGTGTCTTGACCAGGTGCCCCTCGGGCAGGGTGCCTCGTAGGCGGAAATGTATGTCTTGGCCAGGTGCTCCTCAGGCAGGGTGCCCCGCAAGCGTAAGCTGTAGGTATGTCGTGGCCAGGTGCCCCTCAGGCAGGTAATGTCTCGGCGAGATGCCCCTCGGGCAGGAAAAATGCGTCTCGGCTAGGTGCCCCTCAGGCAGAAGTGGGTGTCTCGGTCCGATGCTCCTCGGCAAGATCGTGTCTCGGTCAGGAAAGTAGGAGTTGGATATCACTGACGTCACTTTGCTGCATCAGTATCGACCCATTTATCAGCACCCGACTGTTGCTCTTGGTCCCGCCTTTGTCAGCGCCTCTGTGACGGAACCTCCAGCTGAAGTATGCGTTTGGAAACCTTGAGCGCGATCAAGCGTGAAGCAGGTTTTCGGCGAGGCGCGGTGATAGTCTCGATGGCTGATGGGAATGTCCTCAATCCGCTGCGGCCACGGGCGCAGCGCTGTCCCGCTGTCACGTTCATAAGCGGCGGAGGACCACCTTGAACACCACGGCGTCATCATCCCCATATTTTTGCGCCCCTCCTTCGTGCTGATCCCCCCGTGCACCTCGCCGTCATTTATTAGAACCAGTGCGTGGGGGTGTTGTTGTCCTCAACCGCGGCTTCGGCCCTCTTGAGACCTGACACGAGCATGGTGTGAGGGTCGTCTTCTCGGTCGGGATTTGGTGCCCCTCGGGCAAGATTGTGTATCTCTCGGTCGGGAGAGCGGGTGCCCCTCGGGCAAATTTTTTGTCTCGGTCAGGAGAACAGGTGCCCCTCGGGCGAGATGCTGCGTCTCTCGGTCGGGAGAGTGGGTGCCCCTCGGGCATAGTTTTGTCTCGGTCAGGATAACGGGTGCCCCTCGGGCAAAACTGCGTGTCTCTCGGTCGGGAGAGTGAGTGCCCCTCGGGCAGAATATTGTCTCGGTCAGGAGAACAGGTGCCCCTCGGGCGAGATGCTGCGTCTCTCGGTCGGGAGAGTGGATGCCCCTCGGGCAGAATATTGTCTCGGTCAGGAGAACAGGTGCCCCTCGGGCAAGACTGCGTGTCTCTCGGTCGGGAGAGTGGGTGCCCCTCGGGCAAAATTTTTGTCTCGGTCAGGAGAACAGGTGCCCCTCGGGCGAGATGCTGCGTCTCTCGGTCGGGAGAGTGGGTGCCCCTCGGGCAGAATATTGTCTCGGTCAGGAGAACAGGTGCCCCTCGGGCAAAACTGCGTGTCTCTCGGTCGGGAGAGTGAGTGCCCCTCGGGCAGAATATTGTCTCGGTCAGGAAACCAGGTGCCCCTCGGGCAAGACTGCGTGTCTCTCGGTCAGGAGAGTGGGTGCCCCTCGGGCAGGGTAGAATGCTGCGTCTCTCGGACGGTCAGATCGTGTGTCCCTCAGTCAGGAGAGGAGGTCTCGGTCGCTAAAAACGCGCCCCCTCGGGCAGAGTGGTTGTGTCATCGCTGTTGTGTCACACCAATTGCCTCTCGGGCGGTGTGTCTTTTTTGATTTGACAACTCCGGTTTGGTGTACCTCGATGAGCTTACCTTACCTTGTCGTCGGACACAACATATCATCGTTGTCCCAAACCCCGTAACCCACGTGAAGTGGATCATCTGAAGTGCAGAATGAGGTGGAGCAGGTGGAGCACGAAACATAAGTAAACCATAGCAAGAGAGGCCAGCAGCAGTCCCGAGTCCATCGCGTTCCTCGTAGCATTTCCCGTACCACACAGGTGTGTTATGTGCAAAATACTCTCAGCCCCTGAAATTCGGGCATTTTCTGTGCAGGGAAATACTCGCTACTTTATGTCCCTGTACTTTTTAGGTGGGATTTCGGGGGGACTGGAAATAAAGACTTTATCTCCCTCCCCGTTTTTGTGGGACAGGTTGGCTGCAATACGGTGATTCTCCTCGTATTTTCCACATTTCTTCCCGCAATAAAGTCTTTATCTACCCGTTTCTGCTATTTTCCTCACAAATAAACGGGGACTTTTTTTTTCACTGCGTGAAATATTTTACTTTATTGTCCCTGCCCGCCTGCAGAAACCTACCCGAGCACTTTATCTGCCGGTTAATAAAAAATGAGTACTGCGGCCGCCTTCTGCAGCCCTGATGGGCTGTGGGGATTCACAGAACCCCCCCCCTCCCCCCCGTGCCTGGCCTTCCTGCTTGCCGATCGTATCAGCAACACTGACAGGAAGCCCATGGGGGGGTGGGGAGGGGGCGTGGCGGAGTGATCGGGTTTGTGGGACAAAAGGTGATCGGATCACTTTTCTTGTTTTGTGACATCTGCTCTGTGGATTCCGAAATGGGCCCGCACACAGAAGGTTCCAGTGATGCTTATGCGCCTATTTTTGTTCTCTTTTTTACGAGCGTGGCGGGAGTGCAGCGAAATGCCACGAAAGTAACGAACTCGTACGACTGAAGCTTTTTCGGAGTGTCGCCCCTTCATGCCACGTTTTCGCAGGGCCTCAACACAAGCCTTGGGGACACGAGGTGTGCGCTCAACAAAATAGTGTTCCGGATCTGTTCTCCCACAGTTTCTGGACAGGGTGTCTCCCAGAAAGCGAAAGGAGTGCGATTTTCTCTCTCACACCCGCCACAAGTTTCCAACCCCCGTGTTCCTGCGTTCCGACGGAGCGCCAACTTTTGCTTGATCCCCTTCTCTCTTTTGAGATGAACCGTGGGTCTCCGCTTCGAAATTTTGCAGAAAGGTGAGATGCACGAGATCTCGCTCGGTGAGACCTACACTAAACGAAAAAGATTAACGTGTGTGTGTATGTGTGTGTCTCATGTCTCACACAGAACCCTTGACGCTTCCACGCCCACCTTCGCCTGAGGGTGGGTGAGTGAGTGGAAGTGAGCCCTGATAACGCGACGCTTTTCTCCCCACACGAGTGTCGAAGAAGAAGCACGCCGAACAAATACACTTCCAAAAAAGTACCGAGGGTTGTGTGCGGAGGGGTGAGGAGGGGTGGCTCGAGAGCTGGAGAGATATACTGCCAGCTACAACGGGCAGGTGGGGGGCATGCATGTGCGGTTGCTGCTGAACGGTGCTGTGGAATCTCAACGCAGCAAACAGCAGCCCCACGCCCCGCCCCAACCTGCCCCACGGGGTCACCCGACGGTGGCTGCTGCACCAAATGGAAAATCCCTCTCGCGAATCCCAGGTGAGGTGAAGACCGCACCGCAGCCTGTCCCCTGCAGGGTGAGAGGATGATGGGGCTAAGGGATGGAGCAGGACAGTAGTCCAGAGCCACAGCTCGCGCAACAACAACAGGCCTTGAAGAGGCTGTGCTGGGTGCAGCACGTCGCAGGATTTTCCCCCCATTTCTCCCACCCGGGTTTGCACAAGCAAATCATATTGCGCACACCCAGACCGGGAGCCGCTTATTTGTTCTGATGAGTTCGGCGTTAGCCAACACGACGGCAGCTCTCACCCGTGTCTCCTTTGATGGATCTTGCAATCACGCTCCTTTTTGGCGAGGTTGGGGTGGGGAGACCTCACCGTTCTGTTGTGCACTTCTAGCGTTGATAAAAGGCAAGGCGTTGTGTGTGCCTGTTGTGTGCTGTGCATCGCACGGCATCGAACACACGCAGAAGAAGTTTTTCACCTGCGCAAAGTGTGGTGTGTTGATTGCCAGGCGCAAGAGACTGCACCTTAGCACTTCCCCTATTGCTGCATCTCCCCGCCTGACAAGAATCGCACCTTCTGTTGGAGGAAAGGAAAACATGCAATGACAGTCGGCTCCTTCTTCTTGAGCGTCCGACCCGCGCAGTGTGTTTCTGCTCGTGCGCACAAACAAAACTGGGACTCTTTCGACGCCTTGCGCCATCGGTCTATATGGGGTTCCCCTCCCACCCCCACCCCCCCGAGAAGCTCCCTCGCACAGCTGCATGGACACACCGAAAACGTTGAGACACTCGAGTCCTTGTAGCTCCTCCCCACCCTTTCTCCCCTTACATTGACATTGAGGTTCCCACCCCCTTACACCCTCAGCCCCGATTGGACGTGCCGAGCATCCCTCGTGATGAGCGCGGCTCGCACCGCTTGCAACAAACAAAACGAAACAAAAAAAAGTGACCCAACGGGAAGATGAGAAACGATAAAAGAGGAAACAATGCAAGGAGGCGGCATTTGGCAACGCCGCCGTGGCGGCCCCTCTCTGCCCCCCTCACAGGAGGGGCTGCTTTGGGTTGGACCGCAAGGTTGCACAAACAGAACAAAAGAAACCCGGCAATCCTTTTTTGGTCCAAAAAAATATCCTTCTGAGAACCCCGAATCCGCTCGCCGAGAATCTACAGAGATGAGCACCGCACCGTTCGCAAAAATATCCCCTCCACGGGTTTTGTAGTCGTCAGTTGGGGTTTTGCGGGTCCCGACTGGTTGGAGCTGGCAAGACCCGATTGGCTTGCCGACCAGGTCAGTGGACCCGGTTGTAAACACGACAACAAACCGGTCGCCAACCTATTCCAACTTTCACCGCCCCACCCCACCCCACCCCCGGCCGTGATTTCTCCTGACTCTTGATCACAGATTTTGAACCTGGCCAAGCATCAGCATTTGCCTTTGAACTTATCCAACACCCACCCACCCACCCCCCCCTCACACCTAACCTGAGATCGTCGGGCGTTCGTTCCTCCGTCCTTTCCCCCCCTGTCCATCCCCTCTCTTCCCCAGGTCGCCCCCCCCCCCCCCCCCTAGGCATACTTGTCCCCCCATATGGGGAACCCCCTAAATCTGGGGGAAATATGGGGGGTCTCAAAACCCCGCCCCCATATGGGGAAAAAGGCTGAAAATATGGGGAAAACCCGGTAAAATATGGGGGAATATGGGGGAAATATGGGGCCCATATGGGGGATATGGGGGTATTCCTGCTGCAACGGGAGAACATCAAACCACTCAGGCACAGACACACACGAAGTGCGCGTCGAAACCGGCCTCATGCCTTGTTGGGGATCCTCCAGGAGTCCGATCCTGGGGAGGTGCGCGCTCGTTCAGGTGTGGCCAGGTCTGGCCCCCCCTGGAAGATCCCCCAGGTGGGTCGCACCGACCTCCTGTTTCTCTCCTGCGCCGATACAGCGGCAGCGGAGAGCAAACGCTTCCCGGTTTGGCGGGGCACCGCAGTGACAGCGGCAGCGGTGGTGGACACATACGCACAGACACACATAGCGCGTTCAGGGTTAACAGCTCCTCACAACACACACTCTTGTGTTTTTAAGTCCTCACTCTCACACTCGCTGTCCTCCTCCTCTGGTGTGTTTGCGATTGCGAACTGCCCCCTGAGGTCCTTAATTAGACAAGGGAATTCACAAGCAGTGCATTCTGGTGTCAGGCGCTTCCGCCGCTTTTGACCGCTCCGAGCGCCGAAAAGTCGGAGTCGACGCTCGTCACCAGGCAGCTTGACATGTTCAAGCTGCATCTGCCGGGTGGAATGAGACCTGTGAAGGCCAGTACAAGGACTGGCTGCAGGACGCAACTGTTCTGCCAGCAAAGACAGGACTACTGGACAGCATGCTCTGATGACCGCTACTCAGACTTGAAGAAAGTGGCGGTCGGCACTCTCACAGCACCTTTTGTGGTCTGACTCGAGCACTTCAGCCGGGCGTTTCCTCTCTGCAGAAAGCGACGAGGTGAGATGGCTCTGCAAGGTGCTAGACGTCCCCTGTCAGTGGCTGACTTCACACCCTGTGAAAAGCA
This sequence comes from Rhynchopus euleeides, assembly GCA_963210315.1. Lineage (NCBI taxonomy): Eukaryota > Euglenozoa > Diplonemea > Diplonemida > Diplonemidae > Rhynchopus > Rhynchopus euleeides. The sequence continues at coordinate 1,741,901 of OY723279.1, forward strand.
GAACGAAGAGAACTGTTTGCTGACTGCTTCCACCTGAGGAACCCCTGGGTTTTCCCCCATATATCCCCCATATGGGGGAAATATGGGGGAACAGGACTTGAAAAACCCCCCATATTCCCCCCATATTTTTCCCATATTTTTGGCCTTCCCCATATGGGGGTACAAGTATGCCTAGGGGGGGTCAAATGGGGGTGACAAACACGATTTTTCAAAAAACCGGCGCAGAGGCCCCAAAGCCCCCGTAAACCCTCCAAACCCCCCCAGATCGGTCCGGAAACCCATCGAACCCCACTTTTCCACCATTCCGGGCACCTCAGGTGCCCGAATTGGGGTACCTAAATTTTGTGCCACCGTTTGGTACCGGACAGTGCCACTGTGTGGGAGGTTGGAAAAGAAAATGCCCCAACACACCACATCTGAGGGTTGCAATGCATGTTGCTTGCCAACCACGTCATCCGGTGGGTGTCAGGCGCTATGTAGGTGGCATGAGCCAGGTCTTCGATGTGTTCTGGCTTGTATATGTACCTCCCTGCCTGCGGCACAGGCACTGCCTTTGTCCCCCACACCAGCCACAGAGAGCGTATTGTACTCGGTCCACGGTTGCTGATTCATTGTGATGCGTTGTATCCTCGAGTGAACGTCACACACTAGTGGCACCACCACCCGCCATCCGAGAGCTGTATTGACTTTGCGCCCTTCCGTTGCATTCACCTCGCCACGCATATTGCACCGTTCAGTACCAGTGCTCTTGGGCCAGGCAAAGTAGACCGCAGCAACTACCAATTCTGGCACAATGGGTACCACGACAGCGCACTTCGTGTGTTCCCGGAATGTACAGCTCGTGTTGCAACAGTCGTTGTCAACACATCCCGGTTGTGGAGCACTGCTGCACAGGAATCACACGACCATCTGGACTTGTTCCGTACCTACAGGCAGCCTCCCGGTGCATGGTGGCAGGGAGGTACATATACAAGCCAGAACTCATCGAAGACCTGGCTAATGCCACCTACATAGCGCCTGACACCCACCGGATGACGTGGTTGGCAAGCAACATGCATTGCAACCCTCAGATGTGGTGTGTTGGGGCATTTTCTTTTCCAACCTCCCACACAGTGGCACTGTCCGGTACCAAACGGTGGCACAAAATTTAGGTACCCCAATTCGGGCACCTGAGGTGCCCGGAATGGTGGAAAAGTGGGGTTCGATGGGTTTCCGGACCGATCTGGGGGGGTTTGGAGGGTTTACGGGGGCTTTGGGGCCTCTGCGCCGGTTTTTTGAAAAATCGTGTTTGTCCACGTAAAAGGGTGGCATTTGACCCCCCCTACCCCCCCCCCCCCCCCCCCCACACCACCTCCGGTGGCTGTGTCAACCTGGGCGAGGCGCGAGGTGTGCTTGACGGGTGTGCGGGTCCCGGTGGGACGCCTTTGCCTCTGTGTGTTGCACAACAAAATATCGCCTGAAAAATCTCATGTATCTTGGAGACTACTGAGGGGTGGAGAGGGGGGGGGGGTCCCACCCATGCAGAAGGTGCAGAAGATATGCCTGGTTAATACCCTGGCTCGGGCCACCCCCCGTGTGTTGGTTTTCATCGTTGAAGCACACACACAAAAAAACCCCCCCGCTTCCCCCCGGGAACAAACCGCCCTCGGGGGGGAAAATGGTTGTCTTTTGAGGCGCTCCGCTCCTTTGGGACAACACCGTTGTGCGCGTGTGTGCTCAACGTGTTTTTTTGGTGCTGTGTGGAAGCGGTCAACAGTGGAGGTCAACTAAACAACGGTTTCTTCTCTCTTTGAAGGCTTTCGTATTTCCCTGCAGCGAGTGAGTGAAAGCGCGGAAGTGGAACCGTGAAATCGTGGAAAGGGCGATCGGCAATTTCCCCCCCCCCCCCCTAGGGGGGGTCAAATGCCACCCTTTTACGTGGACAAACACGATTTTTCAAAAAACCGGCGCAGAGGCCCCAAAGCCCCCGTAAACCCTCCAAACCCCCCCAGATCGGTCCGGAAACCCATCGAACCCCACTTTTCCACCATTCCGGGCACCTCAGGTGCCCGAATTGGGGTACCTAAATTTTGTGCCACCGTTTGGTACCGGACAGTGCCACTGTGTGGGAGGTTGGAAAAGAAAATGCCCCAACACACCACATCTGAGGGTTGCAATGCATGTTGCTTGCCAACCACGTCATCCGGTGGGTGTCAGGCGCTATGTAGGTGGCATGAGCCAGGTCTTCGATGAGTTCTGGCTTGTATATGTACCTCCCTGCCACCATGCACCGGGAGGCTGCCTGTAGGTACGGAACAAGTCCAGATGGTCGTGTGATTCCTGTGCAGCAGTGCTCCACAACCGGGATGTGTTGACAACGACTGTTGCAACACGAGCTGTACATTCCGGGAACACACGAAGTGCGCTGTCGTGGTACCCATTGTGCCAGAATTGGTAGTTGCTGCGGTCTACTTTGCCTGGCCCAAGAGCACTGGTACTGAACGGTGCAATATGCGTGGCGAGGTGAATGCAACGGAAGGGCGCAAAGTCAATACAGCTCTCGGATGGCGGGTGGTGGTGCCACTAGTGTGTGACGTTCACTCGAGGATACAACGCATCACAATGAATCAGCAACCGTGGACCGAGTACAATACGCTCTCTGTGGCTGGTGTGGGGGACAAAGGCAGTGCCTGTGCCGCAGGCAGGGAGGTACATATACAAGCCAGAACACATCGAAGACCTGGCTCATGCCACCTACATAGCGCCTGACACCCACCGGATGACGTGGTTGGCAAGCAACATGCATTGCAACCCTCAGATGTGGTGTGTTGGGGCATTTTCTTTTCCAACCTCCCACACAGTGGCACTGTCCGGTACCAAACGGTGGCACAAAATTTAGGTACCCCAATTCGGGCACCTGAGGTGCCCGGAATGGTGGAAAAGTGGGGTTCGATGGGTTTCCGGACCGATCTGGGGGGGTTTGGAGGGTTTACGGGGGCTTTGGGGCCTCTGCGCCGGTTTTTTGAAAAATCGTGTTTGTCACCCCCATTTGACCCCCCCTACCCCCCCCCCCTAGGGGGGGTCATACACGGTGGGATCTTGTAAATTTTACATGTATAACTACAAGTATATACATGTATTATACATGTATAATACTTGCATGTCAACTATTATACATGTATAATACATGTATATGCCTGAAATATACATGTAAAATACATGTATATCAAGTAAAAATACAAGTATAATACTTGCATGTCAACTATTATACATGTATTTTTACTTGATATACATGTATTTTACATGTATATTTCAGGCATTTACATGTATTTTACATGTATAATACTTGTCATGCAAGTATTATACATGTAAAATACTTGCATGACAAGTAAAATACTTGCATGCAAGTAAAATACATGTATTTTACTTGTCATGCAAGTATTATACATGTATTTTACTTGTCATGCAAGTATTTTACATGTATAATACTTGCATGACAAGTATTATACATGTAAAATACATGTAAATGCCTGAAATATACATGTAAAATACATGTATATCAACATACATTGGGCGTTATTCCGTTACCAGTAACGGTAATAACGTTATTTTTGCGTTATTTTTTGACCCCAAAAAAGGCAGCATTTCCCGGTGAATCTGACCCGAAACTCGGGTCCCTACCCCCCCTAAAAGAATTTTCTTGGGTAAAATATCACTCCAGGGGGCCACTCCGTGATGTCAAAAAATCGGAAAACGTTTTCTCCTAAAATAACGCGTTATTTTTCCGTTATTTTCATGAAAACTTGCGTTATTCGGACAATTTTGCGGGCGGATGGTGTAGTTTTTGGTGGAGATGGCTCCAGAATACCCCCCTGGGACCATTTTTTGGATAATAACGCACGGACATGTCGAGTTTCGTGAAAAAATCATGTTTTTTGGCTTTTTCAAGGCAAATACTGCAGAAACCCCTGCAACCTTGCAGCATCCAATGTTCCTGGAGTGAAATTTGGAGTGAAAATCACTCCAAAATCACTCAGTGTGGACGCAGAAGTGAATCCTTCAGGAATACACCCGCACACCTCACATTGGCGGTGTATAAACCACCTGATATTTTTACTCGTTACGAGCGACGAAGTAGCGCGAAGTAGCGACGTGCCCATTTTTTCCCGGTCCGTTCTAAAATAGTTACGTTCCAAAAGTCCGTTACTGGTGCTGTCAAAGACGCTTCGCACAATATACGCACGAACTACCCAAAGTACGCTCGGGCTACGCACGAAGTACGCAGGAACTACGCAATTTGAACTTTCTTGCACCCCCCAGTCATTATTTGCACGCACTCCAGGTCCCATATTTGCACCAGTGCAAATATGAGACCTGGAGTGCAAATATGAGGAATTTCCGAGTTCGTCGTGATGTGCAAAACATGACTGGGTTGTGCAAGAAACCATCATCTGCACCCCGTATCGGCCTCAATTGCACCCTCGTGCAGGTAAAAAAAGGCCTCGGGCCTCCGGCCCTCGGACCGTTTTTTAATTACGCACACGACCTTCGCGCGGAAAGTGTCATTCAGCCCTGCCAAACGTGCTCTACACACCACCCCCTTCATCAGGCAAGTGGGTTTGTAAGGGTGTGTGGAAGCGTCAACGCTCGGGTGCAGGAAATTTACATTTTGGTCGCAAATGGCGTTACACATGCACTATGCACAACGTGTGCACGATTTCGGCAGAACTACGCACAACCAACGCAATTTGGACCTTTCAACAACACCATTCACGGTACTTCGATTTTGGGTGGGAAAGATGGGGCAAGGAAGTGGCAAAAACTGCGAAGAAGGTCGAAAATTTTCACATTTTCATCAGAAACCATATTCAACGGATTCCAATTTTCGGGTGAAATCAAGCAGGTTGGCACAATGGCTCATGTTCACCCAAAAATGCACCTACCAAACCTCTTTTGCTTGATTTTTGGGACGGCATGGGTGATCCAGAGGCCAAAAATCACGATTTTTTCACCAATTCCTTCGACAACGGACAGTTCCAGACCACAAGGACCACATTTTGGGGTCAGAATTTTCTCGGTCAAAAAATTCGAAAAATCTGAAATCTCTCGGAATTTTGAGCATTTTTTGAGATTGGCATGCCCATTTTAGACCCTTTGCGTGGCTCTAAACCCAAAAATTTGCTCGAAAATGGCCTCAAACAGTGGTTACGCAGTTTTGGAAACGCAAAAACAATTACATACGGAAAACCGCACGTGCCGTTTTTTTCAGTTGAAAATTATTGCGGACGGCACCCACCCAGGACTTGGTCACTAGGCGGGCACACGCTACATGGGGGGTCTGGGGGGCGGAGCCCCCAGCCACCGGAGGCCACGGTAGTGAACATCTGTTCATTGTGGTCGTACAGATTCTGTGTGAATTGGCTGCGTCCTCCTGAGACTACTGGAGTGGTTGGATTCCCTGACCTTATGAGATCGGAGTACGAGACGCACACTACAGGGGGGTCTGGGGGGCGGAGCCCCCCAGCCGCCGGAGGCCACGGTAGTGAGCATCTGTTCCTGCAAAACCTCATCGACGTCGACCATCGACCCGGTGTAACGCTAGTTTAGCGTCGCCCCAGTGTATATGGTTTGACGCTTGGTTGACGTTCGGAGGGGGAGGCGGGGAAAATTACCCAGGCACATGCGGAAATCCGCATGTGGAAACCGTACGTACGGATTTCGCCAAAAAAAAAACCCTACGGAAATCCGCATGTTCCGCATGCGGAGCGTAACCACTGGCCTCAAATAGCCTAAAACAGCCCATTCTGGCCACCCCGAAAAAAAAATTCGAAAAGGGTCCCCCTATAGAAGTTGCCCAAAAATACCGAAAATAACGCGGTATTACCGGTAATAACGGTAATAACGTTACCGATAACGTTATTACCGTTACTGATAACGGTATTACCGTTACCGATAACGGTAATAACGGTAATAACGTTACCGATAACGTTATTACCGTTCCTGATAACGGTAATAACGGTATTGAACGATTTGAACGATTTTTGGCCGTGCTCGTAGCATTCCCCGTTGAGGGGGTCGCTATTTCGTGTTCTCCTGGCCGCACGGAGGCATTGCCTTACGTCGCCTCTTCCTCTTTTCCTTTGGTGGTGTGTTGGTCTGGCACAGAGGGCGGGACCGTGCTGATATGCACAGTGACGACTCTCCCTTTTGTTTTGTGCCCGCCTCCACCGAGATTCGGCTGATGCCTCTCAGACTGGGGGCGGGCGGTCGCCGACGCTGACGCGCCTGGCGGCCTGTGGAAAGTGACGTGGGGCTGGGATGGGGGGGGGGGGGGGGTGCTGGGAGGTCGGGCCGAAGCCCTTGTTCTCTGATGATGTTATTTGGTTCACGCGTTCAGGTAGTCCTTCTCGCCGTGCTCCTTTACCCCTGCCTCGGCCAGGTAGCGCAGCGCCTCCTTGCAGTTGTGCAACAGCAGGTTGTGCACGTTTGTGGCTGTGAGGTGGTGTCGGGCCGACGCTGTCGCGGGGCAGCCGAAGAAGAGGTGCTTCAGTGAGACCCCAGGCGGGGGGTGGCCCGGCGCATGCTTCAGGCAGGGTTGGCAAGGTGGTTGTGCCGTGCCCGGGATGTCGTGGTCGTAGACCAGGCGGTGGTGGTCGGCCCGGAGTCGGCGGATGGTGGTTTCCCCTAAGCGGGTGAGTCCCTCCATGCGGAGGTCGGGGCGTTGCAGTCGCGTCTCCCCGATTCCCGAACGGTACGCGTACACGCTGTCCGTGCGGGGCACCGTTGGTAGCAGAGGTAGGTATTACCGTTATCGATAACGGTATAACGCGGAAAAATAACGTTACCGATTTTCGGATAACGTTATTCGGCCGTTCTGGAACGTTATTAACGGTAAGTTATTTTACCGAAAAAATAACGGTATTACCGTTACTGGTAACGCAATAACGCCCGATGTATGTATCAAGTAAAAATACATGTATAATAGTTGACATGCAAGTATTATACTTGTATTTTTACTTGATATACATGTATTTTACATGTATATTTCAGGCATATACATGTATTATACATGTATAATAGTTGACATGCAAGTATTATACATGTATAATACATGTATTATACTTGTAGTTATACATGTAAAATTTACAAGATCCCACCGTGTAAGCCCGTACAAAACCACATTTTTCAACATACCATCAGAACCGCCCTAATACCTGATCTGACCCGAAAATCCGACCCATACCCCCCCGGAAACCGTCTGGAGCCCACTTGTGACACCTGATGCGCACTTTTGTGATGATTTTTTGGGGTCCTAAAAAATGTACCTCAGTTTCGTACCTTGCCTTTGTACCTGAACCACTCCCGACCGCAGTATTTCGTTCTTTGCAAGGAAAGGGTATCACTACGCTCACCCAGCACGCCGAGCAACACATGCCGTGTGCCTAGGGCCTCGCAGAGGTGTCAGATGCTGCTGCAGAGGGGTACCTTGCTCGAAAGACGCTCGCCAAACGGGAGATGTGCGGGGTCCCGGCAGAGAGCGTTGTGGCAGACCTGCGTCAGAAGAAAACGGCACACGACATCCGTGAGGCGACATTATTTCGGGCGCTCCGTCGGGCTGGGTACATAGGAGAGCGAGTGGGACGTGGTGACGACAGATATATGCAGTGGTGCATCAACTGCACGCACGTGCGAAAAGCGGCGTTCCTTGCTGGCCAAGAAAGATGTCACCTGCACTCCTACTCCTCCCACTCCTCCTGCTCCTACCCCTACACCAACTGATGTGGGCAGTGAGTGATGGCAGCTCCAGAGCAGCAGATGATCTAGGAAGCGATGAGCGGGTCAGCCGGGCAGACTACCCCAGTCCGTACCGGAAGTACGAAGCGTTGCGGGCCCGCCACCACCGCCTCCAGGAGAGGACCCGAGGATTAAGAGTAGGGTTGTACAACGCCAGGGGAGAGTATTCCCCTGGCGTTGAGACATCCCTGACGATCTTGCGGTCGCACTGTGGGGGTTGAGTCGGCAGGCAGATGCCTATCCAATGACTTTGTTGAGTCCTCACATGGTACACTCTCATACGTGCTGTTGAGACTGCGTGGTGTACTACACCCAGAAGGTGGCTGAACTCATTCAGCTGGCGCAACAACACAACATTCCCACCAATCAGGTACAAGAAAGACCTTGCCGAGGCACTGGGGAGGCAACATCGTGCCACCTGAGCCGGAACCACCGCAGAAAAGGCAAAGAACGAAATATTGCGGTCGGGAGTGGTTCAGGTACAAAGGCAAGGTACGAAACTGAGGTACATTTTTTAGGACCCCAAAAAATCATCACAAAAGTGCGCATCAGGTGTCACAAGTGGGCTCCAGACGGTTTCCGGGGGGGTATGGGTCGGATTTTCGGGTCAGATCAGGTATTAGGGCGGTTCTGATGGTATGTTGAAATTTTTGGTATTTGTACGTTTTTAGGGGGGCTTATGACCCCCCCTACCCCCCCCCCCCCCGTTCTCTTCATGCCCTTGCCATGGAATCAATCGACCCCTCTACACCGCTCCACCCCTCCGCTCCCACCCCACCCCCCACCCATGTTCACGAGTTTCAGAGTGTATGCCCATCCCTCCAAGCATAGCTCTCAGTGACGCGGTCAAATTGACTGACTGACTCTGATTGACACTGACCGAAAAGTTGTCCGGGGGCTTTTTTCCTGACTGACTCCGACTGACTCTGACCCACAGACAACTTCTGGGTCAGAGTCAGTCGGAGTCAGTCGGTACAATAGCCCCCAGACAACTTTTTGGTCAGTGTCAGTCAGAGTCAGTCAGTCAATTTGACCAAGTCACTGAGAGCTGTGCTCCAGGTGATGGTTTGAGCACATTTTTGGTGGAAGCGATCAATGCAAAATCATCTGAAAGGAAGACTCCAGAGACTGCTGCTGTATTTTGAGCACCACCACCACCGCCCCCTTCCCCCCCGACCCCCCAATCCCCGAATCCCCTCAACACCTTCATCCCTCCCACCCTACTCCCCTACTCCCCTGCAAACTGGAGAATAGCACCGAGGCCATGTTGGGACCTTGCGTTGCAGCACTGCGAAATCAAGATCCAAACTCTTGCCTGTCGCTGCGTGCTGGGAGGCATCGCAGGCCCAACCGCTGCACCCTCTGCTGGGAACACCCGCTCGTCGTCACCCGCAGTCGCACCCTGGCTCCCCTTCCCCATCTCCCACCCACACCCCCCCGCTCCTTTGATTGCACGCGTCGGGAGCAAAAGTGCCGCTTTCCGTCAGGACTCACTCACCCCCTCATCACACCCAACCCACCTTGCGCCCCCCCCGCACCCCTCACACCCTCACACAGGCGAGGGGGTGCTGTGGAGGCTGCACCCAGCCCCCCCCCCCCCCCCCCCCCCCCCCCGCCACCACCACCACCACCCACACCCACACCCCACATCCCCACAACACACGCAGCCTGCTTTTCTTCTGTGGCGGAGGAAGGCAGAGCGGGAAAAGGGGACGGCGGCGTGGTGTGTGCTGCACACAGCGCTTCGTTTTCTGCCTGGCGACACACCCTCCTGGAGGGGCGGTGACAAACAGCCGGGGGGCGGCTGTCCGTTGGTGCTCTCTGTTGGCGTGGGGAGGAGTGTGTCAGAGAGTTGGGTGGCACCGTGAGGGCAGTCCCTCCGGGTGTGGGTGAAGATGGCGTCCGGAATGTCGCGGAAATCGCGGCTATTTAACCTCATCAACTCGGAGGTGGAGGCAACCCTGAACACGGGCCGTGTGATCCGCGGTACGTTTGTCGCCTACGACAAGGTATGTTTCTCAAGCTATGATTCTTGGGGGTTTTTCTTGGGGGCTTCGCTAGCTAACGCTCTGTCAAACTGTGCCAGTCGTATCCCCGATTAAAATTTACAATGTGGTGTGATCCTGGAACCCCCCCAGATCTGGCACAGAACTGGCACAGAACCCCTCGATGATCCACCATAATATCGTAGTGGGGGATCTTCGCTCTGTGTCACTGTGTGTGTCAAACTGTGTCACGTTGCAGCTAGAGTGCTGTGAGGCGGTTCACCCTTCCTCACTTCTCTGCATTTCTGAGCGAAGGCCCCCCCTTGTGTTAGTGTTCCCTGCAGCTCATACACACCCAAAGTTGTGAATTTAGGGGAGGGGTGGGGGGGTAGGGGGGGAAGGTGCTGTTGTGACGACCCCTGCTTGCCTTTTCTGGCGCCCGCCTCCACACCACGGCATTGGCACACACCACCCCGACAGGACCTCAATATTGTGCTGGGCGACGCAGTCGAGTCTCGAACCAAAAAATGGAAGACGGGGTCCGAAGAGGTGTCGCGGGATCTCGGGCTGATCCTGCTGAGGGGTGAGAACGTGACGCACCTCGTCGTTACGCAGGGCCTGACGGGGAAGCCGCCTGCGTCATACCAGGAGGCGAAGACAAATCTCTGCCTGAAGGGCGAGGGGTCTGGTATGTGAATCGCTTTTCGATGTGGCTTCGGCACATCGAAGCAAAGGGTTTGGGGGGGGCGGCGTGATATTTTCGGGAAGAACCCGCAATTGTGTGGAGCGACACTGTGTGGGGCACAGCAAACATGTGAACTCACGCTCGGTCTGCAACCGGTATTTCTGTGATGCACAATCAACCACATCACTTTCACTGCTCTCTTTTGGGCAACACACACACACGCCCCACAACCTTGTCTCACAGGTGTTGCTGCGGGACGCGCGCTTCCCATGCGGCCACGCGGGCCGCCCCCCATGGCAGCAGGACGCGGACTGCCTGCAGCAGCCCTCGGAAACACGGCCGGTGCACCGCTGCGGCCGCAAGCGCCTCTTCCTCCCAACATGCCGATGCCCTCGGGCTTCATGCCACCCCCGGGTATGCACGCGTTGCCGAAGCACGCACACGCCAGCCTGTGCTGCCAGCTGCTCAGCCCGCGCTCTCTTTTTCAAAATCCAAAAGGGATTGCCGGGTTTCTTTTGTTTTGCTTGTGCAACCGGGAAAAATCCAACCCCCCAAAAAAAACCCCCCCCCCCCCTCCTCCTCACCAGCTCCCTACCCCCCCAGGGCTCGGAAGGGATCACATGCCGCCAACTCCTGGCTCCTGTTTAATCCACCCCCCACCCCACAGGCCTCCAACAAGGGATGCCCGTCCCGCCTCCCGGCGCGATGCCCCCCGGGTTCCAACCGCCCCCAGGCATGCCGTTCCCAGGCGCACCCGCAGGCGCCGCTGGGGTGCCTGTGCCGCCATCCATGCCTCCCATGCCTGGCATGCCGATGCCTCCCGGCGTCATGCCCGGGCAGTTCCCTGGCATGCCGCCCCCGGGCATGCCGGGCTTCATGCCCCCGGTGGGCCCCCCTGGTGGCATCCCGATCCCGCATGCCGCGGGGGGCGTGCAGCCGCCGCCGCCCATGCCGTTCTACCCCGGGCAGATGCCGCCGCCACCACCTCCGCAGTAGCGTGTGGAGGGGTGTGGGGTGTTGGGGGGAGTGGGGGTGGAAGCGGAAGCGGAAGTGGGTGGTGTAACTAGGTGTTGGGTGGGGGGGGGGGGGAGGGGGGGGGGTTAGTCTGACAAAACACGATGCGACTCAACGGGGTAGGGGGGGTGGGGGGGGGGAGGGGGGTGAGAGAGGGAGGGGGGGGGAGGAGGAGGGGGTGGTGTGTTGGCGGGAACACTGCGCTACCATTGTCCGGCCTCCTATCCCCTCCCCTTCCCCACCCCTGCTGTGATGGGACAGGATGTCTTTTCCTGTGCGTGTGTGTGTGGGGGGGAGGGGAGGGGGGTTTTGTGTGTGTGTGTGTCTGCTGCAGTGAGGATCGCATCGCATCAAGTGCAGGGGGGGGGGTGGGGGGGTGGGTGGTGAGGGGTGTGTGTGTGTGCGCGCGTTTCACCACTCCTCCGGGAAAAAAAAAGAAATGGGATTTGTTGCGCACGCGCCCCACACGGTCTGATTCACAAGACTCACACACTGCAAGGAAATGCATGCCACTCCGCTGTTTTGGAGAGTGGCCATCGTTTTGCCACTTTAGCCAAACGGGGGCATGTGAGCCGGCAGGGCTGTTTCTGTGTGTTGCGGGCAGCATAAAAAGTCTTTGCATTGAGGATTGCGCAAGCCCCCATCCCCGCCTGTGTGGTGGGTGGGGGGTGGTGGTGGTCAGGCTTTGCCCTGCAGTGCAGGGAACTATCGGATCGCTTTCGGCACATGTCATTAGAGACGTGGAGAAGGAAGGGGGAGGAGGTTTTGTGGTGGTGGAAAAACGCACACACACACACCCAGCCGGAAGAGGGTGGCGCGTGTTGCTGGAGGGAGGGTATTGGCAGCACACACCCCCACCCACCCCCCACGCGCTGTAACGCGTTGTGCCAAGTTGGCCTGCCTGTTGTTGCCGGAGGGGAAGGGGTGCAGTGTTCCAATGCAATGCAATCACTCGAAGGCTGCCACAATGCTGTGCCCCCTCCCCAGCCCGATGGTTCCCACAGCAGAACCCCGAATAGCACACCAGAGACCACCCTGCCGTTCGCATTGGCGTGGTCTCCGGTGGTAGTGTGCATTGTCTTGCAAACTCATCAGAAGAAGCGCCTTGTGTGTTGATGTGTATCATGCAGAAGGCATAGTGGAGGTCATATCAAGAGCAAGTGCTCGGTGTGTGTCTACACTAATACAAAAAGATTCACGTGCCCCAGATTAGGGGACCGCCCTTCGTGCAACAGGCAGTGCAACATGCTGTACTGCACGCCCTGCCCGTTGTGCAGGTCCTTGAGCGTGATGCTTGAGGGCACAGCACAGGGGTGTCGTCGCGATCATACACGCCCTGCGTACGAATACAGGCGAGCCTGTAGGCGTTCATCGAGGCACACCCTGTGATTCATTCACACTCACGGTTCAGTAGCCCAGGATGATCTCGTCCACAATGTGGTACACCTCCTCGAACGCAGCAAGTATGGTCCGTGCGGGCACGGAGAAAGGGGAGGGGGGAGGGCACGGTAGTCCCCGGCGGCCGGTACCTCGCCCAAGAGGCCCACTCGGATGCGTATCTTGCAGAAGGCTCCGTGTCAGTTTTGTGATAAGTATAAAAGAGAGGCACGCGGCAACACCTTCCTACCCACCCCCACACCACCGCCCGCCACTCTAGGAGCAGGGTCGGCAGGGGGTTGTGGTGAGCTTTCCTGCGAACAGAGGCAGGGCCTGTTCCCACGACCACCCCTCCCCCCGCGGTCTCCACCATGTCGACCTTTGAGTTCATGCAGCGGCTGTTCCCGCCGGGGAGCGTGTCGCCCGACATCAGCAAGGAGGAGTTCTCGAAGGAGTTCGAGCGGCGGCTGGAGAAGCTGGAGAACTCCGGGTTCCTGGAGGAGAACGGGCTCCCCAAGATCGAGGGGGAGGACGAGCTGGCACGCAAGCTGGCGTACCACAAGCAGAGGCAGGAGCTGGTGGTGATCAAGTATTGGAAGCGGGGGTGCATCCCGTGCCTTTCGAAGGCGGAGATGTTCAAAGAGGTGGAGCGCTGGATGCTGACGGAGAAGCCGCAGTCGGTGTTCTACTCCATCGACATCCGGCATCCCCTGAACAGGGACCTTGCGGTATGACGGTTGGGGTTGGGTTGTTGGCAGTGCCTTCTATTCTGTGTCACACTGTGTCACGCTGTGTCGTAGCTTGCCGCCGATGGTGATGTGGGGCAGTTTCATTTCACCAGATTCATTGCAGAGCAACGCTACACACTCACCCACAAATGCCACAGGACCGGCAGCTTGTCGACGGCACGCCCTCCATACAAAAGTACTGGGGTGGGCGCCAGGTTGGTGGCGAAGTGCGGGTGAACGACCAGCCTTCCTTGATGAAGAACATCATGTCCACCGTGGCGCAGTGCATGGAGAACTCGTGCCCCCGCAGCCCTGACCCTGAGTACCAGTGAGGGTCGCCGTGCAGCGGCTCCTCGACACGGGTGGGTTGCGGCCCAACACCCGAGACACCCTTGGATTGGCAATGCCGGGTTCGGACGATTTGAATTCCCCTTGAAGGTGCTCCAAAGCACCCCCACGCGGGACGGGGTTGGCGGGGCAGACTGCTTCGGATTCTTCTGGACACACGATGAGTTGTGTGACGTGGGAGTGCCCATTATGCAACAGCGACAACGGCTCTGCTAACCGAGCTTGAGACGCGCAACGTTTCGGACGTGCCGTTTTTGGTCGAACGCGCAAATCACCCTCTCGGGAAAGAGGTGTGGTGTGCACACGTTGGCGAAACAAACGCATTACGCATCCCTCTTTTGGCCTTGACCAGCCCTTCCTTTTGCTTGATTGGGCTTCATTTTGAGTGAACGGGAGACGCCGCGAGACGCCGAAGCAGCTCTCCCACCCTTCTGCCCCTCTCTCTGAGACTCTCACATCGTTAGCATCGAACTTGCTGGTTCGCTATACGCCACCACCCCTCCCCTGAATGGGGGGCGGCACACCCTACCCCCTGCATGCATGTGCTAGAGGAGAGCGGGAGGGGCGGGGGGGGCGGGTGAAGGTGTGGAGGGAAGTGTGTGGGATGGCAATATCGAGAAAGCAGCTCCTTGCAGTTGGGCCACACAGACAGGTCATCGGCTCGGACAAAATGTCCGGCTTCTGCTGGCTGTGATGGCGAGGCCGGCTTGCGCATGCAAGTGGGTGAGGTGGTAAGGTGGTGAGGCGGCACAGGATGCCGGGTCGAATTGGATGAAGTGGGGGAGGGGGAGGGGGGGGGGGGGAGTGCCAAGTGTAGTGCACAGCCGCACACAGCGTCACGGCGACGCACGCGCCTTGGCAACACATCTGAAAGACACCGTCCCGACCACCCCCACCCCCCCCCCCCCCCTCTCCAAGCCCCCCTCCCATCGTGCATTGATCTGCCTTGCACAACATATCTGGTGGAGTGACTACAAAAAGGGCTAACATTTCAAGAAGGTGCTAGGTGACTTACTTCCCCATTCACTCTCGACGATCAAACCCCCCCCCCCCCCATCTCCAAGCCCCCCGCGCGCAGGCATGTCGCTAAGCGTCGACCGTCGACCCAGTGATTTTGGGTTTCCCCCCCCATAAAAAAGCGTCGACCCAGCGTCGACCCAGTGGACTGGGTTGACGCTTGGTCGAGGCTTGGAGCGTCGACCCAGTGGAACTGGGTTGCCATTCAAGCCTGGACCAAGCGTCAACCCATTTATTACACTGGGTCGACGCTCACCAAGCGTCGACCAAGCGTCAACCCACTTTCACTGGGTCGACGTCGAAGAGAGTATGGGTTTGCAGGAACAGATGCTCACTACCGTGGCCTCCGGCGGCTGGGGGGCTCTGCCCCCCAGACCCCCCATCTCGCGTGCCCGTCTCGTAACCAAGTCCTTGCGCTTTGACGGCCGTGGCATATCAGGGGGCAGCGTCGAAATCATGGTCCCGAAAGCCATTTTTTGGTTTCCTCCGGCACCCGACGGCGCGAGCGGGAGAGGAACCACGGAAGGAACCCAGCGCCTCACACCGTGCCCACCTAGTGGTCCACCGGTGGGAAAATTTGGCAACAACACGAGCGCGCGCGAAGCGCGCGCGAGAAAAATTGACCCCTAGTGTTTTCCCCCCTGATCCCCCCCCCCAAAACAGGAGCGTCAACCCACCAAATCTCCAAAATCGAAAAGTTAGCGACAGGCCTGACCCCCCCCCCCCAGTAACGTTTGTGAGTGGATCATCGTCTGTGTGAGACGGAGGGTCAAGGTCACAGAGATAAGGCGCTCGGCGCGTTTGCCATATGCCCCCCCCCCC
The DNA here is from genome assembly GCA_963210315.1 of Rhynchopus euleeides. Classification (NCBI taxonomy): domain Eukaryota; phylum Euglenozoa; class Diplonemea; order Diplonemida; family Diplonemidae; genus Rhynchopus; species Rhynchopus euleeides. Next base: position 1,757,650 of record OY723279.1, read on the forward strand.
CCCCCCACTTGGTGCACCCCCCTCAGACGCCGGGTGTGTGCAATGCCAGCCGTGTCAGAGACCTGTTCCTTATGGCCTTCCTCCCTCACCCCATCAGGGATTCAACGCCCCTGCCGTGCATCGCGTGACGTTTCTTTAAAACCTACCTTTTGTTGATGTGTGTGCGCTCAACGAAAAGTAGCCCGGATCAGCCCCCTTTTCTTTTTGCAGCTGCTGGGCAGGGTGGTTCTCTTCTTATAGCGAAAGGAGTGCGATTTTCTAGAGGGAGCCTTTTTCTACCGAGCCTTCGCTCAGTAGTGCAGAAAAGTGGCCCGCCCTCACAAAAAGGGGGGAGGGCAATCCTGATACAGTTTGACACAGAGCGAAGGTCCCCAGTGGGGGTCTTCGCTCAGAAATGCAGAGAAGTGAGGAGTGGTGAACCGCCTCACAACACTGGCTGCAAAGTGACACAGTTTGACACACAGTGGCACAGAGCGAAGGCCCCCAGTGAGCTCTTTTTTTTTTCCCTTCAAAACTTTGCGTCTGCAAATCAGAAACGGGGGGGGAGAAGAACCAGCGGGTATCCATCGATCGCAAGAGCACCCCACACGGCGCCTGCATGATCTGCAGAGCGAGTTTCCTGCGTTCCAAAAAGCGCCCTATCACTTCACAGCTACAACCGCTCTGATGAATTTCCTTTGTTTGTTGCGTTGACGCTTCTACACACAAACCCTGAAATGATAATCGCACCCTGAGCCTGATGAAGGGTGGGGTTAGTGTATAGAGCACGTTTGGTTGCAGCTGTGGTGGGGCGCTTTCCGCTCACACGAGTGTGCTTAAAAAAAATAATTCACGCAGGTTTTTCTTGCTTTGCTTTGTGGTTCCAAGTTGCTTCTTCATCCCTCTGTTGGTCCGGCTGAAACCCACCTTTGTTGGCGACTTGGCCTTCCCCCACCCCCCCCCCCCCCACCCCCCCCCCCCCACCCCAGGCATGTCGCTAAGCGTCGACCGTCGACCCAGTGATTTTGGGTTTCCCCCCCCATAAAAAAGCGTCGACCCAGCGTCGACCCAGTGGACTGGGTTGACGCTTGGTCGAGGCTTGGAGCGTCGACCCAGTGGACCAACTGGGTTGCCATTCAAGCCTGGACCAAGCGTCAACCCATTTATTACACTAGGTCGACGCTAACCTAGCGTTGACCCGGTTCCACTGGGTCGACGCTCACCAAGCGTCGACCAAGCGTCAACCCACTTTCACTGGGTCGACGTCGAAGAGAGTATGGTTTTGCAGGAACAGATGATCACTACCGTGGCCTCCGGCGGCTGGGGGGCTCCGCCCCCCAGACCCCCCTGTGGCGTATGTCTCGTACTCAAGTCATTCGATTCCCACCGGGTCAGGGAATCCAACCACTCCAGTTGCCTCAGGGGGACGCAGCCAACTCACACAGAATCTGTACGCCCACAATGAACAGATGTTCACTACCGTGGCCTCCGGCGGCTGGGGGGCTCTGCCCCCCAGACCCCCCATCTCGCGTGCCCGTCTAATAACCAAGTCCTTGCGCTTTGACGGCCGTGGCATATCAGGGGGCAGCGTCGAAATCATGGTCCCGAAAGCCATTTTTTGGTTTCCTCCGGCACCCGACGGCGCGAGCGGGAGAGGAACCACGGAAGGAACCCAGCGCCTCACACCGTGCCCACCTAGTGGTCCACCGATGGGAAAATTTAGCAACAACACGAGCGCGCGCGAAGCGCGCGCGAGAAAAATTGACCCCTAGTGTTTCCCCCCCTGATCCCCCCCCAAAACAGGAGCGTCAACCCACCAAATCTCCAAAATCGAAAAGTTAGCGACAGGCCTGCCCCGCGCGGCGAAAGATCCAGACTATACCTATCTTTCGCAACGGGATGCCCCCCACTCCAAAAGTCCACACCTCGAAAAAAAACACACCCCGCACACACAGGTCACACCCCCCACCACCCAACTCCCTTCTCCTTCTCCCCCTCTCTCTCAGACCCACATGATACATCACTGGGCGCCCACGGCGCCCAGCGATTCCAGGGATGTCGGAGCCACGCAGCTCCTCTCTGGGCGTGACCGCCGCATCTCCGACACACCTCCACACCCACTCCAGGCGGCGGACGGGGTGACCGCCCGCCACCACCACCTCAGCCTCCTCCGCCAGCAGCAGCAGCAGCAGCAGCAGCAGCAGCAGCAGCAGCAGCCCCACCTCCGATCCCCCACCCGCGCCGCGGGCCTCATGTCACCCCCGACGCGTGGGGACACCCCGCGGGAGCGTCGGGTGTCTGCAGGAGGTGGTGGCCTCACCGACCCGCAGCGGCAGCAGCAGCAGCAGCACCCAACCCCCGACCCTCCCATCCCGGGGCGGTCCTCCCCGGGGTGGGGTGACGAGCTGCGGCTGCACCGGAGGGCGCCGTACCCATCGCCGGCGTACAGCGCGCAGCAGCAGCAGATGATGCAGCACCACGGGGTGGTCCCCGCCCCGGCCCTCCCGCCGATGCCGGGTGGTGGTGGTGGTGCCGCTGCCGCCCCAGCCTACCCCGCGCTGACCCACTACCAGCCGCAGCAGCAGCAGCATCACCACCCCTGGGGCAGCAGTGCCGCCCCCCACACCTTCCACCAGGACCCAGACGTCAGCCTCTGCGACCCGGTTTCCCTCCCGCCGCCTCCGGCTCCGCCAAGGCGGACCCCTGGGCTGCGAGCCAGCGCGGTGGTCGGCGCGCTCGTCGCCGCCGCAGCGGCCGCCGCAGAGCAGAGGGAGCGGCAGGCGTTGCTCTATTGGAGGCCCACCCACTCTGGGGAGCAGCAGCAGCACCACCACCACCGCAGATCCCGCCACTCCGATGCGGACATGCTGTCCGTCGCGTCGTCTCTTGGCAGCGGTGGGGGTGCGGGGGGCGCGACACAAACATCACATCCCGCAAACCCACCACCACCACCTCCTCCTCCAGCGAGCAGCACCTGGCTCGGCAGCATCTGGGGCGCTCTCTTCGGCGGGGGTGGTGGAGGGGGTGGTGCCGGAGGAGGCAATCATTCTCCCACCACCACCACCGCCGCCGCCACCAATGCTAACGCTGCCACTGCGGATTGGAGGGTCGGGCAAGGCGATGCGATGATATGGCACGGAGGTGGGTCGTCTGGCGGAGGGGGTATATCCCTGGCAGGGGGTGGGGATGCGGCCCCAACAGAGGTGGAGCTGCTGCGGCTGCAGCTGGACCACCTGCATGCGGAGGTGGAGCGGCGTGGCGCCGAGGCGTCCGAGATAAAATCCGTCCTGACGGACTACTCCGAGGTGGTCCGCAGGGTTGTCGAGCGGACCGAGCTCCAGCAGCACCCCCAGCCCCGCCACACCGCCCCCGCCCTCCACAGCCCACGCCGCAGCCCCAGCCCCGACTTCCAGGACTGTGTCGAAGGGGGGGCCTCCCCGATCCTCACCGGGGCTGCAGCTCCACCCCCCCCACCTCCTCCGCACCAAATCCTGCCCTCCTCTGGGGGGGTTATAGCGGGGGTTGCCCCGCCGCCGCCACCACCTCAGCAGCAGCAGCAGCAGAGCCCCGGGATGATGCCCGCCTCTGCCGTGGTGGTCGTCCCTCTGCCTGCCTCAGGAGGGGGCGGAGGTGGAGGGGGAGGAGGAGGGGGTGCCGAGCGCCACGCCGAGCAGCACCTCGCCGGAGGTCTGCCCCCGATTCCCCACCACCCCATGCCCCCCGTGGCGCTCCTGCGGGAGTTGGAGATGCGCGATCTGAGCGTGGCGGTGCTGGAGAGGGAGCTCTGCGAGGCGCGCGCCAGAGCCGAGGCTGCGGAGGGGGCAACCCGGGCTGCAACTGAATGCGCCGTGGCTGCCATCACAGAGGCTGCTGCGGAACGGGAGAGGAACGCACGCGCCTTCGGCGCGGGCGGGGCGCTCGTCGGGGGTATGGGGGTTGGGGCAGATCCCCCCCAGGAAAGCCCCGCATCCGCCGCACCGGCTCCCGGGGTTGTTGGGGTGTCGTCTCTGGAGAGGCATCATCACCACCACCACCACGGCTTCACATCGGAGCTTTCGGAGAGGGGGTCTGTTAGAGGCAACCGAGGGAGGTCTGCATCGCCAACGCCATTCGCCGTGGTGCCGGTGGGGCCCCCGCTTGCCCAGGTGAGGCATGCCGCCGGGACTGCCGCAGCGGCCAGCCTCCTCGCGTCGCGGGCGATTCCCATAGTGCAGTGGAGGAGCGATGGGTCCGTCACAAAGGATGACTGCGGGCATCTCGAGTCATCCTACTGCTACCTCCTCATCTTCAGGGAGGGGGAGGGGGGGGGGGCGACGGAGCTTTTTGTATGGCACGGGAGGTACGCCCCGGACTCCCTCCGGATCCTCGCGATGGAGAAGGCTGTTGAGGCGGAGGCGACAGCCGCGGGGACATGCGTGTGGCATGTCTGCGAGGAGGGATGCGAACCGACAAGGCTGATGACGATGCTCGTGTCGTGCGGCAGGCGACTCGTCGTGAGGGATACATCTGAAGGCGCCTTCCTCCTGAAGGTCCTCAAGGTGGATGATACATACGTCAAGATTGTGGAGGTCGGGAGGAGCACCCAACAGATGCTCTCAGGCAATGTCCTCATCCTCTGCGTCGGGCGTGAGGTGATGGTCTGGCAGGGTACGTCCTCCTGCGTCTGGAAGCGGAGTGCCGCGGTGCAGGAGGCGACGTGTATGGCTGATCAGATCACGGTGGTGGATGAGGGTGCCGAGCCCCAGGAGTTCTTCTCCTGGATGACTGCGGAGCCGGCGGAGCCGTCCTTCCACGAAGGCAGGCTGCCTGTCTGGCCCCATGTCCCGCCCATCTTCTATATGCGGGCCCCCGGCAGCACGGATTGGGTTGAGTTTGAGGTGGCGCGTGCCGGTCCCCAGGGCCTGGATTCAACCTGCGACATTGCGGTCATCGGGAGCAGGGCGAACTACGTCATCCTGTCGGCGGGGACGGCGACGGCGGAGGCTGTGGATTCGGCAGCACCCCTGTTCAGGCAGCTGTCCCCGGTGACCCTGCTGCGGCATTCGCAGACGCACTACCGGGATGCGGTGCTGAACAGCTTGTAGGGGTGGGTGGGAGGGCTAGGCGGATGGGGGTAGGGGAGGAGGAGATCCTCTCTCTCTGAAAAAACCCCCTCTTATTTTGTAAAATAGACAACGGAAAAAACTTCCCCCCGCCCTCTGCTGCTACACGCTGCCACGGCCCTCCTGCTCGTCCTCCTCCTCCTCCTCCCACTGGGGAAATGCACCAGGGGGAGAAGGGAGAGCTGAGAGGCAGGGGGGTGGTGGATGGTGGTGGTGTCCGGGGGGGGGGGGGTAGGGGGGGTCAAATGGGGGTGACAAACACGATTTTTCAAAAAACCGGCGCAGAGGCCCCAAAGCCCCCGTAAACCCTCCAAACCCCCCCAGATCGGTCCGGAAACCCATCGAACCCCACTTTTCCACCATTCCGGGCACCTCAGGTGCCCGAATTGGGGTACCTAAATTTTGTGCCACCGTTTGGTACCGGACAGTGCCACTGTGTGGGAGGTTGGAAAAGAAAATGCCCCAACACACCACATCTGAGGGTTGCAATGCATGTTGCTTGCCAACCACGTCATCCGGTGGGTGTCAGGCGCTATGTAGGTGGCATCAGCCAGGTCTTCGATGTGTTCTGGCTTGTATATGTACCTCCCTGCCTGCGGCACAGGCACTGCCTTTGTCCCCCACACCAGCCACAGAGAGCGTATTGTACTCGGTCCACGGTTGCTGATTCATTGTGATGCGTTGTATCCTCGAGTGAACGTCACACACTAGTGACACCACCACCCGCCATCCGAGAGCTGTATTGACTTTGCGCGCTTCCGTTGCATTCACCTCGCCACGCATATTGCACTGTTCAGTACCAGTGCTCTTGGGCCAGGCAAAGTAGACCGCAGCAAGTACCAATTCTGGCACAATGGGTACCACGACAGCGCACTTCGTGTGTTCCCGGAATGTACAGCTCGTGTTGCAACAGTCGTTGTCAACACATCCCGGTTGTGGAGCACTGCTGCACAGGAATCACACGACCATCTGGACTTGTTCCGTACCTACAGGCAGCCTCCCGGTGCATGGTGGCAGGGAGGTACATATACAAGCCAGAACTCATCGAAGACCTGGCTAATGCCACCTACATAGCGCCTGACACCCACCGGATGACGTGGTTGGCAAGCAACATGCATTGCAACCCTCAGATGTGGTGTGTTAGGGCATTTTCTTTTCCAACCTCCCACACAGTGGCACTGTACAGTACCAAACGGTGGCACAAAATTTAGGCACCCCAATTCGGGCACCTGAGGTGCCCGGAATGGTGGAAAAGTGGGGTTCGATGGGTTTCCGGACCGATCTGGGGGGGGTTTGGAGGGTTTACGGGGGCTTTGGGGCCTCTGCGCCGGTTTTTTGAAAAATCGTGTTTGTCCACGTAAAAGGGTGGCATTTGACCCCCCCTAGGGGGGGGGGGGGAGGAGGAGGATAAGACCAGGCGCTGCACTCTTCACTCTTCACTCTCTTCTCTTTGCTGTGCCCTGGCGACATGTATTTGTAAATATCGATCAAAATCTTTGCCGTTTTCTTTGTGAGATGTGTTGTGGATGTGACGGTGGATATATCACACCAAGGGCAGCTGCTCGGTGTGCTTTCCACGGCTATAAAAAATATTCACGTGTATGTGGGTGGTGTGCAGTGATAATGTGGCGGTGGCATCGGCGGGGCAGATTCTTGCTCCGTGCCAAACCTACACTAGACAAAAAAAATCAACGAAAGGTTAACGTGTGGGGTGTGGGGCTGTGTGTGGTGTGGGAGTCGCTCTCTCTCTCTCTCCCCCGCCCCCCTACACTCCCTAAGCCCCACACCCCCTCTCTCTTTTGTTTCTCCGGATGGGATACATCGCCCCCCCCCCCCCCCTGCAAATGCTGTATTCCCGACTTACAGTGCCGCGGGAAAGTTTCGAACGAACAAAAGTTTTAAAATTCTCCGTTCCAAAGTTATTTCGTCTCAAAACTTCTGTTTTGTTTTAAAAGTTATCGATCCTGCATCATGGGAGTTTCCTAGAGGTGTGTGGGATGATGTGCCACATGTGCAACACTCCAGCGCTGTGAACAGGCAGTCTTTGGGTCAGGCGGGTGTCAGCATCCTTCAACCTCACTCAGGTTACTCCTATCTGTCCCCTATCGCCAGGTTTGCTGCGAGTTGCCTAAAGCGGATGAGTTTGCGGATCGTAGGCCAGAGAGGCCAGAAGAGGAATGTCCAACCTCAACAGGGTCGTTATTCCCAGTCGAGTGGTTTCCGCAACCGAGCGGTCCATCCCTCCAAACCACTCGACATGGGGGCCTTCTCGAGCCCACTGGATGCTGACATCGCAAATAGAATGTCCTCGACCTGTCCAGTCCTGTCAAGAAGTCAAGGATCTTTGTCGAAAATAGTTCGGACAAAGATCCTTGACTTTGAAATAAATTATTGAACAAAAGAATGTTTTAAAATTTTTCGCAAAGCGCGATTTTCGTCTGAAAACTTAGAATTATCTTAAAAGTTATCGTGTACGAAACTTTCCCGCGGCACTGTATATTATTGGCGGAACAAACGCGATTTTTCAAATCTCCTCCCTGCCACCAAGCAAGGCGCGGCTAAAAAAATGCCACGCACTGAACCTGTATTTCCCCTTATTTTTTCCATTTTTTCGCTCTTTTCAAATTTGCCCAGCACGATTGCGTGTTCTGCCAGCCGATGGGCAACACTTTGCTGTTTAGTTTCTATACTGTTGTGGGTGATGGGGGGCAGGGGGGGGTGCCTCAGACGTGCGGGCGCTGGGGTGCATGGGTGTGTGTGTGTGGGCAGCTTCCCCAAGACAAACAGATGAGGCTGTGAACCCACTCCCCCAGCGCGGAGACCCCTCCCACGACTCTCCTTTTCCCATGCCTGTGGGTTTTTGTTGATATTCCAGAGAAGTGTGGGGCGAGTAGACGCGCCGGGGCGATGGGGGGTGACGAGGTGCCCACCAATGTGAAATCAACCCAAGGTGCCGCTGCGCTTTGTTTTCTCCAAGAGTCAGATAAAATGAAAAAAACGCGTTTCCGTTCTGGCCGTGCCGCAACGCGTTGTTAAACAAAAGTTATAGCAAAGAACGGTTGAGTGGGTTGAGTGTTTTGTGCGAAGAGCGGCGTGCTTAACCTATGGGCTTGAAGGGTAGGTTATCTAGCCTGCTCCTCCCCAGAGTGAAGTGCCATCCCGACGCTTTCCAAAACAACGACTCACGTACTTGTGTGGATGTGCCGTGTTCTCTCTCAGGGACAGCACACTCTCCGCAACAAGCTTTATTGTAGATAGTGCAAAGCGCAAAGCAGTGTAATCAGGAAACATGCGGGTGTACAGCCTGCCTCGCACCCCCACCCCCAGCCCCACCCCCCTCCGCCCTTTTTAATATGGCGTGCAGCACGCCGGCACCCCTGCTCTGGGTGTGGTCTCGACTGGGTACACCGCACGGCATACACACCCACCCAGCAGCACGCGGCAGGCGAGGCCTTTTTGCACAAAAGAGGCACACACCATGTCCGCCGAAGAGACTGCCGATAAGGAGGCGAACCTGACGAAGCGCATGCGCTTGCTAGAGGTGTGTCCCACATAAATACGAAGCTGCCGTTGTGCTCAGACCCCGGGTGGGGTAGGGCGGGGATGGGCTGGGATGGTGGGGGGGTGTCCTTTTCACCTCTGTGTGTGTGTGTGTATCTCTGTTTGAAACCAGAGTTTGCGTAGCGCACTCAGTCTCGAGCCCTGGCCGCGCTAGCCCCGTGATCAAGTCACGGCGCCGCCACCCGACCTGGCCGGGTAGTGCTGGGTGTGTATCTCTGTGTGTGTCGTCCTAACCTCCCAGCCCTATCGCCACCTCCACCCCACGCACCCCTTCGCCAGGGCAACCGGCGATCATATGCGGGAGACACTAAGACGGTGATCCAGAAGCAGCATGACACGGTGTCCGCCCTGAAGCGCGAGAACAAGAAGCTCTCTGACGAGATGAAGACCGTCGAGGGCTCGTCTGGGTTCAACTCGAAGTATCAGTGCGGGCTGAGCTTGAAGGAGGAGAGCTATGACACGGTGCAGCGCAAGACGGAAATCGAGCTCCGGAAGCAGCGTGAATACGCCAACAAGCTCGCTGAATACCAGGGCCTGCTGCTGCAGAAGAGGAAGGTGCGCGCCGAGACGATGGGCGGCGTCAACGCCACGCAGGAGAACCACCATATCGTCGACAAGCAGATCAAGGTGCTCGAGAACAGGCTGGACCAGGCGCTCGTGAAGTTCAACGAGGCGCTCAGCTACAACAAAGACCTCCGCGAGCAGATCGACAACCTGCGCAGGGAGCGGGTATGCAGTGGGTTGGAGGGGTGGTGGTGGTGGGGGGTGCGACTGTACTGTGTGATGAATCATTTCATGCACACGTTTTTATCCCCACACATGGCAGGTCGTGTTCGACGGGATCTACAAGAAGCTCGAGAAGGAGCTGCATGAGAAGAAGAAGCAGATGGCGGAGATCATCGAGAAGTCCAACCTCTACTACGAAGACCGCGATGCCTCCGGCGTCGAGCTGAAGCATCTGCGCGAGGCTGCAGAGAAGGTATGCATGCGCAGCTACCCACACAGGACAGGCCACCGACACACCATTGCGGGCTCTGATCGTTGATGGAGAAGCCATAACTACACCACATTGCATTGCCCCACAAAGGTGACACAAACACACACATTGCACACTGTATCGCTCTCGTCACCATCACCACTGCGCAACCTGCATCTGCATCGAGTGAAGGGAGCCAAGCCCGGGGTCAGCCATTGCTTGCACTGTGCTCTGATTCATGTCTTGACTCACCTCTGTCCCCCTCCTCCCCCCCTGCAGGACATCCAGCAGTACGAGAGGCACTTCGAGGAGCTGGACCTGATGCTGGAGGCGAATAAAAACCTGGAGAACTCCATCAAAACCATGCGCACAACGCAGCGCATCAACACGCAGCACGCCGCTGACGACGACGACGAGAGCGGGGCGCGGAAGAAGAAGCTCGACAAGACACGCCCTGACCTGGAACTGGACCCGGAGCAGCGCGCCGTGAACTTCCAGGAGATCGTCGACCAGCTGAAGGAGGCGACGGGCATCCAGGACATGGAGGTGCTGCACCAGAAGTTTGTCAAGGCGGAGGAGCAGAACTTCTCGATGTACAACTTCGCCAACGAGCTGCACGCCGAGAACGAGGCGCTCGACGGGGAGCTGGAGAAGCTGAAGGACTTCACCAGCGTCGAGAAGGGCGACCCTGCCCGCTGGAAGCAGCTGAAGGACCTGGAGGACGAGCTCTCCAAGGCGGAGGGACTGAACGAGACGCTGAACGACAGCACCGCCCAGACGAAGAAACACATCGAGGAGCTGCAGTCCCTGATCTCAGACATATTCAGCAAGATCGGGTGCTCCGCCGACGAGGTTGCGGACCTCAACGGTTCACTGGAGTGCACGGAGTCCAACATGATGACCTTCCTGGGGATCGTCGAGGAGAGGGCCAACGACATCCTCGCTGCCTACAACGTGGCGAAGGCGACGGAGGTGCGCAGCAAGGCACGTTTGAAGGATGAAGAGCGCCGCCAGGCGAAGGAGCGCCGTGCCCTCGAGAGGCAAACCCGTAGGGAGCAGGGTGAGGACGTCGGGGATGAGGACGAGGAGGATGACGAGGACCAGCACCAGAATGAGGAGCTGCTGGCCGACCCCGCCGCGGAGAAGTCGAAGTTCCTCGGGAGCGGGCCGACCGTTCCCATGGGGAGCACGAACCTCTCCAAGGTGGTGGAGAGCAAGCTGCCCGCCGCGACAGACTCCTTCGGCAACGACTACGCAGAAGATGGGGAGGACGAGAGGCCGTTCTCGCAGGAGGAGCTGCGCCAGCAGACGGAGGCGCGCCTGGCGAGGCAGCTGCAGAAGGAGGACAAGCACGACCGCACCAAGAAGAAGGCCAAGGAGAAGCACAGGCGGAACTAGGGAGAGAGAGAGGGTGTGGGAGGGCTGAGGTGGGGCGGCATGGCCTTTTTTCCGGTCGGGGGGGGGGGGGGCGAGGGGTTTTTTGATGGCCGGGGCGTGTGTGTTTTGTGACAGTATTGACCAGTCGAGGCATGATGGGGAGGGTGCCTTGGCCTTCGGGTGTGGGGTGGTGTTGTGTGTGTGTCGCTGAAGGGAAAGGTATAAACGGGGGCGACAAACAGTGCAGCGTGTATAGCGCATTGCAACCCGCACACACACACCCCAAGTGTATTTCCGGAGGAATGAAGGATAGCGGGCTTGTGGTTCTCACGGTGTGTGCCCTCGGGGGCACTCCAGGGGATGCCAGCACGCTAGCCCGAACTGCAATACGCAGGGAGGAGAGATATGGCTATTTGATGTTTTGTGTTGTTTTTGTGTGCAGCCCGCCGTGCCTCCCATTTCATTTACCACGAGGGCAGGGCTGGATGTGTCGTTTTCAAAAGCAAAATTGTGTGTGTCTGCAAAATCAGAAAAAGGGGAGGGGCAGGGGGGCTTCCTTCACTTAGAGAGAAGAACATGCAGTGGCATTTTGTCGCTCGCGAGTCGAAACCTCCCTCTCGGGCGGGGCCCAGGTCGTGGGAGGAACCCTTCTTTTGCACCACCGACCACACACACACCTTTCTTCATCCCTACACGCCCCCCACCCCCCACCCCACCCCAAACCCCCCCTTCCTCGAAGCGCGCACTGCCGGCATGCTGCACTTCCGTGCAAATGCCTGGTGTGCGGGCTGGAGAGATTTGACTGGTTTCGGTTTTGCTCCCCCCCGCCCCCCCCCCCCCCCTAGGCATGGGCCCCCAAACATATTTTTCATAAACAGACCATACATCGGGCGTTATTGCGTTACCAGTAACGGTAATACCGTTATTTTTTCGGTAAAATAACTTACCGTTAATAACGTTCCAGAACGGCCGAATAACGTTATCCGAAAATCGGTAACGTTATTTTTCCGCGTTATACCGTTATCGATAACGGTAATACCGTTATTACCGTTATCAGGAACGGTAATAACGTTATCGGTAACGTTATTACCGTTATTACCGTTATCGGTAACGGTAATACCGTTATCAGTAACGGTAATAACGTTATCGGTAACGTTATTACCGTTATTACCGGTAATACCGCGTTATTTTCGGTATTTTTGGGCAACTTCTATAGGGGGGCCCTTTTCGAATTTTTTTTTCGGGGTGGCCAGAATGGGCTGTTTTAGGCTATTTGAGGCCATTTTCGAGCAAATTTTTGGGTTTAGAGCCACGCAAAGGGTCTAAAATGGGCATGCCAATCTCAAAAAATGCTCAAAATTCCGAGAGATTTCAGATTTTTCGAATTTTTTGACCGAGAAAATTCTGACCCCAAAATGTGGTCCTTGTGGTCTGGAACTGTCCGTTGTCGAAGGAATTGGTGAAAAAATCGTGATTTTTGGCCTCTGGATCACCCATGCCGTCCCAGAAATCAAGCAAAAGAGGTTTGGTAGGTGCATTTTTGGGTGAACATGAGCCATTGTGCCAACCTGCTTGATTTCACCCGAAAATTGGAATCCGTTGAATATGGTTTCTGATGAAAATGTGAAAATTTTCGACCTTCTTCGCAGTTTTTGCCACTTCCTTGCCCCATCTTTCCCACCCAAAATCGAAGTACCGTGAATGGTGTTGTTGAAAGGTCCAAATTTCGTTGGTTGTGCGTAGTTCTGCCGAAATCGTGCACACGTTGTGCATAGTGCATGTGTAACGCCATTTGCGACCAAAATGTAAATTTCCTGCACCCGAGCGTTGACGCTTCCACACACCCTTACAAACCCACTTGCCTGATGAAGGGGGTGGTGTGTAGAGCACGTTTGGCAGGGCTGAATGACACTTTCCGCGCGAAGGTCGTGTGCGTAATTAAAAAACGGTCCGAGGGCCGGAGGCCCGAGGCCTTTTTTTACCTGCACGAGGGTGCAATTGAGGCCGATACGGGGTGCAGATGATGGTTTCTTGCACAACCCAGTCATGTTTTGCACATCACGACGAACTCGGAAATTCCTCATATTTGCACTCCAGGTCTCATATTTGCACTGGTGCAAATATGGGACCTGGAGTGCGTGCAAATAATGACTGGGGGGTGCAAGAAAGTTCAAATTGCGTAGTTCCTGCGTACTTCGTGCGTAGCCCGAGCGTACTTTGGGTAGTTCGTGCGTATATTGTGCGAAGCGTCTTTGACAGCACCAGTAACGGACTTTTGGAACGTAACTATTTTAGAACGGACCGGGAAAAAATGGGCACGTCGCTACTTCGCGCTACTTCGTCGCTCGTAACGAGTAAAAATATCAGGTGGTTTATACACCGCCAATGTGAGGTGTGCGGGTGTATTCCTGAAGGATTCACTTCTGCGTCCACACTGAGTGATTTTGGAGTGATTTTCACTCCAAATTTCACTCCAGGAACATTGGATGCTGCAAGGTTGCAGGGGTTTCTGCAGTATTTGCCTTGAAAAAGCCAAAAAACATGATTTTTTCACGAAACTCGACATGTCCGTGCGTTATTATCCAAAAAATGGTCCCAGGGGGGTATTCTGGAGCCATCTCCACCAAAAACTACACCATCCGCCCGCAAAATTGTCCGAATAACGCAAGTTTTCATGAAAATAACGGAAAAATAACGCGTTATTTTAGGAGAAAACGTTTTCCAATTTTTTGACATCACGGAGTGGCCCCCTGGAGTGATATTTTACCCAAGAAAATTCTTTTAGGGGGGGTAGGGACCCGAGTTTCGGGTCAGATTCACCGGGAAATGCTGCCTTTTTTGGGGTCAAAAAATAACGCAAAAATAACGTTATTACCGTTACTGGTAACGGAATAACGCCCAATGTATGTTAAATTTATATTTTTCGAAAATATTTCCAAAATATTTTTATATTTTGGTGCCCCTGATTTACCCCTTTTTCACTACGCACAAACTACGCAATCTGGGGGGGGGTCTCGCTTTTTGGTCCCCCCCCAGTTTTTTTTGGTCCCCCCTTTCTGTGTGGCTACTGAGACAGGACTGGAGGCACTGCGCTGACCGAGCAAAAAATTATTGCCAGAACTCACTATACACCGTACGAAAGAACGCACGACATGTGGGGCGGGACTCCAGAAACACCTGGGCAAGGTTGCCCCATGCCCAGAAACACCTGAGAAGGAAGTGAGTTCCAGGAGCCGCGTAGAACACCCTCGAGATTGTGAATGATGATACGATCACAGCCTTCAGGGCGCTGCGAGGT